>BPLQ01002422.1:0-227516 GCA_021605075.1 Caerostris darwini | reverse complement strand
TTTTATCGTGAATATTTAATTGCAAATAATAATTCAGTTCATGTTTAATAATTAAATTCATCAAATATATCTTATTAAGCATGCACATTTCTGTTCAAATAGTTTGTTATAGTGAAAAAAGCTACAAGTTAGCAGTTCATATAATCGTTAAACACTAGAAAATATCCATTAATTTTGTAATAGAAGAGCATTCAACAGAAGGTAAGGTTCTCGAAAACAGCCGCTACCGCTTTAATGTATGTAAAAATAATCTAACGGAAAACGTTAATGGTTTTGAAAGTTCTGTTTTAACGTTCTGTAGGTCGATACTTCCCTGTCGCATTCAGTAAATTAAAGGTAAGTATATGTGTTCCGATTATAAAATGTTCTCTCGCATCCTAGAATTGACAAATGTTTTGTGTATTGTAATAAGCTTCCAAAGTGATCCTTTAATGAATTCATAATTGTTATTTTATTTGTCGTCATTGGTTTATTCAATTTACATAACTGTACATTAAACCTGGGTATAATGTATAATTGTCTGTTAAACAAGTTCATAAAAATTCGTGCAATTGGCGAACTTTACACTGTTCCCTTTTTTGAGTTAATATTTTTTCAAATAATTCTTAAAATCATATTTAAATGCAATTTTAATGAGTTTTCTTTTAAAAGTTTATTTTTATAAACTAATTTAAAAGAGGCAAGTCAGACTTTCAAATTTTTAATATATTGATTGGACAATCTTTAAAATTATCATATTTATGTATTTTTTATGATAATACCACTAATAGTTTAACTAATAACCAGAAAAATGTTTTCTCTTAACAGTGAAAACTTGTTTGAACCTTTTAGTTTTACATGTTAAATATCATAGCGATATTTTTGTTCTTTCAAATTTGATCATTAATGGCTTATTAAAAAATCCTATATTAAACAAAATGGTTTGATAAATGAAACATTTTACACGTAAACTTTGAAATATTAAATAGTGCTAGTTAATATTAACATTAACGTGTGAGATTTTGAAAATAAATATTCCTTAAATTTAAATTGTATAAACCAATTTATCACAAGCGTAAATTCGAAAATATTTAATATTAAAAAATATTTTATTCAAGTGTATCTCAGAATTTATCAAATTAATTAAATACATTTATGAAGATAAAAAAATTACAAGAAACAACTTTCTCAATACCACATGCTGTTTCCCAATGACATGGCTCTTGCAATCAGCCTTCGACTGATGAAATCCATTATTCTGTAGAAAACCATTATTCTCTAAGTAATACTTCACATTTGTTCGTGGAATTGACACATTCTGTTTTAGAAAAGAGCTAAATTATTATATCTATTCTACTCTTTAATTCGTAAAATTTTCTGCAAACTCCAAAAATTTTCAAATTATAGTCAATTTAAAAGAAAATATTTACAGAGACAAAAGTGAAATTTTGAAACTTAAGTTATAAGTTTTTTAAGTAAGTAAGTGTAAGTGTAAGAAGCGTAAATTTTGAAATGTACACAAAGATGAGGATGTAAGTGAGTATTTTTTAATATTCTCCATACTAAGAAATTTATTTCTGTTTTCTTTATTTTAATTTTGACCATCATGGAATATTTTTGATGTACACTTAAATCATATTTTGATAAAGTCACCTTTAATACGATTATAACAGAAATTATAAGGTAAGTTAATGTGTTTCTTGATATATTTAGCAGCTAAATTAAAATAAATAATATTATAATGAATATTATTATATCCCAAATTAGGCATTTTCTCATATATTTTTTAGATAATAAATATTTCTACATTTTGTGGTTTAAAAATCGGCTATTAAGAAGCTTGTCGGCTTTAAATTATAAAATTCATTCAGTTATAAAAGGAATATTATAATAAGATTTAATTTTTAAATGTATTTGAAATATACAATAATGTTAATATCACTACTGCACCGAAACTCATCTCTTAAATATATATCTTAATATATTACAAATAGGGAATTTGATACAATCTTCCAATTATTTTATATGGTTTTATAAGAAACGATTTCACATATAGATTACCAATTTCTTCGCACTATCATGAACTTCATTCCTTATATATCCTATACAAAACATAAAATAACTCCGTTTAATGAATTTACACTATGTTTTTTTCACAAAATTAAGATAAAATCGAAAAGATAAATGTTCAATTATTATTAAAGATGTTATATGTTTTATTTACCTATAACTATGTTTATATTCCTATAGAAATGTTATTTGGCATATTGTTTATGTTAGATGTATGGGGATCATTCAAATGAAAAATCTAAATTTTGATATTTCTTGAAATATTTCCCCACTGTCCTATAAGTTAGCAATATTGTTGCATTTTAAGAGATGTCCATTTGTGGCAAATAAACATAGAAAAAGTTTCTTCATAATGGCGGTTTAAAGATCATCTCCTCGATAGAGAAGTGCACCAGTAGATTAACAGCATTGTATTGTATTTTTTTTTTTGAAAAGGTGTAAAATATATTGAAAATTATCATTCAGTTATAGCTGAGTATGATAATGCATATTCGTCACAGTATCAGATCTACGAGTGAAGTAGAAAATTCTCAAATAGTGGGAAACACTTGAAAGACATTCATTTAGGTCAAGATCCTCAAGTTTAGATATCTCAAAGTATTACTACTGTTGAAGTGTGATACAAATGAAAATCCAACTGTGGATGAAATAGTCTCACATGTTTTAATAAGGCGCACCGAATGATACATGGCTGGTTGTAAAGCGAATAAAAAAATTACGGAAAAAATCAGGCAATTTCTGGGAGTTACCGAATTTGATGTGAGCATGAGGGAGATTATGTAGAAAATGAGGCTCAATATATTATTTCTAAAAAACTTTTTAAGGTACGTTTATGTACGATAGTATTTCTCTTAACTTATAGTTTGCTCATATTTCAACACATTTTGATGTCAGAATTATTCAAACTAACTCACATTAAAGAATTAACTAATGCTTCCAAATAAATTTTGACTGATTACCGCGTAATTTCCTGTAACAGTTTCGAAACATAATGTTTAATGAGGAATGAAATACATATTCGACGACATAGATTTCTGATATTTATTTAAACGTTACGTCCCTTCAATTATTCTAAATTTTAAAACAAAAAATCTTTTTCATCATTCTGTAAAATGAAATCAAAATTTTCATCACGTATGCAATAAGTTTTTATTGTAAACTAAAAATAATGCTACCTTAAAATATTTTTATTTAAGGATTCTGTTTTGTCTAAAATAATATTAACAAAAAGGAAAAAAATAATAATAAATAGTTCGATTATCAAAATGCAATTGATTTTTATGTACCTTTCAAAAGATTTCAATTCATAAAAAAAAAGAAAAAGAAATAATAAACTGAAATTGAAATATTTCTTAAGATGGTTTCCTTAGGTTGGTTTCTGAACTAACATATAAATGTAAATTAAAGTTTCCAAAATAAAAATGAGGAAATTAAAAAATAATTTTTCAATTTAGATATTTTACGTGGTTGTAAAAGTGCGTGGTTGCAAGATGCTTGGTAAAATAACTGTAGTAGACGTAATAAGCTTAAGTCGAGTATTCATATATTTTAAAAAATAGAGTATTTTATTACTTATAAGATATTTTAATAACTAAGGATTAACTATTATATATTAACTATTATATAACATTAAATAGGATGCTACAAGATAAAAAGTAGATGAAATGTGTGCCATATATGTTCCTAATTTTAATTAGATCACGGTACACTGAATATCTATTCATTATCATAACATTTTTTTATCATCC
The DNA here is from genome assembly GCA_021605075.1 of Caerostris darwini. Classification (NCBI taxonomy): domain Eukaryota; kingdom Metazoa; phylum Arthropoda; class Arachnida; order Araneae; family Araneidae; genus Caerostris; species Caerostris darwini. The sequence continues at coordinate 223,719 of BPLQ01002422.1, read as the reverse complement.
GTACTCATCTGTCAGATACAGAAACTGTCTAGACTTACATTTTATAGCTGATCTCTTTTAAAGTTTAGCAAAAGTTTTAAAAACATTATTTTTTATCAAAAGAAAACTATTTCAATGCTTTTTTTTACATTAAAATAATTTTTACTTCCGGTATTTATTTTCTTTTACCTGTCAAATGCACTCTAAGAAATGACGTAAACTTCAACATTTTTCATGTTCTAAACTTCTACAGTAAATTCCTTAAGTGTGTTTAGCAAAATTTAAAAATAAAAATTCGTTAGAAAAATATGTTAAATATATCTAGTTTTTAATTTAATTAATGAAAATTTTTCAGTTTCCAAATTAATTAAAAAATTGCTAATCTCCAAAGTCGGTATCTTTTAATCTCATATTCATTAAGGTTAATATTATTAAATACACTGCATTTATTTGCTTTATTACATTAATTAGAACTATAAGACAACCAATGATGGTTTTCTTAGTCCATATAAAGGTTATTACAGTGCAAATGAAATTAAACATATATTCATTGAAATATGACATGAATATAATATTCTCTCCTTTAAGCAGGGTCTTAAATAATTGCACCTCAAATTATGGATTGCAAAGCCGAAACGGAGGCCTATCCCACTTAAAATTAAAAATAAATAATATGCGAGATAAATTTTAATGAGTACGAGCTTTAATTATCTCAAATTTCAAAATTATTAATAATAATTCTCTAGTTGACACGTAATTCTCGATTTAAAATCTCAAAACATCATAGATCTTAAATCCATACGTATTTATGGTACGTACTTTCTGATAATTTAACTGATTTTGTAACCACCTTAAAGAAATAAGCTGATGTAGATGTCAAACAGATGACATGAAATATTAAAATAATTAACTGTTATCTAAGTAATACCTTCTATAGTTCTATAGTCTTATATTGTTTCAATAAAAAAAAACTTACTGTAACTCAGTATTGTAAATATGTTATACTGAGTAAAACATTATGTCATTTTTTTTTCTTTTACATCTATGGACTACGTGTACATATATTTACTATGGCAAGCCCATAGACGAGTGATGAAAGAAAAATATTGCATTCTGGGAAGTCCTTTATGAATGAATTTACATCATTTGCATTACAAGTTGAAATAAACTCTGATATTTTTATCAGACAGACTAACTGTTTATGAGCAACACTAACACAAGCTATCTAACGACTTAGACCATGACACTAAACACTTTTTGAAATAGTGATTACAATGAACGTCACTGACGTATTAAAATCTATGACCTCCCGCAAACTAGCTAATAACGTCACATTTGAGCTATGATTTAGATGTTATTTATCATTGCTAAAGGAAAATTAATTTAAAAAATATCAAAATATTATTACTATTGAAGAAATATTGTTTAGTAGGAGAACATGACAATGTACTAACTTATTACAAAGGGGAAGAGTCGTAAATATAAAATGTTTCTGAACCACTGATGTGAATGTTTCAAATTATGATAACAGTGAGTCATAATAAATATTTCTGTAGAATTAAATAACCGGAAACTAATTAGGCAAAATCATTTAAATTTATGTTTCCTTTGTCATTGTGTTCATTTTAACGAACCCTTCATTTTCAAGAGTCCTTAGTTTATTATAGAAATGTATGCTTGCCTGTACTGGAAACTGAGTGTGTCGTCCTCTAAACAGGTGAATCCGTGAAAGCAGAACAAAGGGAAAACGTGACCATGCTGTTTTCCGACATCGTCGGTTTCACTTCAATCTGCTCGACTGCAACACCTCTGATGGTTATTGATCTTCTAAACAATCTCTACACTCGATTCGATAACTTCTGTGGAGAGCTGGATGTGTACAAAGTGAGTGCCACATTCCCTTTTCTAATTATGTGCATGCTTATTAAAAGTGTACCTTCTTGAGAGCTAAGGAGGTTGACTCTTAAGCACGCGAGTATCTTAGAAAATATATTGTCAACTTTCCTCTTCAATTAGCATGCTTCAACTTGTTTCAGTTTTGAAGGTAGAAGAAGTGTTCTTCGTCAAAAGGTAATGGAAATTTTTTTTTAACATACATACATTATATATATACGCAGAAAGAGATGTACTTATGGATTGTTGAAGGGAAAGTGTCGTCAAAAGATAAGTAATTGTATTTAAAATTCATCAAAAATATTAATAATGCCTTTTAGTGTTTAACTCGTACTTCATATACTTTATATTTACAAATAGTTTTTAAGATTATTGCATATATGTTTCCTGATTTCATCCACTTCATCCTAAAATATATTAAAATAATTAATAATGATATAGCTAAATGAAGATTGTGACTGCTAGTACCTCCAAAATATTCATTTTAGATGCACAAATATATGTCAAATATTATAATCTTCCTGACTATAATAAACAGTAGTAATATTTTATGGGAAAAATTAAAGGATCTGGTAGGATCTGTGTTAGTGTATAATACGCGGGAGCATGTTCCCTTATTTTCTTTTTCTTCAAACAGTAAAGTTCCATTTTTGCACTCATGGTTGAACTAGTATAACACTGTTTGAACTTAAAGAACTTTGTTAAAATATTATAAAAAAATTAACATTGGTCACATTAAAAGTTGATTGGTAAGTAAACGAAAAGCAGGTAAGTAAGCTTCCAGAATTTTTAAAATTATTCAATGTATCATTAAGTGTATTTTAATCACTCATTCACATTGGCATTGAATTCCGTTTTCCTTTCTACGGTAGAAATAGAGCTACCTTCCATTACCCAGAAATTCCATGAACTTTTAAAATACATTATTTTTTCACATAGGTCTCTTTCTTCTTTTTTCGAATAAAATGCGACGTTTCTTTCATATTTTGAATTATTGCATCCAGAAAAAACAATAACAGCATAAGCGTTCTATAACACGAATCAAGACATTCTAAGACTTACTTACACTGAGGAAATTAAGCTACGTAAAATTAAATAGATGTAAATAACATAAATCAAAGTTCTCTAACATATCATATTTCATATATAAATTTCTCAGTGTTCATGAGAGTTATTTGGATAATAAATAATATATACCCAATAACAATGTTGGTTTATACTGATGCAAATAAATATTTATTCTCATACGAAGAAGATTGATAATTTCAAAGTCAAATATATTCCAATGAAAACACAGCTGGAAAAGCATACACAGTCGAAATTTTTACAACAAATGCAATAGCCATATCATTTTAAATCCAACTGAAAATAAGAATTTCAATAGGTAAGTCATTGTGTCTAGATAGTTTGTTAAAATGAGTTACTTTTAGTGGTGAAAGACATTAAAATACATTGCAAATCCTTTATTGCATGTGATAATTAAATGTAATAATTATTTTATGATATATTTGAATGCAATAATTCAAACATCCAAAGAAAAAAAAATAATTCTCCAATAAAGATTTATTAAAAAAATATTATTTAAAAGAAAATAACGCGTAAATAATTTCCCAGGATAGAGTTTTCTATTGCAGTGTAAAATTGCTGTATTAGTATTTTATGCTTTAGAAAGTCTCCATATATTTTACAATTTAGTTTTCTGTAAAATATATGGTGTTATTAAATTACTATATTTAAGAAATTAATAACAGAACAATAAATAAAAATGACTCTGGTGTAATTATCTTTATAAATTTAATGCTTTGCAAACTTTCCTTAGTAAACTTAATTAATTAAAAGATTTAAGAAATTAAATCTTTATCTTTTAATTCTATTAAATTAAAATATTTAAGAAATTAATAAGAGAACATTAAATAAAAATGACTGTGGTGTAATTATCTTTAATGCTTTGTAAACTTTCATAAGTAAACTTATTAAGATTTTCATTTAATTTATTAAATTATGTCATAATGGAATTATTATTAGAAATAGAAGCATTTATTTTAATGCATTTAATAAATTCACAGTCAAGAACCAAATTTCATACTGTAAAGTTTTAAATTTTTATAAATAGTGAGTACTTTAATTCTGTTTTTTAATTTTTTTTATATTTGTTTATTTATTTTTTTGTAATCTTTTGAGAATTTGTAGAATTATTTTAATGCAAAGAAGGAGCCAGTTACCTTTTGTAATTGCTTAATAAAAAATTTGCAATTTAAATTTCTATTATTCAAACCTTAAAAGAATCAATGCATTACTTATTCATTTCACAATTATTATGCGAAATAAACATTAAATAAAAATTTCATTTTATAACTAAATATCTTCAAATAAAATATATTTAAAGTTATACAACTATATTAAAGAAACATTTTTTATTCCAACTGTCTTTTCCAAAATATTTAGTTCTAACAAAATATGTATTTGAATTCGTCACAAAGTAATAAAAATTACGAATATTTACACAAAATTTCTGATTAAATAATATTAAGTTGTTAAGTTAAAACATAAATAAGAAATGAAAATCGAATATCAGAATAGTTTTGAGTAATGTTTATATTTAAATATTTATTGTTAACACATTCTTTAACATATTCTTTTTTCATATATAATATATTGAGATTAAACAATCCTATACAAGAACGGCTGCAATAATTTTAACAAAATCTATTCTTTAATATGATAAACCACCTCTGGTGAACATTCAACCTACGATTGTAGCTTTCAGGACCAATAAATACGAGTTAAACTCTTCAGACCTGGTGTTGTCAGGAAGCAGTTGCACCAAACTTCCTTTTTGAAAGCCATACTCAGACATTTCAACAACGTCGGTTATCTTCTAATATGATTTCCAGAAAAAACTTCTGAAAAGTTTTTACTTCTTTCTGAATTGTTAGTGGGTTTAAGAAAATATGCATATTTCTTTAATATTATTCTAAATATTAAAAACGTAAAACACAATAAAATTTGAAATTTTTATATTATATTTTATTTTATTGTTCAAGTGTTTAATAGAATAAAGATTAGCTTTATAACTACTAATAAATTTTGCTATTTTTTTTTTTTAGCAAATTTAATAATTCACCAATAAATTCTTAAGAAACTTTTTGTGAGAAAATCACAAGAAACGAAATTTATTTATATGAATTATCTTATAATTTTTTCAAATAAGAATAAATTTATGTGTATGAATTTTCAATCTAGTGTTAAATTAGAAAATTTATTTGTGCGACTATTCCAAAAGTCTAAAGTGCAATGAGTATATCGAACCACATAATAGAATTGAATGATATTTTTAATTAATTTTAACTGCAATGAATTTTAACTATTCAGATGAAAAAATACAGTGCGCATAATAATTTAATTAGAAATTAACATAACATCATTAAAGGCTTTGATTTAGACGGAATGCTTGATATTATCATATTAATTACAGTAAATTAATTTTATGATTTCATTTTTAAATGTTATAGCTAAAATATAAATATTTTAATTGTATTAAAAATAGTTGAATTTAAATGGTACCTTTTTCTTAAAATTGATGTTCATTACAAAATCTTTTATCAAAAACACCTTATCGTTATAATTATGGAAAAAACCCACTGTAATTTTAAAGTCACTAAATAAAATATAATAAATAAATATAAATATATAAATTTTAGATTCCCATGAACTTATCAAAAGAATGCATAATTATGCTCATGAACAAAAAAAAAAGTTAATGGAAATTGTATTGCTTTAGTAGAGTAAATCAAACTACTCATTATTTATTTTCATACGTAAAATAAAAATCAGTTGTTTATAATTGAAATGTCCAAAATCTATTTGAATTTATTAATAATAGTTATTTCTTTTTCTTCTCATTAATGTTCCTTAACTGTAAGAGGTAGAATACTTTTTTAATGATTTATTTTCTAGAAAACAAATGTGATACAGTTTGAACATTCGGAAAACGCCCTCTGTACGATAAAAGGGATAAAAAATACCTCTTGTTGTTATTATGATAGCCAGATGTTTTTGACCACACCTTTCTCGAAACAATAACTCCAACATGGCCACTATTGCAAAAAGGACATTTTGTAACAGAATTAGTCGTAAAAGCAATCGAAATTAATTAAATTCCGTATATTTTATTAATAAATCACTTTGTTTCACATATTTTGCAAGAAAAAAAGGAGAAGTTAAAAATAAAATTACATTATGCATTTTATTTATAATATAAGTATAATTAACACATGTTATGATCAATATAAAATTTATTCATAGACTTTCTTCTTACATCAATAAATCTTATGATTTCTCAATTAAGCAATGATCTAAATTGAAGGAATAATTTTTCCTTGAAAGTTAAATGTATTTTATTTTGAGATTTATATTGGAAACCTTCAACAAAAAACATTAAGGATAAGAAAAAAAAGTTTTTACATAAAGCATCTTTAGTTTTCAGATAAAACAATGTTGTCTTCTGTTGTTTTCTTGATATTCGTCTTTTGTTTTTTAAAACAACAGAGGACAAAATATAATCATATTTCTAAATTGAAATAAGTATTCAAATAATTTGTCACAATATTTATTCAATTGTATTGTGCTGCTTAAGATTGTTCTAAATTGAGTTAGATTTATACGCCAATTGTATAAGAGATTTATATTTAAATTTTTAAAATCTTTGAAAATATTATATTTACTATGAAATTATTTTTTGTATTCACAAATATATTGCATAAACGAAGCGTTCATATGGCAAAATGTGATTTTTTTTCATTAGAATTTGCCAATGATTTGACATTTGATATATCATAGTGTTATTTTTCATATATTTCTTTCAATACATCAAGTTTTTATTAAAAAAAAAAAAAAAAAAAAAAAAAATTAAAAATGAAGGACAGAAAAAAGGAATAATATATTGATATTTTTTATATAGAAAAGTTTTATTTCTAAATTCTTTATTTTTAGGATTTTAAATTTTTTGTATTTCAAATCAATCCTGTATATGAAAGAAATACTCCATTCACAGGAAAAAATTAGTTCAAGAAAAAGTTTTGCAAATTGAATTCATATGAAAAAAATACTGAATACTGAAGAGAAACTGTTCCAGCTCGTAAACTAATATGCATGATCGTGAACTAATATAAACTAATACGAGTTTTTAAATATAATTATGAATTATTGAAGGAATTTTCTTTATTTCAATGAAATGTTTTTTTTAAATGTAACTGTTTATTTACTTTCAGAGTGTCTTTACTTAAAAGAGTTATCTGTTTACTTTTCTTAAGTGTGTTATTAATCAAACACAAATTATTTAAGATACAAATACATCTGTCCATACAAACAAAAGTTATTTTTCTCTATATTTTTCTAGCATAAGATGCAGTCATGTGCGGAATTAAATCATTCCTATTATTCGAGCAATATGGTCGTTCTTTTAATACTTTTGCATTTTATGGTATTGCTATATATTATTGGTATTATATGGTAATTGATACAATATACGATTGTCCACTGTTAATTTTTTTTAATATTAAAATGCAATGTGATGTTACTTAAATATCTTTCAAAGTAATTAATTAGTTAATTTCACTCAATAATTTTCATAAAACAATAGATTGCTAAACAAAACGTATCATCTGCTATCATTTCGAGAAATGATAGATATTTTTTTTTACTGTCATGAGCATTTACATTTTGTAATACCGAAAATTCTCTAAGCGACTTTCAAAAAATTATGGTATTGCATTCTGATGCTTAATTTCTAGGAAATAGATATAGTAGAAATTTTACTTTAAAAATGTTAATTGAAATTGATAAGTTTGAAAATTAATACAATTTGAAATGCTTTAAATGATAGCAAGTGAGACCAAAATTGTTCTTATTTTTAAGTTGTATGATTCCAAAACCATACAAAATATGGTGCAAAATGTGAATTTGGATTATACCTCAAACAGATTAAAGTATTTCTAGTTAATAGAAAATTAAAAAAAAAATTCATTTGATTTCTCAAAACATTTTAATAAATAATGCATATTGCTTCTTTTTTACAAAGCAAAAATGAGATCATTTTGTAAATTGCAGACAGAAACCATTGGAGATGCATACTGCGTAGCTGGAGGTTTGCATAGAGCAAGTTCAACACATGCGCAGCAAACTGCGTGGATGGCTTTGAAAATGAGAGAAGCAGCTGAACAAGTCACTACACCAGATGGTCAACGCGTGCAGGTAAGAAATGTTTTTAAAAATTGAGGAAAAATATTTAAACAAAAAATTGGGATATAATATTTTGGAATTAAAAATTGAGTAGAGTAACCAACTACAAAGACATTATTTGAAATATTTTATAAAATTCAAAGTACACAAATAAAATCAGTAACAATAAAAGTTAAATCTATTGACATAGTTAAATCTCTAATCTTGTTAAGATTGACAGTCTCGAATGGAAATTGCTAGGGACTAAAATGTTATATCCAGCGTTTTGTATAACTTGCGGAAATAGTTTAAATATACTGACTGCGTAGAAAAAAACCCATGGAAACGTTTTCCAAGGCAAACGATGTTTGTCTGTCACAGCGAGGCATAACTCTCAACTCTCTCGTAACCTTAATGTGGCACAAGAGTTATTACAATATTTTCAGGAGGTAACACAACAAAGACATGTGTACAAGAAAACCTATTGTTGACTCCCGCTCACTCCCCCACACAAGAAAGTTCGTTTAGAATTCGAAAGAAAAACATTGATTTAGGACCAGAAATCGCTGGTGGGCCAATCTCTCAATCATCATTACCAGTTCAATATAATCACTGATTTTCGATGTTTGTTCATCTGGAAAAAACCGGAAGCCTGTCCTAATATATATTCCAGACAGAGTCCACTCTTGTAGTGGAGGTTTGTCGGTTTGGATAGGCATCCTGATAGATGGGCTCAAATGTTCCATGTCTTTGTCAGAGGTTTAGTAATTGTTGTGAAGTATAGAGATGAGATATTAGAGCTATGTTCGCCTTTTCAGGAATAAGTCATAAATTCCCTTTTAATGTTTGAAAACACACCTCCATATAGGACTCATCTGGTCCATGAATTTCTAGAAAGTTAGGAATCGATGCAAGGTTTGGTAACTCAGCTCGGCAGATCTTATCCTTGTAGAACATGTCTAAAACGCTTCCCACAGGACAATCGCAGCTCACTTCTTACCTTGTACCATCCAGGGCCTGTATACAGCGTTATTAGATACTAGGAATAGTTTCCAGAGTAACTGAACCTCCTGATTTCTAGTATACATTTTGGAAGTATAACAGTAGCTGTATATAAGGGGAACCTTATTCATAATTCATTTTTGTGTTGGATATTTTAAGCTCTGTTTCAGAATTGCCTGTGTTTTATGAATTTTGTTAAGTCAATTTCTATACTATATCAACCATAACTAATTTCTTTAAAATCTGTTCTATAGCTCTGTAGATAATCGACCAAATATAAAAATTCTCTTAATTTTTAACACCAATGTATAAATTTTCCTTTTACTTAAGTTATTTTAAATATAATTTCTAGCTCATAAATGAATATTTTGAATAAAATTATTTACATTTCAACAGAAAGTGAATAATAAAAATTAATTATGAAATGTGTGCTGAAAATCACATAAATATGCACCATTCCTATTGAATTTTAAAAGCTAAATTACAATATGCAATATAAATTTTATCAACGAAAAATATAAATAGGATTATATTCATTCATTGATTATTTTAGTAGAATCAAATTCGTAATTATTTACTTCTTCTATAAGCAATGAATTATTTTTTATAATAAAAACCTTATGGATATCTGAAAAATTGAAGTTGTTGGGCTATTTTCGTTTTTTCCTGTTCTTTAGCATTTCTAGTATTATAAAATTGCATTTGCCTATGCTAGTTATATTTTGAACTTATTTAACTTTCTAGAAGTTTTATACTTGTGCTTTCTGTGTTACAAATATTGTGCTGCTGGCTGTTGCTATTATGAAACGTAGGGTGGTTCTCATTTTAATTATCTGCTTTTTAATTTCAACCAATGTTCCAAAAAACACCATGAAATTCGGTGATTTTTGTGAGCGAATAAAAACATAAATGACTATGCGTGCTTTATGTTTTTTTGTTTTATAAGTGCCACCTAAACGCCTGCATTCGGGCTCCTCACTAGAGTTTTGTATTATTATTTGGGAGTTTTAAATTTGCCTTTCGTCCAGTGCTTTTCGAGAAAATCGACAACATATACAAATTCTCTTAATTTTGAGTACCAGTGTAAATTTTAATTCCCGTTATTAATTTTAGTATGACTCGTTATAATGCATGAAAAACCGGTAAGTATCTCTCATTGATATCTCATGCATGCACACTCCAGGTTTATATAATCCATCCACACATGTTACTAAATTTGCTTATAGATTCAATATCTTTCCATCTTCATGTCTACCTCGTATGCTAAATTTAATACCCTGTATTATCCTTTAATTTAGTACCTCTATTAAGAATAGAATTTAAGGCAGAAGGAATCTTTTGATTTAATTTGTGAAAAAGTACTATTTAAATGGTTAAGTTTGTTATAGACATGTATTTGATTTTCTATACAGTCATTTTGAAAATGAAATTACTCATCGCAATTCAGCTTTCTGAAAATATATCATTTAATGTAAATGTAAAACCCGTTCCTAATTTGAATTACAACAATGCATTATATGATAAAACATTACCATGTATGAGAAAATTAATGCTTGTTCACTGTAGATTTAAAAGATGTTAGTGTCAGGGACGCTTTAATCCAGTTTTGACAGTGTAGTTTGTTTCAACGACTGAAACAATTCGTTTTCCAAATCAAACTTATCTAACTTCTTTATATGAATGAAATTCGGTGGAATAATTTATAAATTTTCTTTTTCTCAAGTCACGCAGAGTATTTTGAGAATTTGATGTACACTCAATTGTCTCTGAGCTCAATTTCAGAAAACGCATTAGAAGATTTTCTTTTATCGGCTGAGAGAGTCGTTACCATAATTAAATTTCTAATCCTCGGAAAAGTCTTCAAATGCGGTCCTGATCCTTTTGTGCCTTTCCGCAAGCACATCCTTCAGTTTCACTAATTCGAGAAGAAGAAGAAGCATTGATAAATTCTAAGGTGGCGTTTGACAAGGAATGGTTACGACATATCGTTTTGGCAATCAAACCTGTTACTGTCATATTTTTCCAGCTGCGGATCTTTTCTGCCTGCAGCTGAAAAATTAAACTCGTTTCTATTCATACACATAGTAATCAAAATCGGAATTGATGTTCCAAATGTAGTTCTCTGCACTAAGACGAAAGGAATGATATCTTAATCAGAAGAAGAAAGACAAAAATGAATAAAATATATGTTTAACAATACTTTGATTTCTTAGAATACAAATGGAAATAAATATTAATGACTTTTCCGTTATGGTAGTATATTTAAACGAAATAAAAATATTTAATGCAATAACTTATTAACAATAGTTAATGGCATATCACTCGCTATTTAATTTACAATTAAAATATGTGAGAATAAGTATTAATTGATTTAAGTATAAATATGGTATCAAAATATTGTAGCTTTATATTTAAGAAGTTCTGTTATAATAAGTAATTGAACAGTTATTTACTAAATTTTTTAAATATTAAAAAAAAATATTTATATTAATATTTAAAAAAATAAGCTTTCCCCGAGATTTTTTAATACATCTTTAAACACATATGGAACATTTATGAGAACTTAGTCATATTTGTGAATATATTCAGTGAAAACAAATTAGAAAAAATACTGACCGCAAATGTTATGTTCCTTTTAGGTGTGTTAACTTAATGGTAGAACAATTGGTATCCTTATGTTTACTTTCTACTTGAGACAATCAGCTGTCTTAAAAATATTTTTAATTTAAAGAATAATTTTTTTTATTTGAAATATATGCTAAATTATATTCTGATGCCCCATTATAAAAACATTTTTATCGTCTAATCCTACTTTAAATGTAATTAATTTTATTTAGTTTTGAATTATATTCTATTATTTATAGGATTAAAAAAGCTTAAAAACCACAATGGTAAGCTTTGGTTCTTAGCAAATTGATTTATTTTAACTATTTTATTTAAGCTGTAATCTTCTATCTCTACACACTTTTTAAAATTCCTTTCAGTTATAGAAGAAAATAGAGATAAATAAAAATTATTATTATTAACTTTTACATGCGTCTGATTTTTAAAATCAGATTTCGGTGAATATATGTTTTTATAGGTTCTTTAAAATAGTAACTGAATTTAAATTTAAATTCAATTAAAGGTTTCCTGAATTTCTTTCCTTTTATTTCTATAAATATATTAAAAGAAATTTTTCATAATATTGTGATATAGTACATTAACTATTATACACTTCTAAAAAATATCGTTCAATTAATTTAATTTATCTACCTGTACTTTTATTTATGATATTGTAAGGATATTTTTAACTTATATTTAATATTAAAATCACAATAACTTTTTCAATTTTGCATTTGGAAACTAAAAGTTAAGAAAACATGTGTCAGAAACTAATTATTTTATATTATTTTAAACATTCTTTTTTTCGTTTAATAAATAAAATAAAAAATTTGTTTCTATTAAATATTGAATATAACAATTCTCAAAAGATAAGATAATTGAATATGTTTATAAAACAATATCATCTAAATATTTTGGAAAAAGTTTTTCTTTTGAAAGTGATCATTAATGGATACCTGAAAGAAGAAAAAAATTACTAGAAATTTTTTTCAGTATACATTATTTCTAATATTTACATATAACAACATGATTGAATATTTTCTGGTCATTTTCTTATTATTATTAATTGGTGAGATTTAAAATGAAGAAAAATATTTAAGTTAAGCTTATTTTTAAATTCAAAAAGGGCTAAAAATGAGCAGCATTTAGAAATATATATTTGCGACAGGAAATCTTTCTGAAAAATAATTAGGCTGCATAATAATTAATTACACCATAATTAAAATGCATAAATGAAGCTTACAATCAATAAAAGGGTGCTGATGTCCCGTATCGCATTTTCTGAGTGTTGGTATCACTCATGAATGGCTGGGTAAATTGAAAGGTAAAAAGAAAAAGTACCCATTCAGTGCAGTCCATGGACTTCCTTTCATTTCCAAAGAAACCACCTTTTCCCTGCTACTAACCTAACCATTTGTATTCTAGAAATCTCTTTCCCATGCGTTGATTGTAACCAAAGTGAATAATAAGTTATGAAAGGAAGGAGTAGAGAAAGTTGGGTGGTACAATCTGAGTTAAGCTCCTTTTATCTGCGCATTCATTATCCCTGATAAGTTTGATTGACAATCCCTTTACAAGAGGGCTTACTCAATGCATCAGAAGGAATAAGTAAGAGGTGCTTGAGGTAACCAGGAAGACTGATTAACGAGAAAAAGAATGCCGTAAAAAATAGCTTTGGGGTGAAAACTTTGAGAACTTTAGATAGCTGTAATGTAGTAGTTGAATGCTTGTAGTTTGTTAAAGAAAGATTAAAAGATAATGTAGTTACTGTGTTCCTTATCTCTTAACTAAGGCGACTTTGAAAATTATCTAGAAATAAGATATATCCTTCTAAAAATGTGTTTAAAGACCTAGTATTCTTCTTAAAAAAATGTTTTATTAAATTTATTTTAACCAAATGAATTATGTAAGGAGATTATTTTGATTATTTTCTTTTTAAAGAGTGAAAAATTACAGAAGATTAATTCTACTAATTTTTATTTCAATATAAACTATTAATTTTATTCTACTAAATTGTTTTGCTCGATTTTCATTTAAGTTCAATAATTGTCTTCCATAGTTGATGTAGGATAAATATTTTGCAGTCTCAAGAATTTGTATTCAATTAGACAATAAAAAAATCTTATTATTAAAACACCTGATTAAACGTATCTTCCATTCATAAAATGAATATGTCCAAAAAATAATAAATTTAACATAAGTTTTAATGGACAAAAATCACTAGCACACAGAATTATACAGTTTTTTGGGGTTTTTTTTCAAAATAAAACCTATGTTATTTAATGGCGAAAATAATTGGTTTATAACCAGAAGTGTATTAATCAAAGCGTAACTGGGAATAAAGTATTTGGTTACGTAGCAAAGAAGAACAGTTAATTACTTTGAACATTTATTTGCATGTAGCAAAGGAGAACATTTAATGAGCCCATGCATTCTGAGCGTGAAATAATCTGTTCATTTTCGAATACTCCATTCCTATTGGAATGTTGATTTAATCAATTTGCTTTATCTTATGATCTAAGGAAAACGTACGTTCTTTTATCTGCTAACAAATATAGCAGTTTATATATCTGAATTCCAGAACATAATGACACACTCTTCATTTGTAAATCGGTGAGACTTGGTCACGCACCTCAGATACAAGCCTGGCTAGCCCAAGCAAGCGTGATAGAGGAAGAAAAAAAGCAAAATTTCTAAGAAAATATATGTTTGGCTTTTGATATATTTGCAGTACAAAAAGTGAATCTGAGTCTCTTTAGATTAAGTTGCACTAGGATCATCGAGACATTACTGTATAAACACTTTCACCTTTTTTGAATTATTATTGTTTAGTTTTTTAACATTTTAAAAATGAAACTGCTAATATTGTTGAATTATATTCTTTTCCTACTTGCATTCATTGAAATTATTATTTTAATTGATTTTTAAATTTATTGATTGTAATGCATTAAAATACTTTCATGTTAAATATTTAAAATATTTGCTGAATACAAGGCAGTTAAACACTAAACATATCTGTTTTGAAAATAAAAAGAAAATAAACAATAGTTTCTGTAAATAATCTAAAAATTAAGCAATAAAGTCACTCTCCGCAGTGTTTTATAACCCTACCCTTCTTTCATAAATTGACTCCACCCTTTATTCATGAATAAAAATAAAAAGATTCAATTTGATTCATTGCCAGAAGTTTTGAGGGAGATATTGTTTTTTATATGGTCAAACAATGTAACACATTTCCCACTTGAACGACCCCGTGAGGAAAATCTGAAATCAGAGACCTCGCATGCTTTTTTGGTGCATAAAATTTGTGCCACATTAGCATATATAAATGAACCATAATGGCCTTATTTAACCTAAGCTGGTGAACTATACAAAAAACTTACAAGAAAAAAATCTCTTAAAACAATACAAAAAAAGAGTAGTTTACATAGAAATGCCTTAGGGAAACTTCAAACTAAAATAAAAGAAGAGCTACAGCCCTTTTTTATTATTTTTTGAACGACAGTAGCAATTTTAAACTTATTCTGCCAGAGATTTTTTTTAGTTGTTCCTGAAAGGTTTATCTTACATTGTGAGAGTTTGTAAAACTTAGGAAATCTTAAGCTCCATGTTATATTTTATCTGTTTAATATTTGCAGTGGTTTGTTATTTCAGGTGAAATAGATCGATATAAAAGACAAGAACAAATAAAATGAGTGAGGCTGGAATCTTTATGAAATGTTCTGAACACAGTTCTAAAACGTTTCGCCGTATCTAGTGTTGTTCTTAACATAATAGAAACGGAAACTCATGAAAATGTAATTGTGAAAAACCGAAAGTCTTATATTTGGTATAAATGGGCCCAGAGTTATAATTCTTGGGGAAAAAAGGATAGAAATGGATTTTATTTGTGACTTGAAACTGATGATGAAAAATCCCAAATACTCGATCTTTTTGGCTTGACCAATGGATTTTACGTGCTTATTAACTTTTATATACTAGTAATGGAAATCCAAAATCCATCCAAAACCCATGTCAAAGGTAATTTTGTTAGTAATTTATCATGCTTCAATGATTTAAAAATAATGGCAGACACTAAATTCTTTTTTATAGAACAACATGCTACATTTAATTTTTAAAGTGAAAATATCCAACAGAAGTAAAGATTGAATTATAACCTTTTCAAGAAATCTCATTTGTTTACTGTTGGAAAACTGTAAAATTCCCTGTTTATACCGTTTCAATTTAAAACTTTTGCTATAATAATTCTTAAAATAAATAGGAAATATTAATTTATATCAAACATTTACTAATTTTCATTGAAGAAAAACATTTAAATCCCTTTAAGACAATAATTCTAACAACTATGTAATTTAAATATCAAACTTTTGCAACATATACGTAAATAATGGAAATGTTTAAATGCTGGTCTTTTGAATTATTATTGATAAATGTAAACTTAATATGTTGATAATATTTATTAAATGGGGCTATTTCTCAGTCAAAATTTTCTAGAATTTTAAAGTTTTGCATTTGACATCAATTTAGCATTCATTGTATTTTATTTCTGCGTAAACAATATCAAACAAAATTCAGTAATAAATACAAATTTGCGTTAATGTTCGAGAAGAATTTTTAAAATTTTATTACATCCTACTGTGTTACAATAAAGGATATTTTTAATATTCGAAATCTTTATCAATATTAATTTTTATTAACTCATTAAATAATAAATGTTAGACAAATATATTTAGTAAAGATGCAATACTGTTACAGCACATCATTAATATTTTTAAATAATAATCCTGCGTAAAAATTGTTTTAGCAGTTAACAACAAATGTTACCACGTTTACATAAAACAAATTAGAAAGGACATTTTGACATTAAAAGTTTACAATGTGGAAAAGTGCATTACATTTTTAGGTACTTTTATACTTTTATTAAAAACTAATTTTTAAGACATAAGTAATATTTATAAAATCAAAATAAACAGTTTAAAATAATGCCGCAGTTAAGTAGTATTTTCTCATAATAATTTATTTACACATAACGAATCTAAATTCTTTTAAGCTATTTGAAATAAAAATGCACGATAATAGTATAGAAGTTTTCAAAATCTATTTCAACCAAAGCTCTTCGAAAATATGCAAAGAATGCTGAAATTTTTGTAAAAAATTTTTATTGTAAATATAATCAGTTTCACGAGAAAGCATTTACTTGCGGTTTTCTACGACAATCAGATTAGGAATTAAGTTTTTCCATAAATGTATTTCATCATTCTTTGTTTCGCATCAACACACAAATCCGTGGGAGAGTTTGAAAGCACTGAATTATTCATCACATCAAACACCAGAGTGGCAAATTTTGGACCAATCTTTTCCTCCGGGAAGAACGATCCTTTAACAATTTAAGAAGGAAGTCTAGAGAGCAGATTTCAGAATCCCAACTACTTTTCTTCCATTGCTCAGAGCGTGTGAAATGTTCTATTGCAGGATAAAAAATGTGCTTATGCAGTAAGATGAAAGACAAAGCTCCATCTCCTTTTGTGTTCTTTAATCACTAAGAGAATTTTCTTTCGAGAAATTCGTTTTTTATTCCGACTCTCTTTTCAGGTGTGTTTTTATGAAGTAAAAAAAAGAATTAAATCAGAGAAATCTAATCTGAAAAGTGGTGCTTTATAATAGAAAAATCGAATAAAAACCAAATTTAAAAAGGTTTTTTTTCCTTCGCTTTTTCACTATGGAGTTAAACAGACAGTAAACTGAAGAAACGAGGGAATTTCGAACAATTTCTAACGAGCTGTATATAAAATCCATTAAGTTGAGAGTTTTAAACGTGTTTATCTAACATAAAAAAATAATAATGTTAGTGATATATATACCATTTAACGAGAATGTTCAATATCAACAAAATGGCTTAACAAAGTTTATCAAAGATTTTCTTCTTTTACGTATGTTACGTATCAAAAATTTATTAGTTCATAGTCATTGACAGGTTATGGCGAAGTAATGTATAAAATGTTGGATTCAGTTTATAGCATAAGAACAAAATAAATGGAAGGTATGCTTTTACTCCAGACATCTTACAGTATAACAAAACATATTAGATATTAGAGTTATAAAGCAAGATAAGATAAGATTAATAGATGATAATATTAAATTACTCCATAAGTACATTTGAAATCAATAAATATGTTTCTAAAATTTCTTTTATCAAATGATATCTAACCATTAATTCCAAGAAATGTCCACAGTATTGAAAGGATATTTGCATCTCCTTATCAGAGAGATATCCCTAAAATGTTAATTAGATACAAAATGAACCTGAAATTGTAAACCTTTAGTAATTAAAAGTAATACAGTAGGAAAGTAGAAACGCAGTAGGAAGGTGACAGTAAAAAATTATGCTCCAAATAAAATCTAGAGAGGTTTTATTATCCTAGATATTTTTATTTTTCCATAAATTTTAATTTTCACTTTTTCAATTATTAAAATGTATTGATCCTCAATTTATTTTTTGTAATAAATATTTATACTTTGAAGGATTTTCATTTTATATCAGATAGTGTAAAATTGAAAATAAGGATAAATGAGGCAGAAATACATTTTTCTTCAAATTAAATCTAGGAAGTTTTAAACCTCATAATTATTTATTTAAATCAATTAAATTAAATTTGTATACTTATTTTTGTATATACAAGGTATAATGAGATGCAACTTTTATCATCTTGACTTATACACTTTAAAGTATATGCCATATAAATGCATTATTCGTTAAAACTATTCATGTTATTGTAGTTATTAAACAATTATGTTATTATTAAAACAATTCATGGTATTCGTTAAAAAAATTCATCTTGTGAATTGTTACTTAAAATATAATTCCTTAGGAAAAAAGTCATTCAATAAAATAAGAATTTTAACTTTAAGACATTATGACTGGGAATTAAGAGCCACCAACGGAAAAAATTAATGTTTTATTAGAAAATTTTTACAAAAATAATAAATTGACAATAATCGTTGTTAGAAGAAATCAAAATGAATTTTAAATTTAGCTTGCATGAAAGCAAATTCAAGGGTTTTGAAAATTTGCATTATTAATAAAGCTGCTGCGCATTATTCATGTTCTGTAAGATTAAATGTTTGCAAAAGAATTTATTCATTGAAAATAACAACAAAAATTAAGTTTTTATTTTACATTTTAATATTTACAACAAGTTTTTTTAATCATCTAAAATTGCTCTTAGTGTTAATAATATAGTTAAATATTAATATAAGTTAGAAATGAAATATTTATTTCTTCAATAGTATGATGAAAAAGTGTTTCAAACTGATATTAATTGAAAAACAAACTACTGTATATTTCTGAATAAAGGCCTATCCATATATAAGCTGAGTTTGCATTTTTGCTGCAAACATTTACTAAAGTTCAAAACCCAAAACCCATATATAAGCCAAAATGAAAAATTCCTATAACGTTCTTCATTTACGGTGTTCTATTATTATTTCTGGTGTATATTTTGATACTTTTTATAAATATCGCCAACATCAAATGTTTCGTTTTGGAGACAATGCAACAAACCAATAATGCAAACAATTTCAAAAATGGCCAGTTCATGTCTTTTAAATTTGAATTTTTTAAAAAACTTACTAAACATAAAATAAAGAAAAAAGTGCTTTATTTAGATATATTTGGCAATTTATCACTTGATTCCGGCTAACAGAAATATACCTACGTTTCTGTGAGATTAGCAGATCCGTATGTAAGCTGACGAACTTTAATTTAACTTGTAAAAGGTTATAAAAATTACCGGCTTATACATGGAGATATATTGTAATTTGTTTTTTGTATCGACACAATTTAGTTAAATAAAATACTTCGTTAGTATTTATTATTTGCTAAATAATAGGAAATAGATAAAAATGCAAGAATTAACTTTTGTCAATATTCAATCTTACCTTGATAGTTCATAAACCATTTATGCTGTGCTTAAATTCATGAACATCTTTTACTTACATTCAAGACCAAATATATTAATAATATTAATAGATGAATAATGACTTTTTGGGACACATAAAGATTCCTACTTAATTTCGGATAAAAGCCGATTCTGAATTGTGTCTTTATTTCTTTCAAAATAACTTCCGATGTCATTACATGTTCTAATGGAGGAAAAAGAAATTCTAATATGAATAACGTCACCAGATGTTTGTGTTGACTCGATCGGAAACAGCTGCAGGTCCAAAGTTCTTCGTTTATGCATCAACCTGCATGTTTACAAGAATAAATCAATTTCTAGGAGGAACTGTAATTATATTGGAAAAATATTTGCGTCAGGGTTGGTTTCATAAACTAAAACGTGTTACAGCTAAAAATATGTTTCCTTTGACTTTTTGAATTTGAAATATTCAAAAATTGATTTTTAACACCGACAAATTAAGGAGTTATTATTTAAAATTTAAATATATAAACAAATATTTTTTTAAAAAATTTATTTTGACTGATTTAGAACACGAAAAGGAAGTGGAAAAAAGTAATGGATATAATATGTACAACATTTGTTTTTACGTATTGCCCTTATGGAGTAATATTCTTTTCATATTAAGAAGTAAAATATATAAAAATTTCATTAAATTTAAAAAATGAATTTTTTATAGATAATAAATACCATTTTTTTTATTCACGTTTTATTCACAATGGATTCTTGAACATAAAAAGTTAGTTTCAAACTATGAGTAGGAAATAAAAAGTTAAAATGTGTAAACGTTTTATTTAAAAACTATCCCAATAGCCGTCTTTAAGAAATTACATTTTATAAAAGTTTTATTTGTACGAGGGAGCTTCGAATTTTAGAATTTTTCGAATAGATTCGAATTTTTAGTTATTTATAAGTATTTTATAGTAAAAAGTAATCCTAACAATTTTGTTACAGGCATTTGACTCAGCTGTCCTATGCTGGACAAAAAATTCTTTGCTATGTGATAATTTAATGATTAGTTTTAGCAGAAGATGTCCGTAAATATTAATTTTGTACTAAAACTCTATAGTTTAAATTAAAATCATATGTTATTTTATTACGAGCAGGTTCTAAAAGTGTCAGAATTTATAATTTGTTTTTCAAAATTTTGTAATTTTTAACTTTCAATTTAAAAAGAAATTATGATTATCTAAATATTTGCCATAATAATCACGGAAACTAAATTAGTCACACAACTACTCAATCGTCTTATGTGTGCTATATTACATTCTGAAGCAATAGTATTTTTTGGAAAAATTGGCTTTCTTATAGCCTTACAAAAATCTGAATTATAGTCCTTACTAGATTATATATTTTTTAAGTTTTAGTTGATTATTTAAATTTATCAGTTAAGTGAAAAGAAATTTTATGAAAATCTAGCCGCATAATTCTGCATTTATTAACCCTAAAGCTACAGGATATATAACAGAAATGAAATTATTTATAAAACAAATTTGACATCAATAAGAATACCAATAACTGAAAAAACAACAAAAAGAATATTTAGATTTCATGATAAAATGTTGATTTAACATGTACAGTGATATGCTGTTTCAAAAGGCAAGCTATATTTTAATAATGATTGTAGTACCTTGGATAAATAAATATAATTTACATAATTAATTTTCTTGGGTGAAACATCATTTTTTTACTGCGTTTTATTTTCTGTTCCAAATAATATAAAATACTCAAATAAAAGGTAATCTACAAGATAAGTTGATATCAGTATTTAAGAAAATTTATTAAAACACAGTTGTTAAAGCAATATTCATTTTTCATATATAAATTAAGAAAATAAACTCACTGATAACTTCCGTAACTATATCTACAGAAATATCATTGTCGTTTACTAAGATTAAGCAGTTATGTTTGTGTATAGAATACCGAACTAAGATAAATATTTTTCAGTAAACTTCCTAAAGTTAGAAAATGCAGGTGATATGGCGTCATTTCCACCCATCAGTTTACCCTCATCGAATCTAATGTTCTCTTACTTGACATTTATGACATTGCTTGTTACTTAGCAAGCAGTCAGCCTATTTTATGGCTGTTTTTATATTAGACTATTTCCTAAACAGAGAAAAGAAATTTGTGGAATGTAAAATAAATTTCAAAGGAAACTTGAAGTTATTATGTGTGTTAGGATAATATTTATTAAACTGTTTTTAAAGCTAAATCATTATTTTCCCCTAAAAAACTGCTGCAAACAAATTAAAACTAAACTATTATAAAACTAAATAAATGTTTTTCTAATTATGTAAATACATGAGGAAAACATACAAGTTATTGTAATGATAAACATTTTTCAGAAATTAACAACTTTGCTGGACTACATATTATGTTAGAAATATATTTCTATAGGTCGAGTATAAAATAAATTTTCATAGGGCTTAACTTCCCTGATTATTAATAAGTTTTTAAATGATAGAATTTTCTTCATCAAATTTCAAGAAAAAAAAAGACTTGGTGAATTCTTTTTATGCCATTGGGTTGAAAGCTGTCATGCAATTTATTAATATTTATCTTATGCCCTACTACAAAAATTTGAATTGTTGTCTTTAATGTTGTATGGCATATTTTATATTTTACTTCAGAAGGAGATGAAATTCTTTTTATAACTTTCAAATTTAAGAATGTTTGATTCAAATGAAACTTGAAAAGTGAAAGAACACATTAGGATTAAAGCATAGCAATTGCCCAAGCTCAAATAAGACCCCAATTTTAAATTTCCTTAGTTAACATATATATTATATTTTGAAACACTCTGCTGTTCCCCATTCATTACTTCGTCGACTACTTCATGATTAAACTTCTAATTTAATATACTAAGTTCCTTCTCTTAGCAATTTCATAAGCGTAATCACAATGTTATTCGAAATAATATTTAAAATTACAAAAATTAAACTCAGTTACGAAATTTAAATATTCTCATATTGAAAATAATTATCATTTCCCTAATGTTAAGTAATCTAGAATAATATTTATTTCAACGTAATATGAATCCAACAGAAACTTTAATCAATAGCAGTTTATTCACTCCACCTAGAATTAAAAATATATGATTCCGTGGAATATTATTGAAAAATGTGTATATCTTTTAACTTTTTTGCATTAAGATCATACCTGTATTTTTCTTAAGACAAGTTCTCATAAGCGCAATATATATTTAATACATTAAAGGTGTTATGTGCATTTATTATACTTAATATATAAGTGAAAGAATTTTTCAAATCCTCATATGGTTGTACAATATTTTGTTACAATTACTTTGGCGGAATCATTCCAAATATTAGGAATTCTATTAAAATTCAAGCTAATTATCTAAACATAACGCACATTTAAAATATTATAATTGGGGATTTTTTTCGGTTCAGAATTTGGAATTTAAAATTAAATGGACATAACTTAGATGCATAAATTACTTGAGGAAAATGCACTTTGGTAAGAAATAAATTTTACATATTGTGTGGTATTCCTTTGTATTATATCAGATTATTATAAGCCATATTCCTTGAAGGCAGATGCAAAAAATATCACCATTCTTTATGCAAATATTTTTTATAAAACTTCAAATTCGACTTTTCCATCATAAAAGGAATATTATGGTATCATATTGTAGTTCTCCTCTTGTGGCTGCTAGTTTCTATTTCAGTGGGGGATTTCGTTTCATATTTTTTTAAAAAAAAGCTGCTATACCTAAAATTTCGTATAATATTTTAAATATTTTGTTAAAGATGATTTTATAGCCCATGTTTATGAAGAATTTATCTTTGTTTTTAATTTTAAAGATAGTCAATTTCCATTTTTAGGGTTTATTTCGTTTTATAATTTCAGAAAGCAATATTTATTTAAGCAAAAATAATAAGCTATATCACTAATTTATCTTAGAGTGACATAAAAAAAAACTTATGTTGATGTATATTCTATATTATAAACTATTAATGGTAGTTACTTAAGATATATCCGTATATATTTATATGGTTTCCGCTATAAATATAAGAAATACTGTTTGTAAAAGAAAATGTAAAACTTTATCAATATACTTCTCTTATTCTTTCCTCATATTAATTGTGTAATAAAATAGCATATTATGTTTACTATATTTGCAATGATTGAAGACTATCATTTCGAGTATTTAAACACCATAAACTATTATAATTATTACTGATATTTTAGTTTAAAATGGTTTAATTCAACACCAGCAATAATTTTAGAACTCTATCGTACTATATAACTTTAATTTTTTTTTAATTACTTTTAATTTACAAATTTAAAAGTATTTTGACTTTTTTTTCTCCAGCAAAACCTCTTAAAATATCAACAACTATAAAATATATTTTATTTATTGATGAGTTTTGTGTCTCATGATGGTTTATTTGTATTTTCTTACATTTGTTCACTGTTAACATAATGTATTAAAAAAATGAAATTAATTTTTTATTATTTTTAAATGGCTGTGTTTTAGCCGTTACAGCAATAGATAAATTATAAGGAACTTTTAAAACTGCTATTGCCAGAAGCTAATCTAATGTCATTAAATTAAAAAAAAAAATTGAGCTAGTTGTAGTGTCAGGTAGCATGTAGGAGGGATGAGGTTCAATTCTTCTGTTGGCATTGATGTAGTTACTACTCTCAGAAACTAGGAATCTCAAATTACAATAGCCACCTCTCAAAGGCAATTGTAATAAAGTGTGTAAAGCATCTCGCATTGATAGTCAAGCTTTCTGTTGGGAGGTTTCTGTCTTTTCTATCATACAACTTTAAAACGTTTGGTAGTTACACCTAAAAGTCTTCGTGGAAGCCACTTTCCTTATCTCAACACTTGTTGGTGAACAGTTCGTGGTCTACATGAGGCCACGGATATTTCACCCTCACTTTTTTAAATGGTAGGGCGCTATCTTACAGTATATATCTTGCAGTATAAAATTTATATTTCAAGCTATGAATTATCATATGAACCAAAATATATCATTCTTTTTCATAATCCTTTATTGTCTAATATTGAATTATAATTTTAAAGTTATTATTAGTGTGTAAAAAGAATGTAACCCTAAGTGCCTATATATGTGTGCCACATAATTCAAAAACTGATTTTGAAATCAATAGGCTATAAATAAACCTCATTGAATTTTTTTAGCATATTTTATTAAATGTAATTAAACTAAATGGTGCTTAGGTTTTAATTAAATAAAAATATAATACTCATTTAATTATAAAAAAAAATCTTAACTCATATTAGAAATATTTTTTTAAAAAATCGGAAAATTAAAAAAAAAATAATCTTACTGCTTATTTGGTTCATATTAAATTATTTTAAGTACCACTTTGATGTATTATCTGATTAAAAATTGAAAAAGAAAAGCATATTTCTCACGACTGCTGATTAATATTTATTGAACTACAATAAAAAAAATAAGTAATTAAGACGATTTAATAACTTTTCTTCTTTCTTGCTGAAAAATCTCATATCATCAATGTTATTAAATATTCAATATTTTTTCATACGTTTCTGTGAGGAGCTTACTAAAATTCCTTTTTAACAAATCTGCTGATTTCTATTCAATGGTTTCATTATTAAAAAAAAAATTCTAAAGTCGCATTGGTTAATTTTAACGGCGGAATTTTCTGGGAGTCATAAAAAGATATATTTAATTATTTTTATCAAAAATTAATTGTTTTACTTTTATTGTGTTTTTAATTTTGGAAAATTCATTTATAAAAACTTATAGTTAGCTAAAGTAATTCTAGATTATTTTTTTTTTTCATTTGTCTAATTTCTTAGCTTATTATAGAAGGATTATGTCATAAACCCAACTAACTATATCTCAAGAACATTAAAAAATTTTTTTTTTCTCTTAAAACTAGCATAATAGGAAAGATTTTCTCATTGAATTGATCACTTCCAAAGTGCAAATTCTCTAATTTTTTTCTTTTTTACTTAGACAAAGAAAAGCGGAATTGGTGATGATTAGCAATACCAGACATTTAATTATGAAATAATTTTAGCGGTTCAATTTGTTTTATCTCTTCAGTCAAAAAGAAAGACGAAGTTTTTAATCGCACACCAATGATGGTTTTAGTTCATATGAGAGCATTATCTGAAGAATTTCATTTACTTATAATAAGATCATGTTAGTGGCCAAGTTATAAACACGTATACCGGGCGGTGTTATTAAAGATTCTTGCAAAAGCCTCATTATTTTTACAGGAGCGTTTTTTTTACAAACGTCTTAAGTGGCACGGTATCTTAAAAGTCGTTAATCCAGTAAAGGAGATAAAAGCAAAAGCAAGTCGTTAGAGAGGGAAAAAAATATTTATTATGAAGTATGATGTCTTATGAAGTGCATGGAAAAGTAGTGCAGCGTTATTAATGAAGGAGACATTTTTCTTAACTAGAGAGGTGCGCGGAAGTCATATATCTTAAATGAGAAGTCTGAAATCTAAGAAAGATTTCAAAAATAACGGTTTTGCGTGAAATCTTTTTCGGCTTTTAAAAATAATTTGCGCAATACATGAAAAGTTTTTCGTGGGTTTTAAAACTATCTACGTCTTATAGAATTGTCACGCTTACGATTAATAATGCCTTCTAAACTTATTCTTACAAGAAAAAAATGTGATAACAAATATTTCCTTAAATTTACTTAATAAAAGAATTATATTCAAATAGAGTGCTGTTTTTCTTTTGTATGAAAAACGCATCAATATTGTATGCATCAATATATGATAATGTATTATTAACAGGCTTCCAAATATAACTTTACAGTGATTATGCAAATATTACGCCATTTATTATGTTTAATAAGGTTATTATGGGCCTAACGTCCTGGTATTTCCTGTTAACATCCTGGTGTAACACGTCGTGAAAGTTTCAATATCTATGACTGGTATGGACACTATATGAAAGTCTTTTATTGGATCCTATATGCCTGTGACATTTCATTCAAAATTTCTGTTTCAAAATGTTGGTGCTGTGCTTTAGTTCTCCCTCTTGTGGTGCACCTTAAGAAACCTCAAATCTGCTACATGTCTGCCGTTTCAGAAGAGAATAACCTCAGATCAAAGAGCGCAGTATTAGAAAACGATAACAAATATTTATTTTTTATTTTGTGTTATTATAATAATGAATTTACACTATCATTAAACTTTTGAAAGTTATTGTAATCTTTTGTATAAATATTTTTTTACACAGATAAAATGATATCGCAGGAAGCTATAAAACACGATTTTAAACCCAATGATTCATTCATTTCAATTATAACCACTGTCCTTTATTAAAACTTTGAAATGAATTTAATTAAATAAAGAATTAAAAACTGTTTGCTCGTTTTTTTTCAGATGCGTATTGGTATCCATACAGGTGTCATTTTAGCTGGCGTTGTTGGAACAAAGATGCCAAGATACTGTCTCTTCGGAAATCATGTCACTCTGGCAAACAAGTTCGAATCGGGGAGTGTCTGCATGCGTATTAACGTCAGCCCTACTACGTACGAGTAAGTAAATTTTAATCTGTATCGATACAGTAGTTTTCATTCTAATTCTCTAAGCACATTAAAAAGCAGAATATAAAGAAAGAATATACATTTTACTGCATAGTAAAAATTAATAGATTTTTTTTACATTAAAAATAATTGTTTAACCTTAATTCTAAATCATCTTTGAAATTATTTTGCCACTAAATGTCTTTATGTGGAAGTATAACATAAAGGAATAAAATTTATCTTAAAGATAAAGCTCTCATTGTCGATGTAATTAACAAATGGAAGATATATGTAAAACAAAATCTGTACGTTCATTTGTTTAAGATAAAGTAATTCATATTTTGTTAAATACTATTAGGTAATTCTTTACTAGTTCAACGGCTTTGCAAGAGAGATAAAAAAAACCTACAATTTTAACTAATTTCAAGAAAGAGCCAAGTTGTGATATAGATTCGTTGTAAATCAACCAAAAGTTAAACTAACTTTGTTTCTAAAACTGAGTAGTTTAGTGGTTTTTTTTATGATAAAATGGAACAGTTTTTTAAAAACTGTTTTATAAAAATTCGGAGTAGTTGAATATGGAATAAAATATTTTTATTGTTATTTGGGGAGGAAGAAAAATCTTTTTTTGCGAACAGACATAGAAACAAGAACAGATTTCTTTATTCTTTAACTTTAATTAATAACTATTTTTAACATATTTATTAACTATCAAATAATACTACATTACAAACATACATAAGTTTCTACTGAAAATAACTATATGTATAACTTAGAGCTGTATCTCAATTTTTAATATAGTGTTTGTTAAAAATTGCAGATTTTCTTTTTTCGAAAAAAAAAAAATATCAGGATGAAAATTATTTGAAAATATATTTATTACTTTTGCAACAGATGAGGATGCTGTCGTCATAAACCCACAAACAATTAATCAAATTATAAATAAAATAGAATAGATTAATCTTTAAGCAGAATGGAAAACAATTTTGAAATGGAATCATTTTCAACCATTTCCATAAAAAAATTTAATAAAACATATCGCTTTGAATTCGATATTTTTCTTAAATGTTCAGTAATTGATTCCTCGAAAATAACTTAGTAAAATTAATTAATACATCTTTGAAAGAAAATCCTTTTATCATTTCAGTTTTAAAATATTTCGGTAGGATCTTTTGATGCAGTTATAATTGTTGGAACCGACGATAAAGAATTTTAAATAGTCTATTAAATGGGATAAAATTACTAAATTTGGATTAAATAAATGTCAAATTATTTTGATTTTAAAGTTAAAATAAAATATATATATATCGAGTATCTTTGTTAATCTTGTTTAAAAGGTTTTAAGGAGATTTGAAAATGAAATATTTCAAAGGTTTATTAAGTTTTACAATTAGTTAAAAAAAAAAAGATTATATATACCATTTATAAAAAAAAATACAAGATTTAATTATATTTCTTGTGTAAAACGCAGCAAATAATTATCTTAATCATAATTTTTCTCTACACATTTCTTTGAAATATATATTAGAAGGTATTTAGGATTACCAATTTATACAAAGCAGCAGTGAAGCATAGAATATTTTCAGTTAAAAACATAAAAAATAAAACATTAGAATGAGTAAAGAAATTGATTTTAAACTTTTAATATCCAATAAAAATAATTTAAATGTGAGTTTTTAGAAAACATCAAAAGCATAATTTATTTGAAAAAACTTATTATAAAATAACTTTATTAGGGATTAGAGTCCTAACATATCAATTATTTTCAGCTTTCTTTTTATTTAATAATCATTTGAAAATAAAATGAAATTTTTTTATTCAAAATTAGCTTCCTTTATGTTTTAGAAATTAAATTATTCAATTTTGTCACTACAATCTATATAAATTTTCTGGCTAAAAAGTGCAAATGATTTCGTTATACAAATCACTGCTATTTGACTATGAGTTTAATTATAAATAACGATAATGACTCATTTGCGGTAATTTAGAAATAATAACCTAAAATTAGCTTTTAAAGTGTATGTATGATTAAAGTTAGTGTAAATATGAATTACTTTGGTTAGTTAGGTTAATTCGGTTTAAGTTACTTAGCTTTCGTAGGTTAGTTGACTTCGCATTATTGTACATTGAAATTAAAAATGTAAAAGATTCATCATAATGCAGGATATCCAAGAAGACAGTGGGCTTGCTATACTACACAATCGAGATAGAAAATAATATTGCCTTTTTGAAATACTTTTAAAGAGTATTGGTTCGCATCTAAACACTTGATAAAATCATTAAGGCTCATATGCAATCTATTATTTTTAAATGATTAAGCACCACGATTTATAATTAGCTTTAACTCGGTGTGTCATATCAGCCTTGACTTGTGATGTCACTTTAACGAACAAATTCATGAATGAATTATGCTACCTTCTCACAAAAAAGTACTGAATGCTTGCTTCAGAATATTACCTAGTTGTAGTTTTGTATTATAAAAATTTTAAACTTTCTAAAGAAGTTGCTCTATGAAGAACCAATCATATAAATGATTTTCTTCTGTTATTGAAATACAGAAAATAGAAAAAAAATATTTATAATAAACGATATGAAGAAAACTATGCTGTGAAAAAACTACTTTTGTGTTAAAATTTTCAGTGTTTTGATTGCTTTATAATCAAACATAACACAAAAAACCAACGATAAACCTTTCAGCATTCTAGCATTAAAACCTTCAATTTAGTCTTTTTTTTACTATCTGAAGTAACGTGAATAAATATATTTCTGCAAGTTATTGCCTGCTAGAAAATATTTCCCATGAAAGATTCAATCTAGATAAGTAGATATACAGATTTTACTAAGTTGTTTATGAAATAATTTAAATCAACTAGTTGAAACTTCATAATTACAAATATTTTAGTTGAGTCCGTTTATATTAAAACTTATACGTGATTTTTTTAAATACAAGGAACGTTCAATAAAAAGAGTTGCTTGTTCATAAAAAATTAGAAACTAAATTTTGTTAATGATTCCTTATACGTATATACCTTAATCGTACACGTAGAGCAAATTTTCTTGTAAGCAATACCGAAGGACAAACTTTCTTAGCCACTATGCCACTTGTGAGTATGGTCAGTTGATTGCTGATGATTTTGTTTCACTTTTAGTACAACTTTAGAATGTGAACCATATATTCAGGTGAAGGAAAATGCAAAAGACCTTAGGTACTAATTCTAATCAGGAAAATTCTAAGGGGGGACAACAAACTATTCCGATCGAAACTTTTTCGCACTTTTCGGCTATGTGGGTAACTGTACAATAAACATAGATTTTACTCGCTGATTACTGCAAGTTCATCGGTATCTCACAATTTCCAATGAATTTCTGCAACATTATATCCTTTTGCCTTAATAAATCAAATAACCTCACGTTACATTTAGTGAGACTTGTATTCAATATCGTTTAAAGTTGAACATTTTATTAGAGTACTAAAGTGCTATGTCTTCATCCTATGCACTTGTCGCGTGATAGTATGTTAACATATTCTAGGAGTTTCAGAATTTAAAACTTTATAACATTTTTTAATTAACAACAGGAATTTAAAAAAATTATAAAGCATTTTTAAAATATGAACTTGAAAAATACAATAATTTGTTACTAAATGAAAAATATGTTTAATTATTCCCAATTTTAACTGCACATAACAAAAAAAAAATTTCTATGCAATATATATATACACTGAAGTGGCAAAAGTCATGGGATAGCAATATGCAAATTTTCAGATGGCAGTAGCATCGCGTAGAACAGGTATAAATGCGCAGTGCTTTCGCAGAGCTTTCATTTCTGTTCAAGTTATTCATGTGAAGAGGTTTTGACGTGATGATGACCGCACGATGGGAATTAACAGACTTTGAACGTTGAATGTTAGTTGGAGCTAGACACATGGGTCATGCCATTTCGGAAACCGTTAGGGAATTCAACATTCCCAGATCCACGCTGTCAAGAGTGTGCCGAGAGTATGAAATTTCAGGCATAACATCCCACCATGGACAGCGCAGTGGTCGACCGCCTGCACTTAACGACCGAGACCGTCGACGTCTGCAAAGAGTCGTAAATTCTAACAGACAAGCAACACTGCGTCAAATAACCGCAGAAATCAATGTGGGACGTACAAGGGACTTGTCTGTTAGAACTGTGCGGAGAAATTTGGCTTTCTTGGGCTATTCCAGCAGAAGACCGACTCGAGTACCTTTACTGACAGAACGACATCGCTTGCCGCGATTCTCGTGGGCACGTGAGCATATCGGTTGGTCCCTAGATGAATGGAAAACCGTGGCCTGGTCCGATGAGTCACGATTTCAGTTGGTAAGAGCTGATGGTAGGGTTCGAGTGTGGCGCAGACCCCACGAAGCAATGGACCCAAACTGTCAGCAAGGCACTGTTCAAGCTGGTGGTGGCTCCGTAATGGTGTGGGCTGTTTTTTCATGGCATGGACTTGGTCCTCTGGTGCGACTGGACCGAACATTGATTGGAAATGCTTGTGTTCAGCTACTTGGAGATCACTTGCAGCCATTCATGGACTTCATGTACCCAAACAACGATGGGATTTTTATGGATGACAATGCACCATGTCACCGGGCCACAACTGTTCGCGATTGGTTTGAAGAACATTCTGGACAATTCAAACGAATGATCTGGCCACCTAGATCGTCCGACATGAATCCCATCGAGCATTTATGGGACATCATCGAGAGGTCTGTTCGTGCCCAAAATCCTGCACCATCAACGCTTTCACAATTATGGACGTCTATCGAGACAGCATGGCTCAATATTCCTGCAGAAGACTTCCAACGACTTGTTGAGTCCATGCCACGTCGAGTTGCTTCACTTCGCCGGGCGAAAGGAGGGCCGACACGATATTAAGAGGTATCCCATGACTTTTGTCACTTCAGTGTATATATATGTGTGCGCGTCAATGCTTTTCAAACTTTATTATATTATTAAATAATGATATTTAAAATTTTACCATTCAAAGAATTTTTAAAAAAATTTATTCTATAGTATATTTAATTTTTATCAATAAACGAATGAGAGGTTTTATACATTAGAAGCTTTTTTTCATTTTTTAAAAAAATATTTTTAGATAACGTTTGTTTAAAGCATTGTGATTTTCAAATATCTATAGTACAAAAACGGAAGTCAATTGTTCTACTTCAGATATAACATATTTTTCTTAAAGTAAAGATATTGAATCTCGCAAAACAATAACCTTGAATTGAAATTTAAAATTTTTATATCAATATTTATAATATATTATTTCATTATAAAAATATTGAAACTATCATCTTATGACTCACTGTATCAAGTCTATTTTAGTACATGAAATTTGAATCAAAACCAAATATACTCAATTTTTTTGTATCTCATTACTATTAATCATCAATTACCTTGGCCTTCTTTTTTCCTTTAAACTTAGGGAATTATTCGGCATGAGTAAATATTTTTTTTTCCTGCAATACATCTCTTCATCTTTTATTCATATCAAGGATGCTAATATTTGCAATCTTGAATCGAGGAAATGAGAAAATGAACTCATAAATATTGGAAACGCTAAGGATAATACCAAATGAGTAAAAGAATGCGATAAGAGTGCGGTAAACCCTAGAAAGAAACTAAATCCTATGTATCACATATCTCTGAAAGTACATTCCAGAAAGCAAACTACACTATCTGAAAGAAAAATATCAAATAAAATTCAGAGGAAGAGATGTAGAAGATTCAGAAAGAAAAGTTACCTAAGAAATGTTGCTTCAGTATGTCTTTATAAATATTTAAATAGCAGAAAAATCTATCAAGTATTTTTTCATTATGTTATACTTATCCAATTATCTATTTATCAATACTAGTGGATAAACAAAAATTGAAATACTTGTAGGATACGTTTTCCATGTTTGAAGAAAACATTTACTGAATACATGAATAGTTGTGTCTACAGAAAAGTAGATTATGTCTGAGAATGATACATAAATTTTCTTAGTGTACTGAACGAAAAGTAAATTTTCGAATTTAAATCAGTTTTTAAAGAAATGTATTAAATACTGTAATTATAATTATTCAGAATATAAATTATGCAAAATTTATTCTATTTTCGTATACATAATTTGATTATATTATAATATTAAAGCAACGTTTAAGAATACTCTCAGCTTGGTGAGAATCTCAATTATGCCTAGCAATATAAAAGAATCACGAGACAATTAAACATTTTTTACAGCAGAATGTTAATATGAACATATACTAAATTATGCTTCTTAAAAATATTCAATACAAAATACATATCAAACATAATATGTTACAAATATACTTGAATTACTAAAACGGTGAATTAAAATGATTTTCGATCACATTTTCGTGTCAATTTTATAAATGATTTAGAAAAAAATTCTAATTTAATGCAGCGAAAATAAACATTACTTATAATAAAATTCATTGATGTAATATAATAATGAAAAATAGATAAATATGTATTATGTATATTTTGTGAACCTGTATCACACAATTGGATTTTTGATATATTATATTTATAAAGATGAATGTATTAAATATTATATATCTTTCAAAACATTATTAAATTTTACTCATGGTTCTACAATCACCTATATATTGCCCATTGAACTAGATAGAATGAACCATTCAATTCAAGGCCTTTAATGATGTAGAGTTACAGAGTGCATTGATCTCTTAATAAAGATGTTATAGGGCTCCATCGCCTCTAGTTGTGGCACGTTAAGACATGGACAAGATTTGTCGCCTTGTGATTGAAGGAGACAATGTCTAAATGTCCAGAACAATAGATCCCATTAGTCAGAGCGTAACTTAAAGTGGATTGTTAGCGAATGACCGTGTTTCGTGACACACAGCTGAAATGAAACTTCTACTTGCAGATAAATATTCATTAAGCGTTAAATACCTTCGCCTAGAAGCTCACCGGTTTTGGAAACATGGAAACTCTTAGCAATCTCGACAGTTTTCTACGAAATTAATGCTTCGTATAAATTTAGTCCTGTTAGGCCCAATTTGGTTTGTTTCCTTATGAAGTGGAATAATAGCGTTGTTTGTGCTCAGTGGTATGGAAAATGGGTATGCATGTTTCTTTAAAGTATAGATAAAAGTAGAAACAAAGTTTCAAATGAAGTTCAGATATTCTAATGAGAATTAATTAATTATTTAAATAAATAAGTTAGGAACTTTTATTCAAATTTTACATCAGGCTCGTGAGTAAAAATATTATTTTTTCCTTTAAAATGAATAAGTGACTAAAGTTTCATAGTAAGTTATATATTCTTCCTCGTCAGTTTAACTCTTCAAGCAATGTTTATCGTCTATGTGCAGTGGCGGCCTAATGGCCGATTGGCTAGTTCTCTGTACCTTATCTTTGTTATTAGGTTATTCAGGTTATTAGGTTCGAATCTTGGAAGTTGCATGGATGTTTGTTAGTGGTTCGGAATCCACGTTAAACTATAGGTCCCGGTCTGATTAGCCTAAAGTGTGCAAAAAAATGATAGTAGAGCGGCAAACCAAAACCAAAATTCTATGTGCAATGAAATATTAGCACGCATGTCTTTAAAATCCATAGTGTCTTTAATAATTCAACGATTTAAATAAATTTAAATCCATCATTTTTCTCATATGCAAAATACAAAGTAAAACAAACCATCCACATTATAAATTTCTATTTCAAATGATTGACAAATTGCTTCACTTAATAAAACACTAAAAATGCTTCATTATTTGATAAAGCTAATGGCTATTCAATTATAGGAAATAGATTAGTACATGGTTCTCTTCAGTTTTGTGATATTTATATTGGACTAAAAAATCGATTAATTCTAAAGACAAATTGTGCATCATCCTATTTATAAGAATAAAAATACTTAATGGCCTGTCTTTCTCGATTAGATAATGGCTTATTATCAAATTTAACGATTAGTTATCCTGACTTTCAACAAAGCATTGCCTCTCAAAGGATTGTAAGTGAGTTTTTACATCGATCCGAATAACCAGTAATTTAATGAAAATTAATTGATAATCAAGATATAATTTATTGTGACTCCTCTTAAGCTAAGTTGGATCAACTTAGAGTGAGTGAAAGAGTTGTATATTGTTTTTTTTAATGTATAGCAACAAAATATTCAATTAAGTAATAAAAGAGTATTTTTTAAAACAAAATCCCCCTATATAGTATATTATTATTAACACCATAAAAACATATATTATTCTCAAGCACTTACTCATTTTAATACTGTAGATGACATCATCAGTTGATAAATCGAGAAGTGTCAAACATTGCATCTTTTAATATAAAAGCACTATTGTAACATTGTTTTATAACAAAATTAATTAATTAATAGGGGACATTTTACATAAAGAAAGTTAAAAAATATTTTAAGCTGATAGGTAGCAAAAAAGTTTTGGTGAAAAATCATTTTGTTAAAATTTATTTAATTTTTCCAACTAATTTACGAAAACAAAACAATAAATTAATATGTTAACAGAAACATATTAGAGAGTTTTTGCGTACCGTAATTTGGACGTCAGTTAGCTTTTTCTCCCTAGCGCGCATGCTCATAGGAAATTGCGCATGCGTATCGGTAATAATATTTCATATGAGCATGCGCGCTAGGGAGAAAAAGCTAACGGACGTCCAAAATACGGTATGCAAAAACTCTCTATTATTTAAATTTAATATACGTTATAAATTTTACCCGGTGCATTAATAAATATGTTAAAACGCCCAATTCAAAGTTAATAAAAGTTAATAATTATAAATACAAAACGAAGTTTCAATATAATAATTTTAATAAATAAAATTTAAAAGGGAACAAATTTAAAGTAATCTAATAATGCATTTAATATAAGAATACGTAGCTTTTTCTATTTGATGCACATAAAAAATATTGGTTATACATAATATGCTGTTCTTTATATGTTTCGATTATAATTACAATTAATAAAAATTATATCTAAAACAGATTTCGGTTTAATTTTAGCCGAGGTGAAATTGATAATTTCTTAAAACTTTAGAACATATTATTGCTTATATTACATATTTATCAACAGCATTTTTTTTTTTTTTTTTTTTTTTTTGAAAAAGAACTACGGTTACAAATAGTATTGTGCTTAAGTAAACTTAATTTATTCTTACTCAATTTTGTGAAAAATTATTAAATAATCTTCAACAAAATTGGACTAACAAACGGACATTCTCTTAAATAAAATTTAATAAATATGTTAGTCATTTATTAATATGTTTCCTCATCTTCTAGATCTTTTAGCCCTTTATGCTTCGATTGCTTAATCCATATATTAATTTTGTGCAATACCTCGATGGCCTGAAAAATGTTTAATAACAGAATTTCTCTTATATGAACCAAATCTGAAAGTTACTAAAAGCTATTCTTTATGATTATATGCTTCAAATTACACATCTAATTGTTTTTAAGCGCTATGAATTCATGTTTACGTAATTATTCCTTTCAATTAATTTCATTTAATTCATTTCAATTTCAATTCATTTAGTTCATAAATCTACTAATCTACAAAACTATTTGATAATTTAGTTCGTTATGATAATGTGTACTTGTTAAAATTCAGATGTGCATTTTACAGGAGCAGATTTCAAAATACAACGATAACTTAATTTCTTCTAAAATTTTACAAAGGACTATTTACAGAAAAAAAATCAAAGGAAATGATCAAAAAGGTGAATAAAACGTAATATAAATACATAATTTTTTATTGTGGATCCTTATTTTCTTTATATATATATATATATACATATTATATATATATATATATTATATATATATATATATATTATATATATATATATATATATTATATATATATATATATATTATATATATATATATATATATATTATATATATATATATATATAATTTCATGAGAATGTTTATTAATTCAATATTTTCTAATATTTTAATTTAATTATGTATCCTTTTATACGTTTAAAGTCAAATATCTTTGGGTGAAAATCCTATAAAATTAATTAAACAAAGCCTGGAAAATTCCCTAAGTTAAATAAACCATTATCTTTTAAATCAAAATATGTTAAATGGATTTCACTGTTTAGTAATATAATGCTTTAGAAAAATATTTACTTGTAATTAATCATAATGCTTTTAAGTCACTAGGACCGATTATTGAAAAGCAAAAAATAATTAAAAGAATTAATTACATTTTACACCTCACTTTTCATGTTTGTTCGGGTAATCATAATTGAGATGTGGTAATTAGAATTTTTTATTTCATTAAGATTTTATTGAATTTGAAAGGGAGGGGTTATTGTGTTTTCGCTTATGATAGTTTTTCATATTGCAATTAGAAATTAATATTTATCTAAGTGACATGAAAAATTATCTTATTCAAAAATAGATGTTTAAGAATCTTTTCGATTGGTTTAGATAATTATATTTATACTGTTACATATTTTAAAAATGTTTATTTTTCAAATAAATTATAATATTTTGTATTTTATAGAATTCATTTAACTGTATTATATCAATTTAATAAAGTAAAAAAAAACATTTAGATAAATGGGATACTAAGAATTTTTTTTATTATATATTACTCAAAAATAAAACTAATCATCCATTCCAAAATATTCACTTAATGAAGGTTTTTTAGTGAAGTCGAAAACAAGAAAACTAAAAACTTTTAAAAATTTAATTTTTAAAAATTATGTATATATTTTCTTATAAATAAAAAGTTATAGTGTTTTAATAAAAATTAGCTACTTAATGCTGGAGCTACTTAGTACTAAAATTAGCTACTTAATGCTCTTAATACTTAAGAGCTATGGCAATGATTTTGAAGGAAGACAGCGAATGATATCCAAATAACTTCTCAAGAGAAGTGTCTTATGTTTAAGTATCATATCGGAGAGAAAACTTGGGAAAATCTTGCTAAAAGCTCAGTATTGATGCTAGTTACTTCAATCTACATATATTTCAAAACAGTGGCTGCAAAAACACCAACAGTAGAATCGTAGTCAGCTCAGTTTGCATGCTAGCCAAGAATCAAACTAATCATCACACTTATAAAATCCTACAGCTTTACAACTAGTAATTGATTTCCTGTCTTAATGATGTAAGGAATACTGAACCTTTAAAATAAAGTCTTTGTTTTGGCATCTTATCAAGTATATAAATGGCTAAAGCATTGGAGCTATTTAATAATATTAAAATTGTTAAAGTTCACATTAAATAACTCATAGCATAATTTGTAATTTCACATATTCATATTATAATTTTCAAATAAATTAACCGAAATATTTTAATTTTTTTCAAGTTTCAAGATAACAGAGCATTTTTGAAATAAAAGTATAAAGAACAACTCTTCCAATATGCTGACGGATAGTACTAGTAGTCAAGCCAGACATTTTATCGAAAATAAAAAGATCATGATGTTTATATCAAATGCAAGTCGATGAAAGACAATTTTTTGACGATGACAGACAATTAAAAAAAGCATTGAGTAGAAAAGACGCGTAAAAATATATTTTGATAGCATTACAAAGTATTGTAAGAATTTAGAAAGAAAATTAAAAATTAGTTATTAAATTTAATTAATTTATATATTAAAATTAAAATTAAAATTAATACAAAATGCCCTGTTTATTAATTAATACATTTTTATTTACATAATTATTTATTTTTCAGTGTTATCATAATTAAGTTCTGCATTTAAAATTTTAAAAACTATTACTCTGAAACTTAAAGTTCAGGAAATTTAGATTGAAAATTATTAAATGGAATTCCATGAAATTCTAACATTTCTCTATAATTAAAAATCTACTTAAGTTATAATTATTTATGCATATAATGATTTAATTTTCTAAAATTCATTTATTTTAGTATTTTATACACCAAAGCAATAATATGGTGAACTACCAGTTAAATATCAAAATCATTGATAGATTTAATAAATTAAAGAAAAACAACATGACGTTTTAATCAGAATGGACCCTTCTACTTAAGCTATAAGCATATAAAAAGAGAAAAATGTTTAATATAGTATATAATATATATATATATATATATATGTGTGTGTGTGTGTGTGTGTGTGTGTGTGTATGTCTATAAATTTCAAAAAATAAACTTATAACATAGTAGCAATCAATGTAAAAATTAACATATAAAAAATAACGTATATAAAAGAGTTGAGAGCAGTGATTTGGAATAGTTTGAATATTGTATATTCATTAATTCAATACAGAAAACTGTCATAAAATAGAGGAAGCTCCACGTTACTTCAGCGGAAATTTATTCTTGAATATCAAGATTCATCCTCGTTGAATTTTCGATGAGCTGAAAGAAAAT
Organism: Caerostris darwini; assembly: GCA_021605075.1. Lineage (NCBI taxonomy): Eukaryota > Metazoa > Arthropoda > Arachnida > Araneae > Araneidae > Caerostris > Caerostris darwini. The sequence continues at coordinate 184,162 of BPLQ01002422.1, read as the reverse complement.
AATATGCAAAAAGGGAGAACTTAAAGGTGTTTTTGAATTTGAAAATCCACTTACAGAATGCAGTGAATGTACAAAGAAAATGTGAAAACGAATACAAATACTGTACCTTGCTAAAAACTCTGGATAAAATGCTCACTGAGGAGAAGCTACGAGAGAAATCTGCAAACATGAAAAATGGAAAGAGAAACATTTCTTTTGAAATCCTTTTTTATTTTATTTATTTTGTATTATTCCTTAAAAAAAAGGAATAGTGAATTTAACTTCTTTTGTACTATTAACTTTAAGATGTTTTTATTTCCTTTTAGTTCCAGACTTATTTTCTGAAAAAACATTAAAGAATCCTATTAGGGACAATAACAATAATTTCAGAATCTTAAACTTTTATTTTACTTTTGTTTATTCACATTAATTATTAATTGTCTCATCTTCATCAATTTATAGAATTTCAAATAAGTAATATTGATCCTCAATAATAACATTCAGTTATTATTGAGGATTAATATTCATTTTAATTCCTTTTAAAAGGAATATTAGCAAATTAATATTCCTTTTAATAAAATAATTGATTTTTTGTGCTTTATATTTTTTAAATTAAAAAATAAATTAAAAACGGAGAAAAAATTTTCATTTATTTATTTTTTGTAATATTTTTTTTAAAAGATATTACAAAAAATAAATAAATGAAATTGATTTTTTTTTTAATTTATACTTTCTAAACGGGCTAAATTGTAATCGGTTAATTTTCTTGGCACTAAAATTTAATTCCTTTTTCTGAAATTAGATAATTTAGGTTTTATTACAGAATTAAAAGTTTACACAGATAAACTAAGTTGAACTAACTGAGTTGCATTTTAATGGAACTAACATTTTATTTTGTAATACAATCTTCTTCATTGGCGCAATAGCCCCATAGTGCCTCAAGGCCACCTGCCTATCGGCAGATATTGAGACAGGAGATGTTTTCTATTGTAATACAATCTATGTATTGATAAATATATTTAAAACGTTTTAAAAATTGATTGTCGCTTGTGTTTTTATTTTAAAAGAAAATGCCAGTATAAATTCATTTAAAAACTATGCAGCAGAATTTCATGAAGCATGAATTTCTCTCATTTCTATCAGTCTAGAGAAAATCAAATCGAAAAAGATATTTGCTTATGTGTGACACAAATAAAGGCATTTTTAAGGGTCAGAAAAATTACTATTGAATTACGTAACTAAGCATAAGTAGAAAGCAGTAAACAAAATTAGCTACACTATGTTTCTTTGTAATCCAGCTTCTGATTATCTGTATTTGGTTTTCTCGGCAATAAAAAATGCTCAACTTTTAGACTAAATCATGAACCACATTAAAAATGCATATAAGAAAATGTATTTGTCTATAAAAATAAATATTTCTAAGGCTAGAGAGTTAAGTATATAATTATTTGATTAACTCTTGTCTCAGTTGCTACATAGTCTGCTATCGCAGAAGCTGACTAAGTTTGCATCCGCTGGTGGAACCTATTGTTGGCACTGCATTCTAAAGAGAAGAGACTGAATGGTGATTTAGACTGTGTATGTCTTGCATAAACAATCAGGCTGCCTGGTGGGAACTTTATTGATTTTCTTTCATATAAAAGTTAATGTGGGGCAGCTTCTCATAAATGTTACCCGGGAAGGCAAATTCCTCCATCACTCGTGTGTATTGTACATGATATGCATAAGGGAACATGTAATCCAATGATATAAAATGTACATTTTTTTACATTTCTCAACTTTTATGTTTACACTAATAACCTTCACTATGGGACAGAGTATTGAAACTAATAATTAAGTGATATTTATTCTATTTGGAATTAAAATGCAGGTTTCAACTTGAAAAGTTAATAACTAACCCTTTACGAGAAATATCTAATATAATTTTGTATTTTGGTTATTTAAGTAAAGATAAATATTTTTTGTACATTCAGTAAATTATTTTGTAAAGAAATCCTTCAATAGTTTTAAAACAGGTAAGTATCGTTTTACTTTTTAAACAGTTTTCTTTCGTTTTCTATGATTCGTAGTAGTTGACAAATATTAATTTAACCTTAATCATTTACTACTTTTTAAATAGTTATTGAACATTTTTTTGCTATTCAAGGATTTAATTAAAGTTTCAGTTGTATTTGTTTCAAGCGTTCTTTAATTAAAATAAACATTTAAAAATGAACTGAGGAAATGCGATAAAATCATATTATATCAATGATAGCTTTTTTTAAAGATTCTTTAGTAGTTATTAAGATGTTATAATTAAGATTTCCAAATTATAATATAATCCAGCACATGTTTTGAAGTCATAAACGTGTATGGAAAATACTACTAGCGATGCTGAAAAAATAAAATAATCCGGGGTTTTTTTTCAGAACTGTCACCATAAGATAATAAAACAGGGTAACTGTACAGAAGAAACATTAAAAATAATAAATAATTAATAATTAAGATTCATTAATACGTAAAACGTTCAAATCTCCATTTACAATTTCTACTTTGTTATAAAATATTTTAATGAATTATTTTAATTGACCAATAGATATATATAGAATTATAAAAAAAGTGTTATAGAATGATAATAGAAATATTTAGTTTTAATAATTCAATGTAACTAGTGATATAGTCAATATAATCAATAAAGAGTTCTCTTTCGTTCTAAAACATATTTCTGAAGTATATGAAATATAATTATCTATATGAATTACACTCATGTCCATAAATTAAGGATAATGAAGTTCAGGCAAAGAAAGAGACAGAAGCAAAACAAATTTGACTTATTTGTAAAGTCTATTTATTAAACAAAAGGTAAAGAGCAAAAAGGATGCTATATGCTTGACATAATTAATAAAAATTGCGATTTTTACTCCCTGGAGCAAATTTCAAAAAAGAACCTATTTACAAAAAACAGTATAACATGGTTAGTATGATGGCCAAGCATATCCCACACATACTCTATTGGATTCAAGTCCGGTGAGTATGCTGGCCAATCCATACGGGTGATATCCTCCAATTGAAGGCATTCGTCTACAATGTTTGCACGGTGAGGACGGGCGTTGTCATCCATAAACAGAAATTCAGCACCCATGTTGTTGTTCCTGAATTACATCCCGATAGATGTGGCCTGTCATCGTTACACTCTGAACATGCAGGTCAGTTCTGGAATCAAGAATAATTCCTCCCCAAACGAGCCATCCAGCACCACCGTAACGGTGTCGTTCAGTGGTGTTCTCTTGGTGGTAACGGGTACCTGGCACTCTCCATATGAAAATCCGGCGAGAATCAGACTGCAAACTAAACCTTGACTCGTCGGAAAATATCACACAAGACCACTGTTGCGGTGTCCACAATGCATGCTCTCTACTCCAGGTTAATCGCAGGCGACAGTGAGTTGCGGTAAGTGGAACACATCTGATAGGCCCACGAGCATATCGACCAATGTGCCCTAAGCGTCTGTACACGGTCTGCCTTGAAACTGTCGTACCGGTAGCTGAAGAGAGCTGACGAGACAGGTCTGATGCTGTGCTCCGTCTGTTTCTTTTGGCAGTAACTGCTAAATACCGGTCCTCATTCGGCGTTGTAACTCGGGCGCGACCTGTGCTGTAACATCTACTCACATTACCATCATCTTGGAATCGTTGCCAAAGCCTAGAGATGACACTCTGGGCGATTCCAAGTTCCTTGGATACTTCCAGCTGGGTACGTCCACATTCCAGTCGTCCGATAATTCTATCACGTAAAAAATCATCCAAATGCTTCCTTTGTGCCATAACTATGCGGTTATTGCACTAAAAGGCTTTTAAAGCGCTTATGAACAATTTTACTTCTTTGCCACCATTCCTTATATACCCCTCTCTTACACTCTCGTCATTGTGACGTACTATCCGCGCCATCTGGTGGTTTCCTGTAATTTGCATATTCTTCTTCAAGATGTGTGTGATAATTCTACAGGTGAAATTTTTATTTTAGAGTTCAATTTCTGTGTGATTCTGAATTGTCCTTAATTTATGGACATGAGTGTAATATATGAGTAGAATTATCTTTAAACTTATGACCATTTAAATCATTGGTGTTTCTTGAAATAAACACAAATATTTTATGTATTTTACAACATCAATTAAAAAATATTAATTGTTTAAAAAGTTTTTAAAAATTTATCTTTAATTTACATGAACACAATATAAGATTAATTTAAAAACATTATGTATATTTTAAAAATATAATAAGCAGTACAAAACTTTTAATCCTATTTTCCAAAACTTATAATTTGTTTTTAAAAAACTTATGAGTACAATGTAACAATTTATGAGTAAATTGTATATTTACTTATGTATATTATATTAAAATAAAAGACGAGTATTAAATTAATTATCTTTAACTTTTCCTCAATTATCTTACTAAAATTACTAAAACATTTCACGAAGTGGAGTAAATAACACTATATATAATATAATTATAACGGAATTCAATCAGTTATGAATTTGGTATCATTTTATTTAATAAATTTGCAAATTATTTATTAAGGTACGATTTGTAACAACTTTTATTTTCAATGGAGATTTTTAATTACTCAAAATTCATCTAAACAGCACTATTAAAATCTTAAAATTCTTTTTCATAGAGAATTTAATAATTTTAGTAAAATACTTGGTTTCTTTATTATTTTCCAACATTTATTCACAAATAGTTCTTACTAATAATATATACAATTTAAGAAAATCCAAATATTTTAAATTCCTTGTAATGCAAAAACATTCTCCCACTATCTAATTCATGTATAATTCAAGTCTTCTTTCAATTCAGAATATAAAATTGCTCAACTTGAGAAATCCCAGTCAAATATATGTCGTTTGCCAAATACGTTCTTCTATTTCAAACACTTATTTCCAGATCTCGGTCTAGTGTCCTCAGATGTATTTACCCAAGTTAACTTAGTTCAAAAAGTAGAACCAAAAGTTAGATGCTGAACAAATACTTTAAATCTGGTTACCGAGAGAACAAGGATGAAGAGCCTTTAAAATAAAATTTGATTTTGAGGTCTCTTACGAGTACTAGGACGATAATCACTTTTGTATTCCCAACGACAATGTATAAATAGGTCTTAAAATTACTTCAATTGTGACATGGAAAAATACTGCAATCGCTACAACTTTTAAATTGATAAAAAATAAGTATATTTGACAGTAAATATTTCACGAATAAAGTTAAAAAGTGACTGTAACTCGAATTTATTTAACAAAAACAGAAGTATCTGTTTTACAACTGACATTTTTGCAGTTAAATTTAAAGACAGAATAACTTTGATATTTATTGTTTTCATTCTTCTATGTCTGGTTACGCTGGAAATAAATGCAATTGATATGCGTTTAGATAAATACTTATTATTTACTTTAAAGGCTAAGTTTGAATGTCTATTATTTATTTAATAATGAATTAGTATTATTACTTATTTTATTTTCCAATTTTATTTCTTACCTTTTGTCATAAAGATATTTTACAGAGCTTATTTCATTCCTTAATTATATTTTATTAAAATTTCATTATATATATATATATATAGATAGATAGATAGATAGATAGATATACAATGATATACTTTTTAACAGGTCCTAAAGCTTGATAATGTAAAATTATATTAGGCAATATAGAGATAATTCATTGTGAATTAAATATCATTTACAATTTTTAAAATGTAAAATAAAATAAGCAGTCCTCTAACGTTCCAATTAAGATATCAGTAATACTGTTATTTTCAATGTTGAAAATCATTTTAATTCCAATATTCGGTTAGAAACAAAGAATTTGATTTTGATTAAATTTAGTCCAAATAGTGTTTTTATAAAATTCACAATCTTAAAAGTTTTCAACAAAAGTTATCCTAGTCCCATTTGAAATATTTATCGTAGCGTAATGAAACAATAATTCAGATTATATTTCCATCAAAAAACTATGCAAGTCACTCCCATTAAGTGTATAAAGCTAATTTTTCTTTCATACTTCCTTATTCAGTCAATGCGTAAAAGGAAAATGTGTGTCCTTTTCTTCTTTCTAAGCTAAAAGAAACGCAGAAAAACCTTTCTTTCGGCTTTTATTTTTCTAATGGAACTCAGAATTTCCGAATTCACTTGCTGGGGACACACATTTCCTTTTTGCATCTTCACGCTTGAATGATAACAGTTTCTACGTGAAAGTCTGTAGAAAAAGGCACTGCACAGGTATTGATTATTAAACACTGCATTTATTACTTCACAGCTTTTATACACAGAGGTACATATAAAGATTCTAGCGTTACATGAAGAAAAGTAAAGATGCAGGCTTTTGTTTAAAAAAAAGTTTTTTACTTGTCGAAATGAATTATAGGTTATTTTTTCGTACTTCGTGTAATAAAGACCGAATAAGTTTTTTAACATGCGTTCAATATAAATCAAACGTGATGTATAAGTCCATTTATATATAAGAACAAGAAATTGAGGTTTAGGTTTGGCACAAATCACGTTTCTACAAAAAGAAAGTATAAAAGTTTAAATAAGCTAAAGCAGTACACAGAATCTTACAATTCAAAATTAATCAGATATTTATTTATTTTGTTTATCAAAAAAATCATTTCAGAACCACTAATTTTTCAGTTTCTTACAAAGGATAAATAGTAATTCTTAAGTTTGGATTAAGTTAGTTGTTTATATACTTTCATTATCCTTTAAAAGTTCGTCTCATGCAGTATTTTATATCAGTAATATTTTATATTGTAACAAAAAGATGAAACTGTCTTAAAAAATGAAACTGCCTTGAAGATGTAGTATGTATAAGCTCATTTGATAGAAGATTAAAAATACGAAAATAAAAAATGCATCAAAATAAAATCTAAATTATCATCCAAGTAAGCAATGAATTATTGTGTGATTGACAGCTTTTTTTATTTGCCTTATTGCTCATGAGTTGCTGTAATCCAAATGGATTATGAAAGATAAATAATGAGGGAAAGTCTTTCACCCCCTCACCTCATACAATCGATATATTAATAACGTTCAGAATCAAATTTATGAAGCAATAGGGATTTTCCGGCAACAACTAAGTGATAGATGATCAAATATAAGTAAGATAAACCCGCTATTTCCTCCGGATTGCATCTAAGTTTCCAAGTAAGTGTTTCTTCTACCTATTATCTTATATAACATTCTTGAAGTGTTCAAGCAATTATTGTTTAATTTATACAAACACTGAAGTTAAATATCTAAACATTTATGTGCGAATAAAGAAGCATTTCTTTATGATTTATTTATGTACTATATAAAAGAATATATAATTTTTTTTCCATTTTTTGTCTGTTGTGTCTTAGATCTGTAACTAAGGATTTGATACTACATTTATTTCATTAAAAGTGCGGTTTGAATTAAATAAATCGTAAATTAAGCCTTTCGCACCGTTCTTACAAGAAAGAGGTTCGTGATTATAATGGATTTAGACGAAAAGGTTATATTAATCATCTACAGGTATATAATAATCGATTGAATCCTGGTATTGAGTCAATTAAAGATATTTAAAAAGATACCTTAGCTCACTTTCACTTCTGAGTGGTGACTTCTCATGATATACAAGGATTATTTGTATCTTTTAATTTAATTTTCAGATTTTAGATGAAAAAAAAATAACTGTGATATTAATTGTTTTCTGTAATGCTATTTAGTAAAAAATATCAACTGTATTAAAAAAATACATTTCTAATTATCAAATATAAAGTTAAATTAAATTGAATTCTAAAATTTATATTTGAAAGGATTTCATTTCAATTTTATTTATTTATTCTTTTGTGAGATTATAAGAATCGAATGTAACATATAACGCATAATATAAAATTACGTTAAAAGTGGCTTAAAATAACAGAAAACTTTACACTAGCTTCATTAAGTCAAATAAGAAGCCATAAATTGGATTAGGTTCAATTTTAGTCACACAATTAGCATACATTTTGTAAGTCAAATCTCAGGGTGGCTTCATACTAGATACTATAATCTCCAGCTGTAGAACGTCAATGCATCGGAAGATCATACTCTTGTCCCATTTCCTGTGTTTCCAAAGAAAGTTTTAATTTGAATTTCCTTCAAATTCTTAAAGCCGAGATTCTTCAGCACGTTCGAAAGTTGATTGAATTCATTTTGAACAGAAAACCTGAATTCATTTATGGTTGGAGAATTGTATTGATAAAAATACCGATTCTTCGCTCTGTTAATTCGAGTCTTAGTTATCGGAGGAAACCTACCTATAGCAAGAAATGACTATATTTTCTACAGTTCACATTAAACAGTAAAGTGGTTTCCCATCGGGTAAAGATGCGACATTTTGCAGAGTTTTACACGACCAAATTCGTTAAGTTGTAAAGGTTTTACGGGTAGTCCAATAAGAGAATAAGGATCTAATTGGCTATCGGAGTTCTGAAGTTTAGTCCTTAGCATTAATCTAACTTTATTTTATTTTATTTTTTTTGTGATCAAACTTTCATTTTTATATTTGTGAAATTCTACCGCTTAATTTAATTGATCTTAAGACTTAATTAAATGAGGATTTACTTATATTTTCAAAATCGATTTAAATGGCTAAATACTTATTTGTTTATTAACATTATAATAACTTATTTGTTTTCATTTCTCATCATGTTTCACGTTATCATTATTTAACGACATTCATTTGTAATCATGTTTCACATTGTCATCATTTCACATCATTCATTTATCATCTATTTGAATAGAAAACTATCTATCTATTGAAACATGATGATAATGTGAAACATGATCATCATGTCACATCATTCATTTATCATCACGTTTCACCTGGATAAGGGGTTTCAATGTGTGTTTGTACCCAAAACCGGTATTACGTTTACAAACGAGTTAATTGAACTGGGTAAATAATGTTTCTTATTTCCTAACATTAAATAAATCTCAGAAACAGTATCGACTGTTGTCTTCTGTGTACCTGTTTTATTCTCCATTATTCATACATACAATATTTTCCAACAAATGTCACATATATATTTTGCAAAAATATCAATGTCCATCACTAATTATTTATGCTTTAAAAATATTATTATTCAGGGAAAACAATGAACAAATACGAACTGTTTTTAATAAGTTTAAAAACTTTTTTTAGCTTTTAAATAAGTTTAATTTTTTAAATTTAAAAAAAATGAGTAAAACTCGATTTTTTTTTTAATTTAAAAATATTTTCTGTTCTTTCCAGGCTTCTCGAAACTACTCGCACTTTTCTTTTCACTCCAAGAACAAGAGAGGACCTCCCTAAAGGTTTTCCTGAAGACGTACCCGGGGTCCCTTACTTCCTAGACAGTTACGTCCACCCTGAAGTACCTCTGGAGAAACCCCTTTCAGAACACATTGCAGCTGCTATGAAGGACGTGATGAAAAAATCGAATATTTCGTTGGAAAATAACTAAGGACTCAGAATGAGAATTAAATTATTCTGATTTCAGTAACTTCAGATTGAATCGGGATTATGGAAAAAGTTTTTCTTTACCAAAGGAGAAAAGTATGCGGGGATTTTTTTTTCCTTTAACCTTTAAAATAACACAGGGGTATGAGAATTTATTCAATATCAATTTTAAGTGAAAAACACTAAAATCATATTCCAAATTTGCCACAAAATAAATATCCAAACTGATTTTTATGTTAACTGTCTATATAGATGTTATGTGTTTAAATCATTTATCGAAACAGATTTCCGGTGTATTGTGTATTTTTTAGTGTTTGCGTATTTGCTTTGTGCACCAATTATATGAGGGAAACATGACGGGAAATAAATAAAATAAATTACTTTCCTTTTCCTTTAAAATAACGCTTGGAGAAGTATGAGTATTCGAAAAATTCATCACTACAGAACATAAATATTCAATTGACAGATTATTTACTAAGTAATATATAAAAGATAATTTTGATTTAAAAATATTATTATAGAATTTAAAATAATTCAGTATCAATGTTAAGCACCAAAACACTGAATTCATGTTCCAAATTTGCCACAGAAATTAATGTTGAAAAGCTATTTTATTTTTTGTATATCTATATAGATGTTCGGTGCTTAAATCATTTATATTTTGAAAAACAGCTTTCCGATGTATTGTGTATTGTTCAGTGTATTGTTCAGTGTATTGTGAATTTGTTTTGTGCACCAAAGACATGAGAGAAAATAAGTAAAACAAATTACTTTCTTGTTCCTTTAATATAATACCTAAAGGATACGAATGCTCGAAAAAATCAGTACTAATGAAAACAGAAATATTAATTTCATAGATGTTTTGCAGATAATTAATGTTATATAAAAGATAATTCCGTTTTAAAAATTTTATAAAGGAATTTAAAATTAATTCAATATTATTGTTAAGCGCCAAAACACTGAAATCATATTCCAAATTTGTCACAAAAAAATATTTTTAAAAAGTATTTTCTCTTATGTTATACATCGTTACAGATGTATGGTGTTTAAATTATTTTTGCTTCCAAAAAATGCTTTCTGATGTTTTGTGAATTGTTCTGTGTACTGTGTATTTGCTTTCAATGTATTGCACACGCACATTAAAAGTTTTTTTTTAAATTGCAATGTTTGCGGTAGTCATGAATGAATCTTTAAATATAACAAATTATTGTGATAAGAGTTATATTTTAGTGAACACGAACATGCACATTTCATTATTATATATTTATTAAGTTTTTTATTTAATAACATATAATAAGAATTTCATTGTCTTCAGCCTTGGTGAAAAGATATAACGTAGAATAGAATATATTTAAAAAAATATTATTTCCAACAAATGTTTTTAAACTCTTTAATTCCTAAGTTGCAATCAAACATATATTGCATAAATATTTTCTAATATGAAATATAATTATAATACATAACACTGAAAGTTTCAGATGATCATCATTGAAAAAAACAAACATTATTAAAGCAAATGCTAATAAATATTTTAATTCCTTCTATAAACTCCTACGTTTTAAAGCCCAGCTATGATGCACATCAGCATAATTAAATTAAACTTCTTATTAAATAAAAACACAAAGATAGGACTTTATTTAATGGTTCATTAAAAATAAAAATTAATGTAGCCATTGTTAAAGAAAAAAATTATTCTTATAGAAAATATTACTGAAAAATGCATTTTCTAAAACAGTTCATAAAAGCTAAATAATTGATATATTAATTAACAGATTTAATTGATTATATTTTTACTCTCAAAGTATACATGTCAAATACACATATTGAATCTTCAATCAGAGGCAGGGGTAAAATTATATCATTAGTAATATTAGATAAAAATAAATTATAACTATAATTTAATTTAAAATGGAATGAATCAAAATCTCAATCTTTTAAAAATTATTTCTTCTCCTGATACTACGGTTGATGGACTAAAATTTATCTCATATTATGATAAAAGTGAAAATCAGAAACATATTTTATATCTGTATTGCAAATACAATAACAATATATATTAGTTTTATTAAAAGAATAATAATCATCCAACGAATGCATCAATTAGATAAATAACTAATACGGGCCACTGACAGGTTGAATAATTATATAAATTTCACCACTGTAATAAACGAAACTATTATTTGGTGACACGCATATATGGAACTTTCAAAATCCAATAAATCTTAGCACTGATGGGTCCGTGTAATAAGGGTAAAAAAAGAAACAAATTTCTTCTACTGAAAAAAGTAAACATTATTATACTACAGAATTACATTATACTGCATTATTATACTACTTTCACACTAAATTGATTTTTTGTAAGTATAAATATCTGAGATAAATGAATCTATTCCAATTTTATTCTCAATATATTATAAATATAGTAACATTAGTGCATGTTGATTTATATTTATCCTGTATTTAAAATATTTTAACGCAAAACTTTTATACCTTAAAAAAATATCAATGTTTTTCCACAATCAATCTGATTTTATAAAATATGTTAGATTTCTCTAAACCACATCTTAACTTTTCACTTTTCAGTTGTTATTGTAATTTAAAGGATCATTTAGAATTGGGGTCTCTAAAAAATATGATTTTCTAATTTATTAAAAAGAAAAAAAAATGAAGACATTTGCGAATTAATCTTGCATTGAGTTTGGGGGGGAGAATGTGTTCTACACCATTATCGCCTTTTGGATCTGCGAAATCACCTGAAGTTAATTTAATAATATCATTGCAATTTAAAGCGATCCGCAAGCAATTCATCTAAATCGTTATGACTTAAGGTATTAAACCCATTTCCGCTAATTTTCTGAGTAAAGGTATGATTTCATTTAGTAATGTCGATGTTTGAATAGTTGTATTTCTAAAATCACGTATTTCTATCATCACGTCGAAATTTATTTCAAAAACGCCTTTAAATTTGTTGGTCTTATTTCTGTGGAAGACGATGCAATACGAATAATAAGAAAAACAACGACAAGAAAATTTCAAATACACAACATATTGTATAACAAAGCCATGAAAAAACATTCGTATACAAAAATGTTGATGTGCGTGTTGTTAATTTAATTAAATAAAAAAAAGATTAAAAAAATGATGCAAAAATTATACTGCTTTAAAAATATTTAAAAGAAATCCCTATTATATGATTGGTAACAAATAAATTTTAAAAAGCATTACGTAGTATATGCAAAATGCAACGTGCCATTAGAACATTATATGCAAATTTGTAAAACTGCTGTTGTTTAATGTCAGCGAACACATAACTGAAAACATTAATAAAAGTGTCTATGGTTTCATCAAGTTGAAAGTTCAAGATGACCAAGTTTCAGATATGAGTACTCGACATAATTTATCTAAAGAACTAGGATGACGATGCATTGGACCAATCAAAGTAGGCCAGTGTCAGTCATGTATTACTAAATGGTCGTATGCAATTCTGTAATTTATGTACTATGAAATGTATTTTTAGCACAAGAATTAGCCCCTAGAATGTACAACTGAGGAAGATTTAATGCTAAAATGGGCACAATCAATAGTTATTTTCAGCTAACTGCAAGGACGCGTAGAAACCCTATACAAGTTCATCTGAGACCTCCTCATATAACAGCAATTGAAAGGCTGGCATCCAGATTAAATGTGCAATGAAGGCTTCATGAAGAATACTTCTATGCAAAATGCACTACACTGTATTTATCCTTTACACTGTACGACAGAAATAAAAGGTTTAACTGGGCGCACATATACGTCAATCGAAGCACAAATCAATGGATATCTAAACGCTTTGTTGATGAGTCCCGATTTTGTTTGCAAATGACTCAACAAGATTATTAGTCTGGCTGGAACCGGGAACCCGCTATGGAATCTTGTATGTGTTGTATGTGTGATGTATGTGTACCCACATCTGTGAATGAGACATATTTCCTGTATGTGTGTGGGCAGGTATATCTTTGTATGGTCTCTCTAACTTGTATGTGATGCAACATTCACTATTGCTACTCATTTATATGCCCTGTTGGAGTAATGTTTTTTTGCAAAATTTCATTCAATTCCACTGAATAGAAATTTCACAATCACAGTTTTTCTGATTTTTTCTTCATTTTTGGGGACCTGTGTAGTTCAAGAACCAAAAACGGATGACCTGTAAGGATGAAATTAAAAACCATTAAACGTACATAAATATAAAATGGGCAACGCAAAAATCTTTAAATGCAGATAAAAACGGAAATATTCTAATATATAAAAAAGGGGTGAAAAGAAATAAGTTGTCCAAGAATTCAGCAAAAATAGTAAAAAGTCGGTTATAACATCCTGAAGGTAGCTTTATTAAAAATATTTATGGATATCTGCATACAGTTTTACAAGAAATATATACATATATATTCTATGTCAATTTTAACAGTAAATTTAAATTTCCTACATTGGATGGGAAGCTTCCTCTTCCTCTGTTTTTCCTGTAAAACTCAACAGCACCCCTGAAAACCTTTTACTTGAAAACTTTTACTTGTATTAACCCTAGAATTATTTCAGCAATCATAAGTAGAATATGCAATTTCAAATGTTTAAACTGCAATGAAATCTCAGAAAAACTAAATAGTAAATGTGCAATGCTTTTTTAACACGAATTTCCATAACTATTTTTTGTTTGTTAAAATATATATATATATATATATATGCCTTGTTACTCTGCGTCCGTGGCTTATCTTCAAGTTACACGCGCCCCCTGGGTCATGCAAAGTGAGTACGTCTGTGCAGCGTTTGTCTTAAGGCATCCAAGAATAAGCTGTCTAAGTGTTTGCCAGCTGCATTAGAACAAAAAAAAATATTTATGAAATATGCTCCTTAAACAGACAGGCTTAATAAAAGTACGGAATGGAAAATTTACATGTACGAATACAAATGTTTAAATTCCTCCACAAATTTAAAATTTTCATGAAGGTTCGTTATTTTTGTTTAAATAAATAACTAAAAGTCCTTAAAATAAACAATATAGAATTATAAATAAGTTTTTGCTATAGTTTAATATTATTTTTCTTAAAATATTTTATTCTTTGGATTTTTACCGTCGGCATTTAAAATTGAGGTGCATCTAAATAAGCTTTAAACAGGTCTTGATATGTACAGAATGGTAACACATGGACAGTCATAAATATTAGCACAGTCATAGTCATAAATAAAGGCGCTAAATATTACTAGATGAATAACCATATTAAAATATTACTAATGAATAACATCTTCTATTTTTTCTCAATATTGATTTAGTTTTGTAACAAATGAGTGTTTTCTTCTTAAATTCTTTTTATAAACAACAGCAAAAGATTTCAAAAAATTTTAATAGAAATATTATAGAAGGCTTTGTCTTTTTTCAGATTGCGGTGATATTCTAAAAATGCAACAAAATGTGCATTATAAATACATAACGATATCTTTTAAAGGCAAATTGAATGAAAGCTATTTAAAAAGCTCTTCATTTTAGGCCAAATTTTCAGTCGGAAATCTTAGTTGTCTTACTTGAAGCAGAACAGAAATAGAGGCTAGCTGTTGTGCTGGAGGATTAAGGTTCTATTTCTGATGGTAGCTTGAGCTGTAACTATTGGTTAGAAAAATGAAAAAACTCAGTGAATATTGCAGTAGAATGGCTTACATCGACAGTGGAACTGCCTAGTCAAAGTTTTAGGGTTTCTTCAATGCGAAAAGCAAATGCGAAGTAGTTATCGCTGTAGTCGTCCAGAACAAGGAACTCTTCATACCTCGCCCTAGGGAAGAAAATTGATCCACAGAAATGGTGCTATTTGCTATGAAGTTGCGAAAATTTAGCAGATTCCTAAATCAATGAGTAGAAGAATAGGTGCATCGTAACAAAAAGTTCCCTTTTTAGTATATCTTCACAATTTTAGAGTAGTATATGTAGTGGGTGAAACCATATTCGTATATTATTAAAAATCTAGAGTTTAAAAATAATATTATTTTTATTCAACTTATTATTTGTTTTAGTTTTTACTATACAATTCCTCAATAACAAGAAAAACTATTTTGCTTTTATTCTTGTTAAATTCTCTTTCCAGTGTTATTTTTTGTAAAACTTTAGATTATGTCTATTTAATTACAAAAACCGAGATTTCAGTAAAATAAAAAGCTCTAAAATATAATAGCATTTTCAAAATAAAAATAACAAAATATTCAAAATATAAATAAATAAAATTTTCTTATTCTAACATCTTATGCTTAATTTTTTTCTATTACATTTTTAATAGTTAAGAATTTTATAAGGGACGACCAGAAAGTTTCCGTTTGAAGTCCTTATTTAGTATGAAAAACATTCAAAATCGTCTTCGGTGTTTAGGCAATCATACCACTACTTCACCAGGTTGAATTACATACCTCTTGAGTAAAACTCCTCTTTATGCTGCTTGAAGAAGTCCAAAACTACCTGCTGCACTTCGACTATCGACAGGATCCATCGACCCTTCAAGGACTTTTTCTAAGGGACCGAATGAATGAAAATCGCATGGGAAGAGATCGGGACTGTGAGATGGGTGCTCGTCAGTTTGTCACTTTTTAATGAGAGTAACTTCTGTGTTACGACATTTGCGATACGGGGACGCTTATTAACATGAAGCAGAATTACGCCATTTTCCTCAGTTTTCCCGGACGTTTCGCCTTAATTGCACGTAATATTCTCTCTAACGTTTCGTAATACATTTCCCCATTGATGGAAACACCTGAATCTATGAAATCAATAATCACGTTGTCTGGTTTGAACGCATTTGGTACTAACGTCAATGCTTCAGCATTTTCTACACACACTTCGAAAATGAACGCTACAATAATCTCATTCATAGACGTCGGAGCTTGCATATACGCATCGGCGACTCTCTAATTTGCCTATATTCTGCAGACATGTTCTCAAACAGAAACTTTTTGATCACCCTAATGATAATTACTTTCATTTTTTAAAATTTTACAAAGAAAATATTAATAATTACTTTCGCATAAATTCTATGTAGCTGAATGTTACATTAAAAATAACTTAAGAGGAATGTAACGCTTCTCACTGCATTTAATAAAAAATGAAATCTATTTCAAAATAAATTTTATAAGATAAATATACTCGAAGTTATATAGTTTTTAAGATACAATTATGTACCATTAAAAATTATACGCAACGTAAGACCGCAAGTAGTAAAATTAATTTTAACTTAGATATTAACCTACATTAAGATTAATGATTGGAGTTGTTTTTACTTAAATTTATTGACTATGCTATATTATCCTATTAATCTTTAATAAAATTAATTTAAAATTAACAGTAGATAAGCTCGAAATCTAATTGGAAGTATTTCATTATTTTTCTTAGAAAGTAATTTAAGGGAAATCTAATAATTTTTTAAAATAAATTTATTGAACGAGGATATAAATTATATTTGAAGATAAATTGATAAAATCATTTAAAGGAATTCATCAATTTCTTTTAAAAAGAATTAAAAAAAATCTTGTTAGTTAAATTTCTAACTAAATTGCAGCTCAACGATTATTACCATATGTTATTTTTTAATTATTTTAATAAACTAAAATATGTTCCATTTATAAATAAATTTTCTAATTCATTATTATTTTCAAAAATACAGGATAATAATAACTTTCGTGGAAAAATACTACTTATTTAAAGGATATTGATGCAAAGATTACAAACTTCAGAACTGTATTAAAAACTGCATTGGTCAAACTGATGAACCTCGTGTATTTCTTAGTTCTTTTCAAAGGAATAAAATTTAATTTAAAGAAAACTGAAGAAAAAAGAATATGAAAGAACAAAAAAGACACGGCACTTAATTTATTAAATTTAGAATTCATATATTTAAATGTAACTTTTCTGATTTCTGAAATCTTAAATGTTGTTTGAATGAAAATGTTGAAATAAAAGTGCACTTTTAAATGCATAAAGTGAAATATTTACTCTAGAGTATGTACTAGAATCAATAAGCTTAACAACATGAAAAAAAGATGATTCAAAATACCAGAAGTCTTCAGTACTAACGCAGTTCAAGATTAAATGTTATTTACATGAAATATTTATAAAGCATTGTGGTAGCAAGAGAAATTTCTTTTCCTATCACTTCAACTAAGAGAATAAGAAAATTTTTTTTTACACAACGCACACACACAAAATGCTCCAATCGAAAAGAAAGGCAGAAAATTCTTCGTCAATATTAATTTGCATAAATGTTCAAATATAACCTCTAGTGATTTTTATTTTGCACGCAGTTGTAAGTCGTATATGAGTGCCTTACACAAGAAAAGATCGTTGATTTTTATTTTGATTTCAAGTTGACTATTTCTTAAGACACATACATTATATTCATTTGATAAAAAAGAAATTTAAGTAAACATACATTTTATATCTTTAAAAACCCAACAAATGAATATTTTTGACATTTGTTATTTTTATATAGATTCGGTTTTTCTTAATTTTTTTGGATGACAAACAAAGCTTACGAATAATACAATGCAAGTAAATAAAAGAAAAAATTTTCAGAAATGTTTTCAATTCTTGTGTAAATAACTCATGAAAGGAATATGAATATGCTTTTGTGTTTTGTTAAACAGAAAGGATATCTATCGAAATAGAGACACATCTTGAGATATGGAGAAATCACTCATACTTCAAATCACTCTTGATTAAAAATTTCTGACCTGAAATTCTTAGTTTCAGTTCTCAAGCGATATTACTTTTGCTTATATTAAAAAACTGTACTTTTACTTTATTGTTTCTCTCGCTCTATTAGTAAA
Organism: Caerostris darwini; assembly: GCA_021605075.1. Classification (NCBI taxonomy): domain Eukaryota; kingdom Metazoa; phylum Arthropoda; class Arachnida; order Araneae; family Araneidae; genus Caerostris; species Caerostris darwini. Next base: position 165,874 of record BPLQ01002422.1, on the reverse strand, counting down.
AGTAATAAAAGCTCCGCTCGAAGTGAAATTCTGGAAATATAAACGGACTTTTCTATGCTGCGAGTAAGTTTTCTTTCTTTTCTGAGAACAGAAGGTTTCTTTTGAATCTAAATTTCCCCTCTCCATTTTTTACGTGATACTCTTTCAGCCCACTGATCTTTTACGAATACTTATGACGTGTTTCCTTTTCTACAAGTTCGCCTCGGGCTTTCAAAAAGTACAAGGAAGTACTTTTGAGGAAGCAGTTTTCTTTTGTAGCATATCAAATAACTGGCATCAAAGTACCCTCTACAAAAGTATTACCACAGTATAGGATATGTATTCCTTTTTTCAAACTCAAATAAAGCATTTTTGTATACTTCTCTGTGAAGCGAAAAGATACATGTTCATCATTCGGCAAACATGTTTGGATTTTAAAAGAACGCAAATAGACTTGTAGCTGAAAATATATATGCTTTAATATTGAAAGAGAAGAATTTTTAGGTTCGTTTTAGACAATTGCATGCTTTACGAAGTGTTATATTAAAATTATTTAAAAAGTTTATTTTCAAATCATAATTTTATTGGATAATGCACATAAAATATTATTTTACATATTTTGTCTTGAGTTTTTATATTTTACTATTTATGCAAATATATTATTATTAAATAATAATAAATTATTATTTTTACAACATTCAGGTAGATGTTGTATAATTTAAGTAAATTTAATAGTTTTTTTAGTTGTTTATTACAAACAATAAAATTACATTTTATTTAAAATAATATTGAGAGAAATGATTTTTAAAGACGTGAAATATTGCATGAAATATTTAATATGCTTATACATATTTTAAAAGTTAACAAATTGTTTATAGCTAAATACTGAAACTAAAAACACTATTTTGAACTATTTTCAGCTGCTGGTTTTTAAGTTAATGGAATGCATTCTTTACCAGGTGTAAATGTGGTTGATATTTGATTATTGAGATTGAAGCAAAAATTATCTTGCTTTCAAATGTCCCTCATTAAGTATATATTTCTGAACATTGTGTTCAAATGAGAAAAATAGTTATAATTATTTTAATTTAAATTTCTTAGGTATTTTAATAATAAATATACTGCTGTAAATGAGCATCTCATCACTAGCCACAATGATGTCATGTTATATAATAGTAATAGTAATAATATAAATAAATATACATAACTCATTATGTATACAAGTGTATTTTAGAACAGAAATTATTTGATTTTTAATATAATTTAATTTATGAATATTTTTTTGAATTTTTCTGGCAACAGATTGCTAAATGATTTCATAGATTCTTTATTAAAATTTAATATATTCCTTGTTAAATAAAACAATTATGGAACATCGGAAAAATTTTTAAACCCAAATTCGAATAGATTGTTTTATAATAAAATGTATTAATTAACTATATAGAGCCACTCACATGTAAAATAAAATTTATATAATGAATTTTAAAGAGAATACCAAAATTTTATTAAACTAAAATTTCAATTTTCAAGAAATTAGAATTTATGAATTATTTTTAATGCTATAACTATACGCCATTTATATTCCTCCATATTTAAAAAAAAATTTCCTACAAATAATTTCATAAATATTTCGTTCACGGATGCGCTAGAAATGGAATGTTTGGATAGAATTTTTATGACTGCATTTGAAATTCTTTTTGCACAACATCGAGAAAATATTACATCTTGCTTTTGTTAGATAAAATAATATTAAGGCGTATATGTGTGTATAAAGATAGCGCACAGATAGCAATGTTTTTATTTATGCGAATATTAATGCGGAAAAATTATTCCTAAATGGAAATCCATTACAGCAAGAGTTAATATAATGAAATTCAGACTACATATAAGAAAACAAAACGTAAAGAAATGTACTGCAATTCTAAAAATTTTCCTCCGTAAGCAAATAAAATTAGACTAATATCTACTTAATTTCCAAGAAATTTTGAAAACATTTTAATGTACATACTTTAAAATGTTAATGTTTATTTATTTATTTGTTATTCTTTTTTTGACATGAATGCAGACGGTGTTGATGTTTTCATAATTTCTCGATTTTGATTGCTTAGCAGACGAACTATAAAACATTTCTAGATTCATTTTTATTTCCATATGATGATTTGACTCAATCGGTAGTGTAATTAGGAAATAAACTTAATGGTTTATGTAACTAGCAATGTGATAAACATGATGACATATTATTCCTCTTTTATTGAATGTTTATACAAGTTAATTCCATGTAGCAATTATGGCAATAATTTTATTATAGGATTAAAAAAAAGTATAAAGGAACGTTTTTGTCCTCTTTATCTTCATTAATGTCCTGGTGTAGTTTTTTTTACCATCTTCATTTTTCACAGCATTTGATTCTTTTAATAGGTAATTGCTTGCCTTTTTATTTTAAGTCCATTAATGAGCTTAGATTGACCTCATAATTATCCATGAAAATTCTATAACGATCCATTATTTTTTTTTGAAATTTGTGTTAAGGGACCATTCAGGTATTCATTAACAGGATTATACATGTGCAATCATGGAAATAGTAATCGCTTTATCTCCAGTAGGTTAGATCATTCTTTTTAAATGTAGCACTGAAAAATACATATTTGAGAGTGTAAAAGTGATTTAATGACTCATTAAGAAGTTATTTTATAATGCAGTGTAATTTAAATTTGTTAAAGTTATTCTCATTTTTATATCTTTTGTCTGATAATCAATAAAATTTATTAATGATCTTGCATTTCTGACGAAGCGCTTTTTTTTTCTTTTCAAAATTATAATAGTTTGATTGATAATTTTGTAATCTAATTTATTTTGAAGATTTTCCGCTAAGATGTAATTTAGTACTGAAATAATACGGTTTTAAGGATAATAGTATCGATAGAGAATTCAATTCAATTGGATCTCATAATGCAATTTTTCATTTTAATATTAATGTTCATTAAAATGAACATTAAATTCCGTGTTAAGAAGAGTAAATATTTGTCAATGAGTAAAATATAAACACAAATTTAAAAATAAACTCTAAGGGATTATTTATTAATTCTTATCTTTCAAAATTAGTTCAAATATGTAGCAAAATAATATAGGTAACGTTAAAGTAAATAATTTTTTTCATTTAGAATTGCACATGTAAATATTTAATAATATTCGAAACGAATAGATTGGGGAGGGAAGTTGAAAATTGCTTTGTTTAGTAGGGTTCAAGACATTTTATCTACCTATATATAATTATTCAATTTTATTTAAAATTTTTGTAATAAAAATATATTATTTTAATAATCTGTTCATAAAAATAAAATGAAATTTAAATCCTTTTATTTGCTAAGAAACAAAGAGGAATAGTTACAGAATAACCATATTTTCTAACAGTTTTCTAGCAAACTTATGCTAAAAACGATTTCCGAAAAAGGGTGTAAGATTCCATCACATCTAAAAAACAATCGTGAAAAAGTTGTGAACATTTTTCATTTTCAAAACTGTCTCTTGAAAGCATCCTTTTATTAATATTTCTAGTTTCTTTTCTTCAGTGTCCGTATGAAAAGTTTCTATCTTCTGCCTTCGAAACGACAGAAATTTCTCTCTGACTTACGAAGGAAATGATTTGATATTACTTCCTTCTGTGTAATTGTCAAACTTATTTCTTCATTGAGTGATGCGCCATCTCGCATCCCAACGGAATCCATGGAAATGGAGGATAGAAAACTCCAAATTGGGATTTCCTTTCTTTGCACAGTTTCTTTGTTGAAGTTTTTGGTTGGATGTGGCTTTAACCTCTCATCCCTGAGACATATTGCTGAAAATATATTTCAGTCTCAGTAAAGCAGCAATTTTAATGTATAAGGTATCAGGATATTAAAATAACGAATATAGATCAATATAAATGCACTGTTATAAATATTTAACCTGGTATAGAAATTATACAAGATATAGAAGCAATAGAAGATAAAAATAATATACAAACTCTATGTTAAAAAAGAAGTACTTAAATACTAATAAAAATTGTAGAAACAGAAAATATAAATAAACAAGATATGGACTTTTAATGAAAATTATTAAATAATAACAACCATTTTTTAATTTTAATTATGTTAATTGATGCCTACATGTATGTTAATATTAAGTTTTTATTTTATGTTCTAAATATTTATGAAACCTTTACAGTTAATTTTCAATTAAAAATATTAATTTGTAATGTAATTTTTACCATTTTATTCTACCACTGATTCACAATAGGATGTTTTCAAAAACCGTTTAATTAGTTTTTTTGGTTATAATTTGATCTTTTAAATAGCATATCATCTAAACCAAATCGAAATTTAATATTTCAACTAAAAACTGTAAACAGGTGTGTAGTGTAATATTGAAAGTGCAGTATAGTTACAGGGGATATTCAGAATCTCTGATAAAAGAATTTCAAACCAATAAATATATCATAATTCAGAACTCAACTCATTAATAATTTGTTTTTCAATGTATTGCATCTTGAATTTTATAAGTGAAACACTAAACAGCCGTATACATATATGACATATTAAACCATGTATCTGCAATGTACAGCATATTTTAAGTTAGATCCTACAATTATTTAATGAAAAACATGCTCTAGTTCTACTTTGGCTTGTACGATTGAAATACCTTTTATCGACGGAAGCCTACCTTACTTGTATTTGCACAGAGACTCGCACTGGATACATCATAATTCTGCCCTAAGTTATAGATAATTAAATTATAGATGCTAACAATGGAAGTTTCAAACACTACGATATTTCAAACGGACATCCAAAATCATTACTAAATATACAGCCAGGTATTATTAGTTTTAACGATCCATCATAGTTACTTGCGGCAATGGATTCAAGTGTTACATGTTTAAATTCATCGTGTTATTAGATGTGAAAATAAATATTTGTGTCATCCTTTAGCTTTATTTCAATTCTTGAATGTATATATATACATATATATATGAGTGAGTGTGTGTGTGTTGTTTTGACTTTATGACTTGAATCCAGTCATCTACGAACAAGAATAACGTGGTTTATTGATAAAGTTAGAAAATATAAAGGTAGGTACGTATTAAAGGATAAAGCTTTTTATTTAAGGATATGTTAATTTATGTCTTATGGTTTTGTTAATTAATTTCTTATTCTTAATTCTTTGTTTCTTACGGTGTTTTTGTATATATGCATACTACTTTTTTGATTTCCCTCTGCAACTTTTCCATATTCTTATGATGTTTTTGTACGTTTAACGTTTTCATCGTTGCAGCCTATACGTCAATATTATATTCATTTTTTTATGTTTTTGATTTTTTTCTGAAAAGACTAACTAGAAACACATGAAAATTCATGTAGTGTTTATGGTAGATACTGCTTGTTTTTCTGTAAAATCATTTGTATTTTATTGATTTGTTATTGTTCTTTACATTTTCTACATATTTTGTCCATTACATGCATGCATACTATACATACATATATATGTATATTAATTGAAAAAAAGTTAAAAAAGCTACTACCTCATACTCAACTAAAAGATCCTCAACTATGGACAAAATATTATTGACATACTGAATTTAAGATGTATCAAATCTCCAAGCATGTCCTTCGAGAAATGGAATGAAAATATGAGAAAATAGTATAAAACCAACGATATTAAAAGCCAAGTAAGTCAAGTGTTAAAACCAAGTAGTGGAATTTCAGCCAAATGGACGACATAGGAAAAAAAATTTTATGTTTTCTGACCAACATCTAAATATTTTGAACAACAATTATTTAGATGTATGCATTGCTTATATTGTCTAACCTGATGTATTAGATTATAATGCATTGATGACCTGCAACTATGCATTTTTCTTCAGTTCTGAATTTTATATATTAGAAATAATATATATACATGGGTGTTAATAATCTTTCTATTCACAAAGCTATATCTTTTAAAAGTGTGCTTAAAAAATCACTGCAGTAAATTTTAGATTAGATTTAAAAATACATAATTGGCCAGTGTTGTCAAGTACTACTATTTCAAATAGAATTGCCTTATACAGAACTAGTTCTGTGAATTAAAGAATATTGGAAAGAAATACAAGAAGCTAAAAGATAAATTAATAAATTAATTGCGCTTTTACATGTACTATTGCTCTAATCGGAACCAAAAAAAAAATATTTTTAAAGATTTTGAAGTGGATATTTTTTCTTTATCGAAATGTGTTAGTCCATTCTAGTTTTTCTTTGTACCCGCACATTAAACCGAAACAAAAAGAAGAGTTAGAGTGAATTCAAATATATTCTGTCAATTTCGACAAAATTAATATATTCTAGAATCAATTACTCCTAGCTAATTGACTATCAATTTACATGGTGCATTAATGCAGTTCTATTATTTTCTTTTTTTTAAGATTTTCCATTATGCAAATTCAATTCTCTTTTTTTCCCCGATTTTCTTTCTGTGAACAAAATCGCTTTGTAAATCAAGGATGAATACACTCAAAGAAATGACTTAACTTTTTTTTTTTTACATAAGAACCCATGTGTGGTTACAACAGTCCGATTTTCAATTAAAAATTTCAGGAAATGGTTGAGCGAAAAAGAAATCAATTATTTTTCTTAATTGACTCAATTCTGCATTAGTGTTTTTGTAGGCGATAACAAAAAATATATAAAAAGAATCAGCCATTGAGAAGACGGGGGAAACTTATTGTTTGTGTTTAGTAGGTGGAATAATTCCTTATCTACAAATCCTTTAGTTTAAATTTCCTTTTTATAATTTTGTACGTAATTTGTTGGTGTCTTTTAGTTTTTCTACTCTTTTGCCTTTCAAATTATCGCAGAAATTATATAATGATGTTTCAGGCTGTTATTTTTAAGTGATAAAAAATTTGTCAAGCGTATTTTAAAGATAATGTTGTTCAAATGTTTTATTATACTCTAAAATTGCAAATGCATAGATTCTGAAGTGTTTAAAACATTTTAGAAATTCTTTTAAAAGGAATCTACCTGGATGATAAGTTTCTATGTTTCGTCGACAATAATAGTCAAAGTAAAAGTCTCGACTAAGAATGAACATGATAGTAAATTTATAGGCCAATATACATTTCCATTTAGTAGGTGGAATTATTTCTCATCAACAAATCTGCTAAAAGAAGATAAAAAATCTCATGAAATGTGGAATATGCAATTAACAAGATTTCCCTCCAAAGAGTGTTTGTTTAAAATTGTTTTGGTAAAATATAATTGTAGCATAACAGATCCCACTTGATACACCCTTGTAAAGTCGAATCTGCTACATAAGTTACAAGTCTAGATGCAAATAGCTTCAGTTCAAAGTACCCAGCATTTGAAAACTATTACAAAATAGTTTTATATTATAAATCATTAATCATTTTTTTTAGTGTACAAAAATTTCTGCTAAACATTTAAATATAACATTCACTAAAATTCTAGTGAATGGGTCGCATATTTTCAAATAATTTGCATACAGTGTAAACTTTTCGTAAATTTATTTGTTTATTTTGAATTAATCGTTATATTTTAAAGAAAGATTTTCCGTAAATGTATAGAATTCATACGAAAAATTACTTATGATAATTTTTAAAGGTAATTTTTTAAATCACAGTTTTGTCGTTTCTGTCTTTATTGTGATATTTTAAATTCTTTAGTAGCTTATAAGCAACTTTTTTAATAGTTGACTATTCGGAATGAACAGTTTTTATGAAAACAACGAAAGGTCGAAATGATTATTTACAAAAATTATCGTTTTAATCAACATCCAAAATTAAATCAAATCATTTACTAAATAAAATTTTCTATAAACTATTTTAGATGTTCTGTGAATTATTGAAAATAAATTGTTTTGTTAAATTGACTTATGCTTCCAAACTGTTTACTTTTTTATTTTTCATTTATGAATGATATATATTTTAACAAATTTTCATTATGAATGAGTATTTTTAAACAAGATTTCTAGTTACTATGTTCATGTTTGCGATCAGAAAATATCTGAATATTGATTCATAGAAGTTAAAATAGAATCTACATTATTGTAACAAAATTCTGTAAGAATTCATATGGAATAAAATTACTTTTTATCGAATAGCAAAAGAAAATATTACAATTACTTTGTACACTATATTATGAATTAATGATGTTTTATAAATAGACGATTTTACGATGACATTTAAGAAACATCATTTATAGTATTATTTTCTGCTGTATTATTTATTTTATAGCAAACAAGTCAGTAAACAAATTTTACAAGTCATGCAATTATAAAATATATATTAATATAGTGATGCTATGTAAATATATATAATATATATGTAAAGATATATATATACATAGATAGATATAGATATAACCTTTTTCTTCAGTAATTTTGAATTTGAAATAGCTATTTCGAAGTTTGATTAATTTTATAAAAATTTTATATTGAAAAAAAATCAAATTTTTTCCAAGTTGCCCGAAAGAATACAGCTATACTTCAGATTAAAAAAAATTAAAATATAGCATCAGAAACATGAAAATGTATTTTAAAACGTCACGCTTTCATTTTATTGTTCAATAATATACATAATTTTGATACAAATGATATCTCTACATTTTCAAAGTTAATTAGAAAAACTACACAAAATTTAAAACACTTAATTCAATATAAGTGGGCACAAATCCATTTTTTTATAAAAAGAAAAAAGTTATTTTCAAACAGTAATTTTAAAAGTCTCTCTTCGCTGCCTTGTGAATTCGAAAAACAGGCAAACAAAAGTTTTAACGCAGAAACGTATGAAAGAAGTAAAGAGAAATCTTTATTTCTTGAGTAAATTGCAGATTGACTATACATATCAATCAGGACTTGGAAATTAACAAATATTTATTGGGGTCTTGGCTTAGTCAGGGAGACATATGCTGGGGCTTACTAACCCATTTCTTTGAAAAATTGTGCCGATTCTTTAAAAGTGGTTTTTGTGAAGACCCGTTTACTTCTATTCACTCTGTTGGGAAAAATCAATGAAAAGTTTCTAACTTTTCAAGAATCGACACTGAGACTTTTAAGTGAAGGCAGTGATAGTAAGAAGAATAGATGTCGGCATGATGATTGAATGATTGTATGGCAAGACAGCTTAGAGATCCGAATATTTTATGCATAAAATAATCAATTGTTAACTATAAACTATTTAATGGAATAACGTGAATTAATTTCTTGAGATATAATCAAATAACAAAAATGTTAGTGAATTAATCTCAGTGTTGTAATATTAAGAATAAATAAAAGAAAAATTGTTAATTTTTTTTTTCAAAAATACGAAATTAAGTAACTAAAAATAAATACAGAGATAATAAGAAGAATAGATTTCGGAAAACTTCTACAATAGACATAAAATTGCTTGGCAGGCGAGCTTAGAGATCCGAATATTTTATGCATAAAATAATCAATTGTTAACTATAAACTATTTAATGGAATAATGTGAATTAATTTCTTGAGATATAAACAAATAACAAAAATGTTAGTGAATTAATTTCAGTGTTGAAATATTAAGAATAAATAAAAGAAAAATTGTTTTAAACTGTTTTTTCAAAAATACGAAATTAAGTAATTAAAAATAAATACAGTGATAGTAAGAATAATAGATGTCGGAAAACTTCTACAATAGACATAAAATTGCATGCCAGGAGAGCTTAGAGATTCGAATATTTTATATATAAAGTAATCAATTGTTAACTATAAACTATTTAATGGAATAATGTGAATTTTACCCATAAAGAGTTGTTGTAATAACACGACACTTAGAAATGATTTACAAATAATTCAATGCAACATAAATGTAAGCACGTGAAATACAACTTAAAATTAAAAATAAAGAGTAACTTTAGCGTTTGAGATATAAACAAATAACAAAAATGTTAGTGAATTAATTTCAGTGTTACAGCAATATTAAGAATAAATAATACAAAAAATTGTTTTAAAAAGTTTTTAAAAATACGGAATTAAGTAATTAAAAATAAATACATTTTTAATTGCCAGAACTAATATCTTCACACAGGCAATTTTTGTGATAAAAACTAATTGAAAATTAACAATTAATTAAAATAACAATAAATTGCATAAAATTGAAGAAATATAAAGTAAAGATTTTATGTATAAAATAGGGAACTAATAATAAATATTTAATGTTAGTACACTATTAATTTCAGCTTAAATACCGGAATAATCAAATGAGCTATTGATTGAATAAATACTTTTATTATGCAAACAATAATTCATTTGATTATTCCGATATTTAAGTTCAAATTAATATTTGAGTTATGATTACAAATAGTGTTTTATATTTTGCATTTTAATTTTACTGCCGAAAAATATTGGATTGTTTTTTTAAGGGATGGATATACCGATTTCATTTATTATTTAGAATATACATAATTACATATGCTTGAAATATAACTCACAAATAATTACTTTGAATCACAAGGAAATTTATCGTATTTTCTTATATATTTTGCATAAAAAATTACAAATGATTGGAGTAATTAAAAATTAAATAAACTAATGTAAAATTATATAAAACTGTGGGAATTATAAATGAAAATCAGACTTTATTCATTTCATAATTTATTTAAAGAAGGATATAAAATGTTCTAATCTAATTAACTAAATATTTATTATAGAGTTTAAAGCATGTGATTAATGCATTTAAAAACATTTCATTTCTTGAGGCAAACATTTTAGTTAACTTCTTTGGTTACTTAAAAATGCAAGCGTAATTTTGTCGAAATTAAATATTAAACAGATAGCATGAATTCTTTTGAGTTGGTATGTTTTAATACTTAGACATTACACACTCGATGAAGAACTTTGATTGATAAAATTAAATCTAAAGGAACATTTTCTTTTAATTATAATTTTCTTTTCCTTAAATACTTTATAAAGCAACAATACAATTGAGTATCAAGAATTATTTTTAACATGTTTTTTAAGTAGATCAGGGTGAAGGATAATATTTTGTTTAATGTCTCTTTTTAAATTATAACGGACATAAATAGTATAACTAATATATGCTAACTTTTCTTGCGCATTAAAAATTTTGACATAAAAATTAGTATCATTTACTTTTTAGTAAATTTTTCATTAGTCTGTTTTGTTTAATGTAAAATAAAAAGTAAAATAATTACTGAAGTTATATTCATTTAGTGCAAGAAAGCTTTATTTTTCGCTTGACAGGGATCTAGAAACAAAAACAAAAATATTGTACTGTGGGAAGTAACAAGAGTAAGGAAATATATAAATGCTGAGCTAATTGAAGTATATATTATTTTATAAATCAAAGTTTGTTAGAATATAATATTCAATAATAAAACATGGAGTTCCAATTAAAAGTCATACAATTAACTAGGATGAAACAGGATTAAATTATAATCAGTAAATGCATAAAGTTGATATATAAGGGGTCTTATTTATGTCTTTTAAAGTTGAAAATTTTCGACTGTTGAAAAACTTATATATTATGCTCTAATTTACGCTAAACAGCTTGACAATAAATTTTTAATTGCATGCCAAAAACTTCCAAAGATATTTTTAAAAAATAAAGAGATGTTTACAAAAATCGGCCTTAAAATAATCATTATCATATCCATCGTTTAGTTTCACTTTCGTTTTAGATAAAAATCTTCTCTTTTTTTTTTTTTTTTTCATTTTACACATAGCCTTATGATTTAGTTTTTAATTTTGTAGAAGGGAGAAGGATTTGAACAACTAAACCTAAAGCGTGCCGTTATTGTTTATGTTGGTTTAAGTAGCAAAAAGTTTGATTCTATTTTGTACTTGCATTTCTCAATTTTTTTTTTTTTTTTTTTTTTTTTTTTGGTAAAAGTTTTTTTTTTTTTTTTTTTATGTATTTTTCATTACCTAAATGAGCTTCTGGTAAAAGGAAAATAAATATAGATAAAAAGATAGTGTTTAATATTAAAAAATAAAGCTTTATTCTTGGATAAAATCCAGTTAAAAATGTAGAGGGTAAAAAACTGTTATTTGCTCGTTCATCTGTGAACAGCAATGCTGAAAAGATTGCAAATTTTCAAGACTTTCATAATGTTGAGTATCAAGAATTATTTTTAACATGTTTTTTAAGTAGATCAGGATGAAGGATAATATTTTGTTTAATGTCTCTTTTTAAATTATAACGGACATAAATAGTATAACTAATATATGCTAAATTTTCTTGCGCGTTAAAAATTTTGACATAAAAATTAGTATCATTAGTATAAAAAACTGTTATTTGCTCTTTCATCTGTGAACAGCAATGCTGAAAAGATTGCAAATTTTCAAGACTTTCGTAATGTTTAAATCCTCCTAATGTTTTAAAATGATCTCTTCTCAATATGCAGTGGCAAGATAAAAAATAAATGAAAGTCAAAGCGTGATAAAAGAGCTTTTTAAGAGTGTTTAAATAACTTAAATTGGGCTACTTTCAGCTTTTTTTCCAGTTGTGAAATATTGGTGTGAAAGAAAACACACCGGAATTCAACAGAATATCGGTGTTTCAAAATATTTTAATGTACAAACGTACTGTACATTCAAAATATTTTGCATACTGATGAGTCTGCCTCTCAACCCATCCGTCAAACTATATCATCAGCAAGCTAGTTTTTGTCACAAAACAAGTTGCTGCGGATATCATGAGAAAATCAGCTTAAAAAGAAAAAAAAACATGAATTCTAACAGTGGTACCTGGAAGACACAAGGGCTCTTTTCTGGGTAGGAGAGTATGCATTTTTATTGGAGACGAATGCGTAAAGTCATCGATACATATATAATGTCTGAAAAAGCTGTGATTTCTATAAAGGGGCCAAATTTGGACAAGAGTATACAAAGTGGTTTATTAGGCATAAATTTATTAGTAAAAAAAACACTATGGTTCCACTGGTGAAATGGAATTGGAAGGAATGCGTAGCACTTTATAGAGATCCGAGACACTATATGGCTTCAAATTATAGTGTTATTATGTTAGTCAGTATATGGTGTACCACAAAAAAAAATCAGAAATGACTTAAAGCCCTGGCTTGGAGAGTTATCAGCTTATCTGTTGTTAAAATAGTGTCTTGGATGGAGACACAAAATCGGAATGAATTGATAAATTCGATAATTGAAAATGTTGTCCGAAAACTTTTGATTACAGATTACAATTTCACAAATTACTACACATATTGCAATATATGTTTTTAATGACACAACGGTGTACAAAACTATTTGACATCAATGCAGCAATCTGAATTTAAAATAAATAAATACGTGTTTTCAACTGTTAAACGAGAACAAATTAAGTGTTACTATTGCTGAAAAAGATAAAAGACATTATCATTTGAGGCGGGCAAAGCTAAAAGAATTGTTTGACAAAATTGTTTGGACATTTTATGAAAGAAGGATATTCTTATGTTTCTGAGACCTTGTGAAAATCACAAATTTATTTATTTATATTTGTATTGAAATCTAATCTTAAATCTATTGAAATCTAATTCAAAGTTTTTTTTCATATTGCATATTTTGCACATTTGCATAGTTTGAGTTCCGCGCAAAGTATTTTAAAATCAGTGCATCTAGAATGTTGAAATTTATTGTGTGTCTTAATTATTCATTGAGTTCAAAGTTATAAATCAATTTAATTCTAAAAAACTAGTTTATGTAATATTTTGTTTTTTAAGAATGTAAATTTTTGAGAAATGTTTCTTTAAAAGATAGGTTTACATTTTTTTTAAAATATTATTACAATTTATTTGAATTAAATTGATGAATAAAACAGAGTACGCTTACCTGGAAATCTATTACATCCTTTTTTGTATTTCTGTCATCATTTTTGTGAATGGAATAAAAGTTACAATAACATTTTTTTAAAAAGGGACATTCCATAATCTCTTCATAAATTTTAATTTTTAATTCTATGAAATCTTTTAAAATATTCAAGGTGGTGTACTTCTCATAAAACCACTGGAAAAAATTATAGTTATGGCATTAAATGGAAAAAAACTATGATGAATGGAAAAAGCTGCCTTTTTCTACCTCTCAGTGTAAATGAAAAAAGTTTGTGACTTCTTGCATTACTATGAAAATAAATTCTTTTAAAATGATTAATTTTTTTTTAATATTCAGCAAACTTTTAAAACTCACATAAATTATTCAATAAATTAATAAAAACTTTGATGATTTCAATCTAATCTATTTATAGATTAGTATTTGCATTCGAGGATCGTTATATATGTCAAAACATGTTAAATTACAAAAATTATCATGTCTCAAAGTAGATGTATTTTAATTTTTATCTGTTTCATTAGAATATTCTTCATTTCTGATATTCAAGCAAATAATATAAAGAAATTATAAGAATATAATAAGTTTATATTTGCACATACATACATGAGTTTTTTCTTTCTTCATAAAATATGAGAATAAATAGTTCATTGAATAGTTCAGTAATTTAGGAATTAATTATTTATTTAAGCTTTAAATTTTTAATATTTCTTCAAAATTCAAGCATTTTAAAATACTTAGATATATAGCATACCGCATATAATTAATAACTGAATTAAAATAAAAATTAATTGAAAATTTTATTAATTAAATATTAATTAATTGAAACCTCAAGCATAACGAGACATTTTCAAAAAGAGTTCTGAGGGAAAATGAATTGCATCCCAATAACTACCAAATCATAAGAAAAATATAAATAAAATTTTTTACCTCGGTTTTTTTATTAAACTGAATTAACTTATTGATATTTTTAAATGAAAGAGCTTTGGGAAGTTCTATAAATTTAATCTTGGTAAAAGTGCAATTATAGGCTTTTAAAAATTTTATGTGGTTTTTTTTTATATAACAACTAAATAATTTAAAAATAAACCTATTTTTAATAAAGGTTTACACTAAAAAAGATTAAAAAATAATGTACTTAATAAGCTTCTCTTGAATATTTTCTTTTTTTGCTTTAAAAAAAAACAATGTTTTCAAATAAAAGGATCTTTCGATTAAATTCCCAAATAAAGAATTCATTATCTTTCAATTTATATGACTTCACTTTATTTATTTCTATACTGTACAGTATTTGAATAATTCCTTTTTATTTCCAATTAACTTTAAGAGTTGGGAAACCTAGGATAGAAAAATCATCTTGTTAGGTTTCTTTAATGAAATCACCCAACTAAAGGAAGTTCTTAGATCAAAAATGTTTTACCTCACATAACTTCATTTTTTTCTATACATTTATTGGCATTATAGTTACCTAGCTAATAATTGCTAGTTAAAACGTTTTTCATCTTTTAATAATATATGAGAAATAAATTATTGTATTTTAAATTTTTATGTATTAGTGTAAAACAATGATTTTAATCTTTGTAGATAAAACAAATTTTGAGTATTTGATGAATTAAACATAATAAAAAATTAATTTAATGTGTTGTTACCGAAATGCGTAAGATCAATTTCTTACATTGTTAGATATATTAAATGAATTGTTTAAAAAATTATTTCAGTATTTGGAAATTTATCAGATGATTTTTCTATGTTTTTAAAATACCAACTGCTCCTGATTAGCTATAGATAATAAGCTTAATAACATATTTACAGACCATTATTCAACTTTTATTCTTTGTAAAAAAGGATATTAGAATAACTGAATAGTTAATCACGAGTATCCTCTTCCATAGAACATAGAGGAATCTCTAACTATTAGTATATTTTCGGTAACAGCCGATAACTTGAGCTGCAGATTTGGTTCATTTGAAGATAAGTAGGGAAAAAAACAACATTTGTTTAGTTTAACCACTTACCAGCCGAGGAAAACTTACGAGATGCGTTCCCCAGTGCCACCGTTTTTCATACAGGCGCGCGTAGTTATGCGATGTATTGGAGGAAAAAAAGGGGTGCGTTTTGCAACATAAAACCTTTTTACTTTCACAGAAAAAACAAAATGTAAAAAAAAAAAAATTATAATTTTAAAGTATAGAATAACAGTGTGATAAAACAGATGTTAGAAATTATCTGCTGTGTGATATTTCCTAATACAAGAATTCTTTATTGTTCCATATGTAAAATAGGATAGGAGAAATAACTATTTATTTAAAATGTCTAAACTTGTTTTTATAAACTAAGTCACATAAACCAAAATCACATTCATTGCATTGATAGCTGGTTTCACGACGAAACGGAAGCAAAAGAAGAATAAAAAAAGCACGACCTACTCAAACAGAAACAGAAGCAAAAACTGCACAGCTATGACTCACCGTTTCAGAAACATCCCCTTTACCAATACCCTATCCCTTTTCTCTGAAATAATAAAATCCTTTTCAAACATTGTCAAGGTCATTTTGTGGCATTCCAAGACCGTGGGAGCAGTTTTCTTTATAGCAGCGCAATGCAAAGGATCGTACTTCGGGAAGGCGTATATATACGCCGACGGCAGTGAACGCATCGGTTGAGTGGGGCGTATATATACGCCGGCGGCAGTTAAGGGGTTAATATAACTGAGCTATCTTTTAATATATTTTATTCTATTTTGAGAGGATTTAATCTTTATAAAATAATATGGGAAATTGGAATAATAATATGGGAATAATATTATTTTTTATGGGAATAATAATATTCCCATTATTATTTTTATGGGAATAATATTATTATTCATGTATTATGGGAATAATATTTTTTATAATGCTTTTCAAGTTTTAAAAGATCTGCAAATTTACTTGAAATATTATTGTAAAATATTCAGTGTTTGAATATGATTTTACTAAATAAATTAAATGATTTTTACAGAAATTAATTTGGATGTTGTTTTAAAATTGAGAGTTTGAATATCAAAGGGAGATTTGGAGGGTTTGGATTCATAGTTTTTTCTTTTGAAACGTTAGTCACCCATGGATGCATGTGTGTTGATATTTAATTAACTACATATGAGATTGCAAGAAAATATTATCATTGTCATTCAGAATATTAATAGAAAGCCATCTATAAATAGTTAATTTTTCCTTTTTTTAAAAATTCCATGCAAATAGACATAAAAATTATTTATTTTGTAACTTTCCTAATTTATTTCCTTAATTTATTTATAATGCATGTACATTTTGCAGGAACGGAAATATATATGAATTACATTTAAACCTCATTGCATAAAATCAATATTCAGAAACCTTCCGTCTGAAAATTCTAGATTTTCCACGAAATTAAACAGTTATTGAATATATCCATAACCTAAAATTTGTTTTGTTTATAACTCTACATCTAATCTCCTGGCCACTAGCTTTGAGTTTTTCAATAGAACGTGAAATTAGCAGTCCCCAAACTTATCTCGTTTTCCATTTAGCTCCAAAAGGCGTCTCTACAAAGTGACTCTTAATATACATAAATCAGTTCCATCATCTGATTATAAATGATGAGCATGCAGTTTTATGCTCAGAGTAACGCATCATAAAACCTGATTTCCAAATCCGTCTTCATTTCTAATTAGAACCATCCATGGGTGGAGCCGAACACATCATTAAGCTCTTGGAATAAAAAGACTGTTGCAGATCAGGTTCGCTTTAGAAGTAAAGGAGTTGCTCAATTTTTCATTCTTTGTACATAATGATTTCGCATGCTTTCGAAGCACGATATCTTATTACATGCAATCATCAAAGACAATATCTTTTTTGTATTTAATGATGAAGCAGAATTGAGCAATAATTAAAATTAATTGCATGAAGCAAAAAAGGCAGAAGAATCGAACTGACTAAACTCAATAGAAAATTGATAACAAAGCATTACTTAATCGCATACGTTTTTCT
This sequence comes from Caerostris darwini, assembly GCA_021605075.1. NCBI lineage: Eukaryota > Metazoa > Arthropoda > Arachnida > Araneae > Araneidae > Caerostris > Caerostris darwini. The sequence goes on along the minus strand of BPLQ01002422.1, from coordinate 148,064 downwards.
TAATGAGAACCTCGAAGGTAGCAGCTCTAATGCTTAACTTTTTTGAAACGTAATTTGAAATATAAATGTATGCCTGCTCCGAAAATTTAATTTTACTTGGAAATTTATTTCTTGCCGTTTTTTGTATCATTAAAAAATAATAACAAAGAAACCTAAATTGAATCGAAATTAAATAAACACCATGAGACAACATGAAAAACTTTCAAACTAATTGAGAAAGTTTAAACTTAATTTGTAAATAATGACAGCCAGACATTCTGTTTATTAAAATAGCCAAAATAGTAACTTTTATTAAAGGTTAAGAGTTAATGGAATTATACACTTTTTATTTCTCAATTTTTGCCCGCAAAGGAGAAAAATGAAGCAAAAGGATTAAACGCAGTACTTTATTTCAATCTTCGCGTTGATGAAGTATCGATCGGAAATTGAAATTTGATTGCAAAGGAGAACATGATTAAAAATAAGGCTAGATCATTAATTGAAAAAAAAATGTGCTGACGCATCAAATTATTTTTTTTGCAATGCTGGAGAAGCCTAAATGGTACTTTATATCATCGTAAAATATATGAAAAGGATGGTTTAAATTTATGAAATAAAATACTTGCAGTTTTCGAAGAAGTCACAAAATTTTAGATATAGAACGAAGTAAAATATAAAAATTTAATTTTTTAAAAATCATGCAGACAAATTACAAGAAATAAAATTAAATAGTATAAAAATTATGATGATAGACATACGATAGCATTAGGTTATTTACACACACAAAAAAAAAATGAACTAACAATTTGCCATTACAATACGTCTTTAAATGAAGGACATAAAAATAAAAAAATTACAAAAGACAGTTACTTAAATTCTTATTTTATAATATTTTGTGATCCAATAGCAAATCTAAACAATGAGCATATGAAAATAATGATAAAAAGGTAGATATGGTGAATTATCGCAAATGAGTTAATTTAATTTTAAGATTCAAGAACCAGTTATATTTAATTTGTTTTATATACATAACAAGATTTATTAAAATTTATCAAAAATGTCGAATTAAAATCTGTGTTTTTCATTAAACAAATGTATTTAAATAATTAAATCTTACTATTTTCCAAATGCAAAACAACGACATTTTAATGTTTAAGACAGTTTTAAACTAATTAGCCGTCTACTTATGAGGCTGTAACTTTTTATTGACTCAATGGAAATTTTTAGTATTTTTGTTTATCGACAAAGTAATAAGTTAAATTTCTGAAACATTCACACATATTTAGAATTGACATTAAATAGTCTTCATGTTAAATATACTTTTTAATAAAATGCCATAATATAAAGGTTGTTACTTATGGCTAAAATATTTTCTTAAAGCAAATTTCTCTATCATTTACTCTTTGTCATGATTTATACAAAACAATTATTTTTGTAACATCATTATTTTTTTAAAATCCAGTTTTTAAATTAATTGTCTTCTGTTTCAAATACAAATGTAATTTTTTTTGTCTATGTCATCATATTAAATATAATAACGCACATAAAAAATTTAGTTTTGTATTCTGACGAAAAAAGATTTTAATGTTAAACCAAACAGTAAAATAAAGGAAATGATTTGTCATTTAATCTGTAAATAAATACAAATACTTTAGAAAGAAAGAAAATAAAGTTATTAAAAGGAACTCTCAAAAATATTTATATAGTCACCACTAAAGTTAGTGCTTACAAAATTAATTGATCATCTAGATGTTGATTGAATGTTTTTCTACTAAACGTTACTTTTTAAAAAATGCATTAATTCAGTAAACGGAATAAAAAATTCGCCTTCAGTTGCTTAAAAATATACAATAAATGTCGTGAACTCAACTGTGTAAAAAAAGTACAAAATGGAGTTGTTCAGAATAATAAATTTATCACTTGTGACATATTTTGCTAAAATAAATTATTTGCAGAAAGGCAACATAACGTGGAATTATATCCGTTGAATGCAGGGTATTGACCATCTTTGGCAGATTTCTGGCTTGATAATTGACTGAATACCTCTGGTAGATTAGTGGGTCGCAGCTATGAAGGAATGCCAGTTAACAATAGCATTACTGTGAAAGGAATGAGAGACTTACACCTTCCATCAGGGTTCATTTATTTGGAATTAGTTGCAAGTGCATCCTTAATTAAATCATCTTTAGTCGTTGGCTAATTACCTTCTGAGAATTTTGTTCCAGTTGTGAACTTCGTTAAATGATATTAAGAGATGTCAAGAGTAATTAGTAGGGTGAATACTAAAAGTCTGTGGTATAAAAGCTTAAACAAAAGGGTATAAAGCTACTGAATGAAGTTCTGATAATTTGCTTAATGAATGAATATTCTATGTAGGATAATTTAATTTTTAAATTTATACATAGTGTGTAATAGAAAAGCTATATCTATAAATAGCAGATATGTTCAATAAATAGCTTAATATATTTTATTTTGTAAGTGTTTTGATAAAACATACCAATTATGCCAAATTAGGGATTAAGAAACAATTCATTAGAACAACATATATATATACACATATATTGTTCTAATGCATTGTATATATATAGAATTAATGTAATTTATAATATTATGCGCGCACACATTCTTTGATACAGCTATCCTGAAGATGTTATAATTATTATTATTTTGGATTTTGCTGAGCTCCTGGATAACTGTTTTCATACCTTTTTTTGTATATTTTATGTATATATATGTGTTTGTTTATCTGCCGCAGTTCTAGCCGTAAACAATTTTGTTTTTGCATTTGTCAAATAATTTAAAAGTTTTCATTGTTGCAGCTTATGTGCACCTCGGATCATGAAAAATTCATTTTTTCCCTTTTTGAGTTTGTGTTTATGAATAGCGAATGTTTTTATGGTTTTCTTATTCGATTTGAATGTGTTTCTATAAAGCACACGAATATTACGCATAGCGAATGCTGTCGTGACATTGTTACAGAAACTGATCGTGTTTGTAATTCATTATTCTGCCTTTATCTTTTGATTTCATGTACTGATATTTAGGATATTTATATTACACAATGATGAGGAAATTTATATCTGCAAATATTCTAATTAATATCTAAGGAAAATTTCATCGCATATGACATTCCTCTGTTATTAAGTCATAAGTTTATCTCATGATTGTTCGCTGTCATACGAAACAATTAATGTAAAGTAGCAGAGACGAAGTATTTGATTAATTAATTATCTTCTGGATTTTTGTTCCAGTTAGATATTAGTTAAATGATATTTAATCAAAGAATAAGAATTATTTTATAAACTTCATTTTGCGGCAATTTTGCTACAAGAAAGTGTATCTTACATTCATTTAAAACTATTACTAAATGTCATAGTTTTAAGTTATAAAACAACTTTTGCTTTACACATTTGACATATTTTACAATAATTTGTTGTTTGGACTAATACCATAATATTTAATTATTCCTAGATTCACCAAGCATTTTCAAACTATTTCTATTATTAACCCTTTTTATTATTATTTTTAACTAACAAGCGGGATTTCTAAACAGATAAGAATTTTAATTTCAGGTAAATCAACAACAAATAAAAGAAAATGTAAGTCCTGTATTGCTGGCATTATATTTGACGATTAAGTTCAAACCTTATAGACATTGATTAGTGAATCAAATAACAACAAATGAATGTTTACTATTTTTTTTTATTCCTTCTTAACTAAAACAAAGAATGATAAATGTTCTTCCATTGTCCGTTCACCGTCGATTCTCAACGTTGGCTAATGGATCCTCTGAGCTTATTGAGTAAGTGATATAATAGGTATAATAGGAGGTAAGTGATGCCTTCTGGTAGGATTTTCTAGTATAAATGGCCCCAATTTTTTATTTCTTCCGAGAAAAAGAAAGCTCCGATCAGGCAATTAAACTGTGGATCACGCCGCCAGATGGAATAAAATATTCGGTCTTCTGTATGCTCATTAGAGGACTCTGTATTTGGGTCATAATTTGCGATAAAAAAAGATATGGATTAATAACGATAAAAAATGTATGGATCAATAAAAAATCAAATACGTTTACTAAAAATAAGAAATATTTATAGGCAAATATTATTTTAAAACAGTTAATTCATAAGAGAGCTGTTATCTAAGATGAGTTTGTATTAAGCAAATGTTTCAATAATTTTCTTTAATTTAAATAAAATTCTTAGATGAAAATTAGACTATTTTACTTCAAAAGTTGTTTAAAAATTATGATCAATTATGGAACATAATATTATATTCTTAAGAAGGAAAATAACGGAGACACTAATTAAAAGTCTAAATATTTCTGTTTTAAATTATTTGGTTAAAATTGGGTTATTTATCGTAGTTAAGTTTTTTAAGTAGAAATTATGCATATGTTTGTTTTTAATCAGGAAAAATAAGGCTGTAAATATTTACAAATAATGTATTAATTGGTATTTTTAAAATATCATACAGACTTAGAAATAAAAACTGTTTTTGTAATTAATTATTTTTTTGTACGTCTTATCAATCTAGGACACTAAATACATTAAAAAAACAAATAATAAGCATAATGTTATAAAGGGGCATATTCAATATGTATGCTTTTTACTTTAGGCTTCACGTATTATGAACATCTTTACCCTGCATTATACAGAATCATGGGGTCGTATAGAAGTTCTTCGTAGTTATTAGTACTTTTTTAATTTTATATTGACTTTATTTCTCTATTTTTAATGTAGGTATTTACAACTCTAAAAATCATTTTCCAATGCTTTAAATATCAAAGTAAATACTATTTTCTATTCAGTGTTTAAACTATTTTTTATCTCAATATCATTAGGATTTTTACATCAATTATGAACACCTGATGATACAGAAAAATATATTTCAAAAGAAAGATGTGCACAGGTCCAAATCAACGTTGTTTTTTTTTCAAATAAGCTGGAAATAATTTAGTTTCCTTGTTTAAATTAATTAAAAATCTCAATTAAATTAATTTTTAATTTTACTTAACCATTCGTCAATTAATTTAATTTTTTAAAGTGATATTTAAATTTTTATCAATTACTTATTTTTTTTTCAGATATTTGATTACATAAAATAAAAAGAATTAAAAAGAATTATGTACTGAACAAAATTAAGGTAACCGTTTTCTAATCTTTTTCTTTTAGAAATCTGTATCTCTTATCTAAGAATATATGCGAATTAATTTATTGTAGTTGTTATACTGGATCTTCGGGTAAATAAAATATTTAAAAAAAGGTAGAATTAGCCTATCCTGACTTCCTGGCACCTTAACTCTTTAAATGATAAATCATTTGGTAATATTTTATAGTAAATGACTATAGACAACGAGATGCAGAATGCTGCAATTAGCAACGCGGGTCTAACATTTTTATTATGGATGCTTTATTTTCAACCTTCCCTCATATCTCAACAGCAAACTGAATTACTTTATTTATTTTTCATGTATGAGCAAAATTTAGGAATAAATCAAGATAATAATAATTCCTCGTTAAATTAAAAAAAGCATTTTTAAAAAATATTAAATTATGTCAAAGTGCTTTTGTATCACGAAGTTTATTACACAGAAGCTTAAACTTGTATTACATATTCAAAATTCATTAATATAACACTTATTAAGTTTGATCCTGATATTATGGATGTAGCATACATGGTCAAGGAATAATCTTAAAGATAACTCCCGTCTAAGTACAACCATCAATTTTCGCTTAGCCTCGCTTAATTTCATAGAGATTACGATTACTCACCCCATATATATCTTGATTCATCTGTTCATTCACATCGTCGTATGGACATAGTTAAGAAGACGGGATTGTGCATCCAGGAGTAAATTATGTAAATGAGTTTTCTATTCAACTATTTCTCAAACTTTCGGTCGATGGGCATACTCAATTCAAGCAACTCATTTCAATAGAATTATGGAAATATTCGATAGAATATTAGTGAGAGCACGTGAATCATAGATTAGTTGATTATCTAGTCAATGAAAACATAATGTATTTGAATGACAAACGCTTTATATGTATATACGCAACAGCAGTTTACTGTCAAAATATCCACTATCAGTGAGACAGCTCACAATGTAGCAATTTTTTCTCTGTGAATATGTTGACCATTATAAATAGTAATTTGTGGTATATTTTCAGAAAATGTAAAAATCAAAAGGATATTTAAATTTGTGGGATAAAGATATTTAAATTTGTGGGATAAAAATATACTGTGTGTGATGATTACTGCATAAATTTGAATTCAAGTAAAAAGTTCTTATTCTATTATGACTAATGCAGTTAACTGGAATTGATAGACTTAGTGTTTACTTTTTGTTTTGTGGATTCGTATGAATCGAAGAGCAAAACATTTTTTTTTAAATTAAAGTTTATTTGATGATGTCTTAAGACATTAAGAATTTAATCAGAAGTAAATTTAACGTCCTTCAAAAGAGATGTTTGAAAATATTAGATTTTGGAATAATGATGATAGAATTATCGAAATTTAAGTTTAAAGTTTCATTTAATTTATCCCTTAATTTAAATTGATTCAACAATTTTTAATAAAAAAACATTAAAACTGATTTTGTAAATGTCATAAATTACATTGCATAATCTGTGGGGTTTCAAATTATTCGCTTAATCTTCTATCGTGTAACACAATAAGATTCCCAGTGCAGTAGGTGAAACTACCTATGATTTATACAAGAAAGAATTGCTATTTAAGCAAAACAACACCTCTCAGAACTCTATTCAGGTACCACCACCACCACCTAACCAGACTTTGTAAATACTTTTGTTGTTTTATTACAGGTAAATTTTCACATTTTTCATGTATCAGTTCTTAAATAAGTAAGTCTTAAATCTTAGTTATATATTTTATCAGTTCTAATTAAAAAGATATTAAAGCATATCACTGAAAAAACATTATTTTGCAGCTTACAAATAATTAGTTTCAACAGTCAAAACTATAATCTTATAATATAAATCATTTTTTATTAATTCTCCGGTGAATCGCGTAAAAAATAATAAACATAAGTTACACTTGACTGATCATATCATATTTTTCTTGCCATATCCTCACGCTATGTAATAAAAGAAAAATCAATCCAAACTTTGTGGATGAAACAAGTCCGTTGAGGTCCGTTTACGTGATCAAGCTAAGCTTTATCCGTTAAATGACTCATTTGTCGATGTTCTTCAGCCGCCAGCTGCGTTTAAGGGTTTTCTTTTTAGACTATCATTAATTTTCCGTTACTGAGTGATGGTATTGCCAATCTGTCGTTGGAGGTTTACCAACACAGCATTGCATCGAGATTTGAGCTGGTTTTGATATGTTAAGCTTAAAGGTAAAATATAAAAATCTCTTTTACGATAGATTCACTAAATTTCGAAGAGTATTATTTTCGTGACAAGTTGACTCATTTGTTGATTTTTGAATTTTTTCAGTTTTTGTTATCTTTTGCAATAAATTTGAAAAATATGTATCGAATAAAATCACATTATACTCATATTTATCACAAATTCATTTCATAATAAATATTATGTGCAATAATAAAACGATGATAGATGTTTAAAAAAAGAAAAAGTACTTTTTGTCAATACTTTAAATGTAAGTAATTCATTACATACAGTTAATTTTGATACATTTTTGATATCGTTAGATAATATGATGTAAAAATAATTTTTTATATATTAATATATGATGCTTGACACGTAGTCCAAAATTAACGATTGAAAGAAAACGGACAATAAGGTGAATTTGTTGGGCTGCATGCGTTGCAGGCGCTGCATTCAAAAACAAAAGGGCTCAATAAAACGATTTTAACAATGTAAATAAGTATATTGTAATGAAAGTAGGATTCCATTACGGGTTTTTCTCTACACTATACTCGAATACGAGACTGTTAAATCTAAAAGTTCTCCACACCATCTACTCTTTGGTGAATTGTTAGTGAAATATTAAGTGAAGTGTGATTTTCCCGATATGAGAATGGTAAATAGTATCTACATCATTAAATGCCTTGAAATTAAACACCATTATTGAATTAATATTTTAAAAAGACGATTTAAATATAAATTATTTGAATCGTAAGATTACTTTAAGTGTAAAATAAATAACTACCAAAATGCATGCGTATTTACCCAAAAGCCTTTTTACCTACCTCATTTTCTACAATAAATTATTTAAATTGTATTCTTAATAAAATTTTATTATACTGTTGTTTAAATTACTTTTTTTTTTTATCTCAATGCTTGAATTTGATTCCTAAAGTTCACTATTTTGTATTCACTATATATAGATTCGTTATATTGTTCTTTGATATTTCAAGTTTAATATGTCAGGCAATAAAGAAACACAAAGAAACATAACAAAACAAGTGAAAAAACAGCATAATAACTTTTTTCTTTGTTTTTATAGAATATATGGCTCCAACGAGACCCAAGGACTGTTAAAGCGAAAATATAATCTGTGCTTTGGATTTATTTATCTAATACCACTGGAAACATAGGTATTTTTAATATTTTTTCGAAGGCACTTTCAGTTAGCATTTTATATCTTATAAATCCCCTGTTTTGTTGGTAATTTCAATGAGAGAACCATTTCGATATATTTACAAACATCACTTCGCATGTGGAGAAGGCATTAAGTAGGAAATTGGTCTAATTTATAAAATAATAAGAAGAAAAACCCATGCAACCTACCAAACAATGTTGCGAAAATACAGAATGGCCATTACTTCAGTACAGCCATAGCTTTTTTTTTTGCCAAAGCAGCTGCTACCAGATCCTACCAAAACTCTAAACGTTAATCAAAAATTAATCTTATTCGAAATATCAAATAGATCAATTTAAAGCCTTCGAAATGCCATGTAGAAAATAAATTTAAAATTTGCGAAAATATTTAACTAGCAATTATTTTAAACTATTCTAATGTACAACGAGTTGCTATCTTATCTTTTTTACAAATAATAAATTTGAAATAGAGAAATTTAGGAATTGCTTAGGTTTTTTTTTAAAGATTCTGATAAAATAAGATTTAAATGGAATTAAAAAGGCAAAAGAAACATGATAAAAATATAAATGCATTTTTTTTGTTCTTTAACGCTTTTTTGCAAGTGATTCTCTGGTTTTTTGTTAGCATAAATGAATAAAATATATTATATATAAAATATTGTAGCATATATTATATTAAAAATAAATTATATAAATAAGATTGCTTGGAAATATAATTAAGGCAACTGTTTACATTCAAATTAATTCGTATTCTTGCCCTGTTCTTTCAAAAATTTAAAATGCATTGCATTTTTTAATAAAAAGAGAATTTATACATTTGTCTCGTTTCATGTGTTTCAAAATTTGAAATGCGACGTTCTTAGGTGTCCTTTCAAGGTACAAAAAAAAAATTGTTTGTGAATATTTTTTTCGATGAAGTAATAGAAGAATAATTCACATTAGATTCTCTATAACACACTAAAGATATATGTAAATTCTATATATCATTGTATGTTATGTGTTGTTTAAAAGGTCAAATTGATTTTTATAGGTATATTAACACATTTTTGTAACAAATTTCATATGAATGAATATACATTAATTGGTTTTAATTTTCAGCCGTTATTCTGTAAACACGAATATATTAAAAAAAATTTGGTCGCTACAGTTGTGTAATATTTCTAAGTAAAATTACATGTCAGATAATGTTCTTTAGTAATTCACTAAATATCACTAACGTAAGATAACAGCCACTGCACAAAATGTGTAGCATGCTATAATTATTTCTTGAAAAAAAAAGTCTTCAGAGTTATTAATTCTATCCTTAATGATAATTTTATGAGGATGAAATTTGCACTGAATTTTTCTTTATTTCCCTTACAACAATTTTCATATCATTTAAAATACTGCATTTCCGAGAATGCTTTTGATATGCTAATCTTTCACATTCAATGTGGGAAACTGTAAAATGAATAAGAAAAATTTAATCTCTTAAAACGTGATGTAATTCAGATGATTTAATGTTCCTATTTATTTGTATATGATCTAAACACACACACACACACACATATATATATATATGCGTATGTATTGCAGGTGTTATAATTAATTTGACGCTGGTGGGATTTGTTTCAAAATTATTTACACAGTGACAAAATATACTAGGCCAGGTTCTTATTTTACTTTTAAGCAAATTTTACAGATTTATTATTGTATATAAATTTTCCTTTATGTACAGTTTATTTACATGAGATTTACATAGAACTTTTGAAAAGTAAATAATGTTTTTTTTTTAAATATCATTATTTCAGTTAGTAAAAACACAAGTATTTTGTTTAGGTAAAGGATTACGAAGTGATATAATTTTAATCAACTCGTAAGTTCGCGAATATCTTGGAAAACCACCTATATACCTATATACCACCTATATAACCACCTATCTACCACCTATCTAAGTATATCTTTTTTTATAATGAAATTTAATATATGACAGGATGATATCTGATCCACACCAGAAATATTTATTTATGATCATATATTTTAAAATAATGTTTTGTAAGTCAAATTTTAAATTCATATTATTATTTATATAGACAATATACCATCATTTTCAAGTACATTGCCTATTTAAATAATGATATAAAATTAAAATTTGAAATCTTAGGATACTCATAATAAAGGATATCTATTATTTGTTTTCAGAGTTTCTATAAAATTAAAAGTAATACTGTCTATCTATTATTTGTTTGAAATACATGTGAAAATGCTACCTTACACACACGCAAGCCCTACCACATATATATATATATAAAGAAAACTCATCAACACACAATAATCAAAGGAAAGTTGACAAGGCAGGAACAAGAAACGTAATTGATTTAGACAACAAATTACACAATAGTATTCGCTACTCTCAACCTGTATAATTAAGCATCATGGAATTCGTAAAGCAAAGTATATATAAAAATAAAAGTATTTATCAAACATGAGAAAAAGAGATGTTAGTACAAGGGATTGAAATTAAATCGTTTAATCTTTTTTCGCATTTATTTTGCAGAATTAATTTTTGCAATGATTTTTCTGCAAAGTAAAGTTACAAAACTAAAACCAAATTGCGAAAACTAGAAAAATTTATTATAATTCAAACTTATAATCACAACCAATTGTATTGATATACAATTTTTAGAAGTACTAAAGAATAATCTAAGAGAACATCTAAGAAATCTCGACTAATTTCATTTTTGCATTTAATTTCGGAAATTGATTAAATCTCGTAATTTGTTATTCGATTTTCGAATGGAGAATGTATCATTTTGGAAATACAGCTTTTTTGGGAATGAACTATGTCTTTTTGTTATCTCGTATATATAATTTCAAAAAGTGAATATTATTATATTAAATTACGAAAAAAAACCTAAATCAGTCTGCGCTTCGTGCTCTTTAAAATATTTTTTTATGAATATACGTATTCGTTCGAGCACCTACGAACTACAATTGCATTGGGAACAATTAAGTTAATCAAATGCTGAGAAATCAAATATAAACATTTCATGGATAGTTATTGACATAGGACTGTAATAAAATGACCGAATAAACTGACTGTGTTTCAAGAGAACACACTGCAGATGTAACTTAATAATCCTATTAAGATAAATAACACAGTTCGAGGGGAAAAATACTAAGCTTGGAAACTTCTGATGCTTCTTTCAAGATTTTCGTTTCACTAATATTTAATTTTTTTGTCTGGTTTTCATTCAGTTTTCTTTCTAAATTCTGTATGTTTCTTTCTGTAAACAAACTTCATTTGTTGAATGGTATCATATTTACAACTCAAATTAAATTATTTTCGAGAAGCTACTGCCCCTGTCTGATTTTTGTTCGCAAAATCAGTGACTGACAAAAAAACTATATTGATCTAATTTTGAAAGAAAATGCTGCAAGCTGTATTGCTGTTTCAATAAACAGCGATTCTGCATTTATATTTTTCAGTATTTTATCTTGAGTTTTTATTCAATATAGCCGTTAATTCGTATTTACATTTATTTGAGATAAACATAAAAAAAATAAAAATACTAAATATTCTAAAGATTCTTCCTAGCTTTAAATGAAATAACTATAAATAAAAATCAAATGAAATAATGTCAGGTACAACATGTTCGCTTTTTAAAAAAGGAAAAACATACAATATGTTCAAATTTAATTTTGAAGTAGGCTTTACTTAAACTTTACTTATTTATCAAAATTATTTACACGTAATAGAAAAAATTTCATCCAAGATTTCGGAGTCTCAAAACAAATGCTATATGATGAATTATTCCACTTTATGTTATTTCCCATAACATTTAAATATATTTAATACTAAAAATATTTACAATACGTGACATTTAGAAAGTTTATTTCAGAAAAAAATAAAGGTTATTGCTCGAAGTGATTAAAATAAATTAAAAATTTAATTAACGTACAACTGTCATAGCATTCTACATATATAGGAGCGCATGAATACTTGATTACAATTCTGCGATTCAATTTCAACGATTCGATAACTCCAGACGTTATTATGTTATAATCAAGGCTTTGCACTATATTAAGTTTAAAATAGAATGCCAGCTTACCTTTATAATGGTGCTTCAAGAATGGAAGATAGTGGGTTTGATTAAGTAAATTAATTGCTTTTGGCAAGACTCGTAATGCAGTGAAGTCTATTGATAAAAATTATTGTTGAACCACTTGTGTAATTTAATTATTTTTTTAATGAAAGCACAGAAGCAATTTGAAAAACAATAAAAACATCGTTAAAGTTGATGACAAGTTCTTATTGAATTTCTAATTCTGTTTTGAAATGAACAATTTGCATCTGTGACTGGTAATACTACAGTTATTTATGTTTGAATTGACTGTGCATAGCAATACGTTATAGTTACTACAGTTCAGAACAGTAAAAGAGTTTCGAAAATGCTTTAATTTAAAATGATTTAGGAAATACATGTTTATTTAAAAAAATAAGATAACGCTTTTTATTGTAACCACTAGACTGTTCATTGGTTAAAACCTCTTAAAATTCAGATATCGAAAGTTGTCTTGTTATTTAAAGCCCACGTCTCACAAAATGAACCCTATTTTGAAGCTAAATATAACTTTTCTAAAAAAATACACTACTTTATATTTGCGTTGGGGTGTATTAAAATACCGCGTTTTCAATCTTAAAATCTAAAATAAGAAAAATAAAAAAGGATATAATAAGAAAAACTGTAAAAGAAAATTCGTTTTCGCTCACAAATTTTAAGATTTTATCAAAAGTAAGATTAAAATAAGATACAACTACAATTATGATACATCCTTTTCAATAAAAATCATCCTTAATCTAAAGCTTTTGAAAATCAAAATTTGGGATACAAAATTATTTTTTGCTAAAAGTTTCCTTATAAGAATAGTACATAGTAGATTTTCCTAATCAAATTTTCTGAAAGCAATATTATTTTATTTTGTTAATTGAATGCATTTATATTTAATAATTTCTCCAAACAAGTGATAATTTTTAATATTTATTAGAACTGCAGTTGACTGTTCAAAATTAATAACTACAATGATCTCTGATAAGCTGAACCATTCGCAGACTAAAGACATTGTGTGACAACCTATTTTGATCGAAATATATATCTAAGGAACCGGAAATGAAACCAAGTCCAAAGAAATACGATTTCTTAAATCAGTGTTGGACTTGGACAATTGTTTGTGTGACATTTATTGATTGGTTTCGCCAGCCTTCGTGAACCGGATGATAAACCTTTGGTACTACGTGATTTCTTCGTCTCTGAGGACAAAGTTTCTACTATGTTCGAGTGAGATCTATCTCAAGTTATAGAAAAGAATTCTTGCTTTTGCTGGAACAGAGCTGATTCCGATTATCGATAGTACTCAATAAGATCAGGAAATGTAACGTTTTGTTATGGGAGATATAGAATAAAATATTATTTTATTTATCTGCTAGACTTCATGTAGAACTTTTTCGAACATTAGTGTCGAATTACTTTTTATTTCCCATAACCACGCTAAAATGTTTATATTGTATATATTATTGTCTTTCAACTACTTTTAACTTTAAGAATTCATTTTTGAACAGCGCAAATGTTGAGTTTTCTAAATGTAAATAAAGCTTTGTACGCATTCTTTTGCACTACTAACATTTTGATATATAACATTTTGCTTTTTATACGTAAGTATTGACTTATTATTATTTTTCATTAAAATAATTATTTTAAAAAAAAAGTTTTTATTTTGAGTTACTAACTTGTTAAGTGGTACCGATAAAAATGATTATATATGTGGTATATACTAACCATGTGAGGGATTGATTTTTCAGAAACGGCAAATGCTGTCAAATTCTTTAACTTTTGCAACTACTATTAATATTAACAATCTTCATTTTATTAAGAGGTACAGAATAAATATAACAATAAAAATATTCAAAACAACATTTATATTCATCGAGTAAATGTTATAGTTCATAAAATTGTAGTGTAAACAATTATTTTTTATAAAAATATGGTATTTTTTATAAAATATTCTGTATTATCGCATACATACTTTAAGTCTTCGGTACTATTTAGTATAAAATTTGTTTTGTAAATGTTTTTTAAATAGTCTTCGGAACTATTTAGTGTCATATAAAATTTGTTTTGTAAAAGTTTTTAAAATATATTTTAAAAGGAAAGGGAAATTTTTTTATTTATTGAAAGTTACTATATTCCTAATAAACACGGTATGTATTAAAGTTTTTAAATAATTAACTATATTTATAACACTGGATAATGGATTTATTTATAACAAACTGTTTTTCTATATGTGCTCATTTACATTTTCTAATGAGAACTTTTATTAGAAAACAATCTTAATTTAAATAATTCTTTATATCTTGTTTTTAATGATAATTAATTCATCTTTAAGCTTGTCAAAAAGACAGAATCCTTCTAATAAGTTTGAAATGCTTTTACGATAAAACAAGAGCAGCTGCGAGATTAAAACTTTTTCTAGAAAATCTGAAAATACTTCAAAAATTTTTCCTATATATAAACACAAAGAAATCCTAAAAAACCTTATTATGTAAAATACTTTATAGGAGATTTATTTTAGTAGTGTTTAAATATAAATTTTTACTTAACAGACTTTGGTGACATAAAGAGATCTAAATTTGGTCTTGAGGCACACACACATAAATTAAACGAAGAGAAAATTGATGGGCAAATAATTTATACTAGTTTGAAAAGTAGTAAAAATTTGGGGAAAACGTTAAAAAGAAAATAGTGAGCAAAAAAGTGATAAAATGCAAATACTCCTAACACAATTGTTTATTAGTTATTTAATGAGATTTTTATTTTACAGACGTACTGATTATGCAAAAAAATTATTTACAATATTTATTTATTTTTGGATTTATTTGAAAATAAAATAAATATCGAAATTAAAGTTTTCAACTAATAAGTTATTAAATTAAAAAAATAATTAATACTGTTTCAAACAATTAAGGAAAAATCAGAAAAATTATGAGCGTGAAATTTGTGCTGATTAGAATTCAATAAAATTCGGTAAAAAATTCATCAAACAGTTCTAGTAAAATATTAATCAAATAGTTATTTACAAATTATACAAAAAAGAAGAACAATAGGCATATTTCCTGGTTTAAAAATATACATGTAAGCATACCAACAAAAAAAGCATAATATGTGAGTTTAATATGTTATCAGCTTCAATATAAAACGTGATCACAGGTATACCGGTTCTATAGTGCTGATCCTATCTAAAAATGAGTGTTTATTAAGTCATTTGGTAGCAGGTCAAAACAATTTGAAAACCCTGAAGGGTTGCAGTAGAAAAATAATTTAAGTGCATCATTCTAAACATATTGAATTAGGTTCAATTCTGTTAATTTGCTGACAGATGCATATGAACAACATGTTCACACAAAGGTGATTTTCCACCAACCGGGCTCTATTCGGTTTATCAATATCGTCTGGAAGTATGTGAGTACTGCACCA
The DNA here is from genome assembly GCA_021605075.1 of Caerostris darwini. Lineage (NCBI taxonomy): Eukaryota > Metazoa > Arthropoda > Arachnida > Araneae > Araneidae > Caerostris > Caerostris darwini. The sequence goes on along the minus strand of BPLQ01002422.1, from coordinate 132,043 downwards.
GAGTAAGTTTGGACAATTGGATCAAGAACGCAATCTATATATCACTTAAAAGTAATGATGCATCTTGGGACGATATATAAGTCAGTACGATCTTCGAAAGAAATACGTACTCACATAACCACTGAACACACAAAATCTGTCTCTTTCATGGAGATAACTGGAATAATGGAGGGTTTCCTGCTGCTACCAGAAGAACAGTTTTCTTGAGTCACTTTGCAAACAAAATCTTGACTCTTCAATAAAACATAAACATTTATTTGGACCACTTAAACCACTACAAATCCAAACAAGTAATAAATTAAAACGATGCTAAGATAGGATGTCTTTATGAATACAATTATTTGTCATGGTCAGAAGTGACAATTATTGCTCGGTTACTTTCTTATTTCTCATGCAGAAGAGTATCATCAGATCGTTCCATAAAGGTAATCGGCGATTCAAAAGTTTAAGTAAGTGATCACTTTGTTACTTATACCTACAGGATTCTAGTACCTATCATAACAAACTGACTTAAATAGAGGCAAAATTGCTTTAATATTCAATTTCTTCTATTAAAACAATCAAAATATAAACGTACAAATGTGAATTTTAAAATCCAGAATAAGCATGTAGTAAGCAAGCAGTATTTTATATAGATATTTCAGCCATAGCTAATGCATAGCCACGATTGAAGCTTCTGTTTTTAAATTCCAAAGACACAGCTGAATCGCAAAGATAAATTACATATACAGTTTTGAAAATTACTTCCGATACGTTCAGCTATGTGTAGTCGGATTTGAAATATCATGTGAGACGTGTCGCATTATCATTTGTGTCAAAACGTGTATTTATAAAGTTTTCCAAAAATAAAAAAATGAAAAACGCGAAACTTTCTAGAAACTTTCTTAGAAGTTATATTGTAAACATTTATTGTATTGCTGAATCTTAGAAATTCACATATACCAACAATTGGAAAGTGCCAGCTTCTTTATGAATTATTAGGTATTTTTGAGAAAAGTTCTTGGTTAGATTATTGAAAAAAAATTGGTTTGTATTCTAAACACTTTCCTAAAACTTCAAAATTTCAAATGGTGTTCTCTTTTGCCACTGATAATTATTGTCATCCATCAAGCATGCTTTGCTATCTGACATTCAAGAGCATGTTATTAAAGTTGAAACTAATGATATTTTGCGGAATTTTTAATTTTGTCTTTTCTTTTCCAATTTTAACTCCTTGCATTTATGCACAACCTAAGCATTTTGAAAAAAAAAAAATATTATTTTAACAATTCTTTAAAACTCTTTGGACGTAAATTTTTTATAGCATACTCCTTAACTTTTACAAAGAAAGCAATTAAAGTGTCTGTTATTTTTTTAACCGAAAGAACCAAAAAAAAAAAAGAACAGAAATTAACAAAATGTTTGTTAATTTTTAGTATCAAACAATAAATCTATTTATTTATTTCTATATTGTTAATAAAAATAAACTTAGTAGTAGTAGTAATAACTTAGTAGAAACTATTAGTAGCTTATAATTATGACCAATATAACCACAAGTTACAAAAAGAAAAAAAAACCAATGCTAAATAACTAAATCTATAATCTAGTTTTAATAAATGACAGTAAAAATTAATATATAATAAAAATGTACATTTATCTTAGTATTTGTGCTTTTCTCATTGTAAAAACTATGTAAGATTACATTTGTAATAAGGAAAACAATTCCTCCAATTTTCTGAAGGATATCTAAAATATATCATTCTTATTAATTTTATGCACTACAAGTCGATTAGGATGCTAAATAAATATTACAGAAAACCTAAATAACCAACTAAGCTTTCATCTTGTAAATAATATATCTTCCCTTGAACAATCATCATTTAAAGATATTTTAGAGGAAATATTAACATTATTTTCTTTATTTATTCTTATTATTACTAATTATGTCTTCGCCTTGTAAATTAAAAATTATGCCAATGAGAAAGCACGTATCAGATTTATATATATTTTTGTCCAGTTTTACATTTGTTTCATTTACATAATTTTTTACCATTCACATTAAATCAACTGTAGTGTTTAATGGGCTTGATTGTTTTTTTTTTGTTCTTTTTGACCAAAAAAATTACTTCCAAGTCATTCAACAATTGTGACACTGTTAGTGGAAAGCCCAATCCACCACGGATGGGATATCAAATTGGATGGGAAAATTTAGTGAAACCTTTTTTTGATGCCATACCTTTTCACCATGCTTCAAGTATTTCATTTCAAATTTGAACTCATTGTGATGAGAGGTTCTTTTTTACAGCATTTTGAAAGTGGGACTTTAATTATATAACCCTGTATACTAACTGACATAATGAAGACAAAATATTCCTCGCTATCAGCCGAGGGCTGTTTCTGTCATACTACAAGAGGTCTTTGATGTTAAATGAGAAAGAGGAAATATTCGATTTTCATTAAACTGGGTAATTAAAAAGGAAGCTATAATTATAATTAAACTTAATTTTTTTTCTGAATATTTATAACACATTAACCCCTTCTTCCCGTATCTAAATACCTAAACATCAGTCCACTAAACATCAATCTTTTGTGTTTAAAAACCGTATTTAAAGTTTAGTGGAAGCGAGTGTAGGGTGAAAAACCATTTGTTTGAAAAAAGTAGGTGTTAGTTAAGTCATAGATTTTCTTCAGTTTGTTTCTGTTTTCCTCCTTAAAGTATATCGTGGATTTGTGTGCATTGCTCTCTTCTAAAAGAGTAATTAAGCCCAAAGCTCCTTGGGGATGCTGATTTTTCTTTTTGCAGAAGGTACTGAATGGTTGGTTGGCTGACCGAAACAACTTAGTTGACCTTCTTAAGCTCAAGGGAGAACAAAGAAAGAGCTGAAAAAATGCCTTCAATTTCACGGGTACACGCTAACATAAATTTCCCTATGTCTAGAATTTTTTTTAAATTAAATTAGCATAATTGTAATTATGACAAGTGAAAAAGTGACGTCGTATTTTCTTTTAAGTTTTATTAAAGTGAGATAATGATTTAATAAATATTATTTTATTAGCAGCCTTTTTTTTTATAAATTAAGTAATATTAATAATTCGAATAATTTTCCCTTTATAATCAGAATTCTGTATTAAGATTTTAAACAAATATTTTCAAGTCAATATTTAACCACGAATTTTTGTAAACTACGATTAAAGGATTACAAAAACTTTTAAAAAACATGTATGTGCATATTAATTCTGTAACATTTATAAATGTCCTGCTAGTTTAATTTGAAAAATTTGGCAAGAATAAATATTATACACTTCTAGCCATTAAATCTACTGCATCCTTAGGAAGTATGTGATAAACCTGAAATTAGTATGACATATAGCACATGATAGATTATGCAAATATAAAGCAAGGAATGCATGCTTATATAACAAGCAAGGGTATCCGCTACTAGAAGTAGTATAAAAAGGCAGATTGAACGATGTATTTGTCATGTGAAACTCCCTCTACGCAAACAAACAAATATCAAACACTTGTTCATTGAATGTTTACATAAAAAGTGTTTTATAACTTGTATTAAAAGAAAAAAAGCATACAAACATTTGCCAGCATTTCATCGTGACATAATCACATCATAATGAAACAGTTTTATATAATTTTCAAAATTGTTTCTCAACTAAATCGAAATTAAACATTCATAATGAGAGTTTGAAATCGATAGGTCTAGACTTACAAGATTTAAATGGATCCATTGACCAACACGTGAATAGAAAGAAATATTTTCCCTGTATGTTGTTAAGAAGCATATATTCATGGCATATATCAATAAAATAAACTTCTGGACATTAAAAAATTCGTTTCACAGCATTTAAAGTGTATGGTACAAGGCCAAGTATCCATAAGTAAGGTGCAAGGATGTCTACAGCCAGTAAAGACTAATCAGCGGAAAATGATCATTAACTTGTGCATTATGAGTTTAAAGAGAAAACGTATGAGACTTTATAATTTGAACTGATTATGAAAATGGCGAAAAGTTTCATCAGTTAATGACTTGAAGAAGACGATAAAAAGTACTTGACATAAAATGTTTTCTGAATATTTTAAAATTTGATTGAATCAAGAAACCAACGGGCGTTTTAAATGATTTTAATGAATAGAAAATGAGCTTGTAACTATAAATTCCGAGATTTTTCCCTTTCCTTAGTGAAATCATATCATTAATTAAAACTCAGTGAGTGCCCCATTACATTTTGCTTCTGTCCTTTTATTCAATATGAAAAAATTAATCTTGAGTAATTTTTATGTTATCGAATATAGAAATATTTTTCATTTTAAAGTATTAAAAACAATAAATTTATATTATTAAATTTATTAATATAAATTAATAAATTTATTTAATAAATTATTTCAAAGTATTTCTAAAAGGTTTATAACTGAATTACCCACTGAATTATTAAGTTGAGTGTGCTTTCGTCATTTACACATTAGAAATAGTATATTTTACCTACTTTTATAAAATTGTGGATATTACTTGTAATATATACATTCTTGTCGTCTGTTTTCTATAAATCTCTTCGCCCTCTAAATTTATTGAAGGGTAAATTACGTTTAGTACCTACTTCTGCCAATTTAAAGGATTTAAAGGTTCATTAGATTCACCTATCTTCAATTGGAGTGCTTATCTTTCAGAGGAATTATCTAATTTGAAATCTAGAGCAAATCTAAATTTCTGAGAAGAGATATAGATGTAACATCATTCAATATTTGTCTAGACACTACTTCAAAGGGCTTGTCTCTACTACCTAAAAATATTTTGTACATTGTTAGTCTGAAGTAGATGAATAATAATTGGAATTACATTTTGTAGCATCATTTTATTATGAAGTAGTATATTAAATATTGATTATTATGTAACTAAATTTTTGTAACTGCTTATTCTGTAACTGTATACTTTTATATAAACTATATTTCTGCAAATCCTATTATATATAAAATTAGAAACTAAATTCTAAATTACATGTTTCTTTTTTTCTTCTTCATTGGTGCAACAGCCCATTGTTGAAAATTAACATGTATAGAATATAATACTTAAAGCATAAATTTGAAAGAACTATTTGTTTCAATTCATATCCATGTTTAAAAGTAATACCAAATACCATATCGTTAATTAAATGTCAATGTATCTAATCTGTCTATACGATCTAATGTTAATGTATACTCTGCGCCGTATTCAAAATGTTCCTACATATATTTATATCACAACTGTTTAAATAATTTTTTATATAAATAAATATTATTAGTTTTATAAAAATTTTGTGATTTTGACTCATATATATATTTATATATATAGAGAGAGATATATATAGATATAGATATATACAAGTACATAATGTTCACTTATTACTTTTTAAAGATTTGCACGTGAAACTTTAAATCTTAAAAGCTACACAAGATAAAATGTTACATGAGTTGTAATTTTAAAAGAAAGGTTTAGTTACTATAGATGCAAAAATTGCTTCAAAATATAACTGTTTTACATATAATTTGTTTCGTGCACAACTCACTGCCAGTAATGTGGAAATTATAGAATTATGTTGAGACATCGTAAAAATCAGAATATTGTCTGACTAATTTCTTGTACTCTCTTGATCTTTAAAGATATTAAGTTTTTTTTTGTTCCGGTTATTAAATATTGGCTTTTAACCTTAACTCTCTCTTTGTTATTATACAACACATCCCATGATAAACCGACTTTTGATATTTTGTGAACATTCAAAAAGTGCGAAAGGTTTATTTCCTTTCATAGTAATCGGTTTACAGTATAACGCATACATAAATTTTCTTTGTATAATTTAAACAATTTTATAATTACATATAGAACAAAAGCTCCAGTACAATGTTGATGAAAACATGTCATCATCATCCATATCACAATAGCCCAGGACGAGCAGATACTTTCTGAATTAGACATTTGCTAAGCATTTCTATCTCTGGCTAAGCTCTTCCAATTTTTTTAAGGGTTAATTATTCTGAAACCCTTATTCTTATTCTGAAACCCTTAATTTCTGAATTAAGGGTTTCAGAATAGCGTCTACCCAAAGATATCTCTATCTCCCGTTTCTTTTGGTGGTAATGACAAAACAAGTAATAGTAACGACAAAACAAGAAATGAATATAAATATTATTAACAAAATAAAATTAGAAGGATAAACAATCTCTAAAAATCAATTGAAGAGAAATAAACATCAATTCAATCAACCAAGTTCGTAATATGAAATAAATAAGCATCAACAATAAAAAAATAGTTGATTGTACTTGGGTGGACGTGAGAAACTACGTGAGTATTTTTTTCAAAATCAATTTCATGTTGTTTTCCCATTCTAAAAGGATATTTATACAATTAATGAAAAAACGACTGGAGTGTGGCTGTTAAAAACACTGGTGGTAACATTGAAAATTTCTGATAAACCTGAAAGACGCTTTTGTTTTGTTACGTCTTATTTACAGTTTTGTGTCTATAATAATTTAATATTAGAATAGGTAACTAATAGTATAGTAATTATTATAATAGTTAATGTTAATGTTTCAATATCAATTGTGAAAGTGATGAACCATAGCTTAGAAAGAGGAAAAATTCACAACTTGGATAAACAAAGAAATTTAAGAATAGCGATAATTGCAAATAAGTGTCAAGACATTTTTTGATTGAGGTTATTTAAGCTATCATCAGATACTCTATGTTTCGTTTCATTTCTTGGTTACTTCAGCTGTCCAATGAATTTTCTTACGTTTATTGACTTAGGTATGACTACAGTAATCGTTAGGTTTAAAAAACAAAATAAAAAGGAGGTGTTCTTGTAACAACTTATTAAACTAGTGGTTGTGAAATCTAGGAAAGAAGCATCCCAGTTGTAGAAGTATAAGCCTTAAACACTACTCATTATTTGAACATCATAAAATGAATAATTTCAAAAAAGCATTTATTGTTTTTCACGGCGTAGCGGTCACCATGTGGCGACTTTATAAATTAAAAATTTCTTTAAAAATTTTTACTTTAAAAATTTCTAGGAACACTTACCAATAAGTTCACACATATATTAAAAGATTCCCAACAAAAATGATGTATTATAATGGTAAAGAATTACAATCTATATATATGCTCTCTGGATGCATAAAATGTTTATTAAAAAATTCTCATATCTAAATATGAAACATTTTTATTTAGAATACTTAAAAAGAAAGTTCTCTTTGAGATTCAGAAGACCGTAAGAAGACATGTGTATAAAAAGACAAGGAATTAACAATTAAATTAAAGAAAAATGTGCTTGCAGTTAACGCTAAAAAGGCGACACAAGTGAACTGATGTTTCAAAAAGAAGAACCGAGATTTTTATTCTAATTTCAAAGAGATGTACCACGAAAGTATAGCGAAACAAAAGGTGAATAAAGTTTGTTCGATGTTAATGAAATACATTCGCAAATGTATCCATCCACTGTGAAAACATAGTATCTTTTTTATGGCTGCCATGGCCGAAGCTATATAATTATTCGTTTTTGTCTCGATTTTACTCATTCAGGAAGATCTGACTAATTGTACATTATTACACTTTTCTCAGACATTTTCGTGTTCAGTGGCAGGGACTTCAAAGATTAAGGGGGGAAAGAAATGCGCAGTATACTATAGATATAATGAGTGCAAAAATATTAAAGCAGATTTAACCAACAAATTCGGCACAGATAGCTTACTTGTTAAAGAAATACTTCACTTTCATTTATGAAAACATGCCTTCGTGATTGATTCGTATTTTAGTTTAGTCTGCTTCAATTCCCACCTTTACTTAGCTGTTCGAGTATAAAATTAGCTGTGGTAGTTCAACTGGCATGTATATCAGAAATCCTCTTACAGCTTGGAAAGATTTCTCGTTTTCTCTTTTAAATTTCCTCAATATAATCTTTAAAAAATCCGTTCTGTATCAGTATTTTTTAATACACAGATTTTTCAGTTCAATACTTCTTTTGGATCAACAACCATAACTCAGAGTAATATAAATACATGCCAATCCTTTACATTTCAAAAATTATAATTTAAACTTTTTTGTATTTAGATTAAAATTTGGAAGAAACCCTTCAAAGATGGAGTATTCTTAAAGACCTTTTGTTAAGTTTATAAGTAATTATTTATTGATTTCAAAAACTTAGTATGTTTACCTGACCAAAAAAGTTATTTTTTGATTACCAAACCTGCCATTCATTTCAAAAAGCAATATCGGCAAAATGTCAAATTATTTTGACATATGATGCATTTTAATAGTTAAGTTGACTAATACTGGTATAGATGAATTATGCAACTGTTCAAAATATTTATGAGTTTGAATATAGACCTTTTAAAAAAATTATTCAAACAATGATGTGGAGAAATTTGAAACTTTTATCATATTAAATAAAAGTTAATATGATTAGATTTTCAATCATAATTTATGTATGAATCCTGATTCTTAAGGGATAAAAAAAATTTAAAATTTTAAGATTGAAATGATATCTTATATAAATGTGAGAAATGTTAGTTTTCAAAACGGAATTAATATTCAAAATTATATTTTAAAAGCGAGGATAACTGTAGATTGAATTTAATTGTAATTTTAGTTATAGAATGTAATGTGGGAAGTAAAAAAAAATATTTTCCAAGTTTATTTTAACAATCAATACACGCTGAAAAATTAATTACGTTTCATATAATTTCACATTTCAAATGACTTATATCTCTAAATCAAAGAACATGTAATTTTACATTTTGAAGGTTTAGCTGAAAATTTATTTTTATTTAGAAAAATAAATCAAATAATCCAAATTTAAATAGTTGAAAGGGCCAAAAGAGGAACAGCGTTATATTTTTACTCTTCGTTATGCAAAGTTTTATACCATATAGAAAAATGTGAAATATACGAGATTAGAGTATCATTGAGAATAAATTTTAAATTTAACTATCTATGTTCATCTATGTAAAAAGCAAAATATATTGTACATTTAATAAAAATTAATCAATACAGAAAGTCTTAACAGCAAATTCAGAATATATGCATTAATTTAAAAATGCATCAATATATTCTGTAGTCCTTATTGAAATCAACATAATTTTGCTTCGTAATAATTCGAGATTTGATACACTGTTTCTTTCAACAATAAAGTCATACAATGTTTTCTCCGAAACTAGTCGCACCAATGGCGTTCACAAGCAATGTCGTCCGCCAAAATCGAATAATGTCTTTTGGTTACGAAAATTGGCTCGTTCCCTTCACATACACATCCCGTAATGCGAATGAAACGATCTCTGACAAGGTAATTCTGACGGTGATTGACAGCCACGAGTTGGATGCGATCGATAACAATTCAGAGTGACACAACAAGGGTTGTACTATACACCTGGAAGGCTAACTCTCAGGAAATTGGATGTGCAATCAAGTCCATTGACATTCCTTGTCGAAGTATATCCTGTGTGAATCCCGATTAAAGAGAGGCAACTTCCATCAGGGAAGATGGTGCCAAATATTGAAACAGGAAATTAGCTTGTCTCGTGAACATTATCTCATTTCTGCACTTACAAAATCTTCTACTTTAATTTAAGGGTGGGGCATTTTTTAAAGACAGAAGTTTTTTGACAGCTCTTAAATAACTTTTTAGTATTAACTTCTGTGACAGACTGAAGTAAATTAGCTAGCAAATGTTTCTTTAAAATTAATCAACGGCAGTCCTCCAATTAACGATCTTTTGGAAATGCAACAATTGAATACAAGAGTTAATTATTTTATAGAATTTCAAATTCAATTTATATTTAAGTGAAATTAAGTTTTATAAATTTATATTAGCAAAAGTATTATTCAGATATCATGGAAATTATCTGCTATATGACATATGATTTCGAAGTTGGTATATTTTTGAAATTGATGAAACTTTTTTTGTGTGTCTCTACCTTAGCGTCTCCCTTGTATCCTACAGCATAAAAATGTTTCTTATCAGGGAAGTTTTGGATAAACAAATATTTTCAATCATGAAGTAATAATTCACGAAGTAATAATTCTTTTTTTCTTTTGCAAAAAGAACTGAAAAATTTCTTTCTCTTGCATAACAGTCCATCTATTTAATACAAGACACTACTTTTTTGCAACAAAAATTTTTACGAGATTGAAGTTTATCTAATGAAATTAAAAAGATTAATGAACTAAAGCTATTTTGCTTTCTTCCCGATTAATGAAGGGCTTTCTAAAATTTGAACAATTTCATAAATAAAAAATAGACTACTGGCAATAAATTAAGGAAATAACAATGCAATAAAAATATTTTCGAGGACATGCTTTTAATAAGTTATCAAATCTTTCGAAATAGTTTTTTTTATCAAAACTTTCGAAATAGTTTTTCGAATTTGTTTTTTGTTAACATTAATTACCCTAAATTAAACCACTACGGATAACAACGGTATTTGTTCATTTAATAGAGTTTCTAAGATTCTTGCTTACCTGGAAGCAAGATGAAATAGAAGTTTGAAATGCTGTTGCTGATAGAACATAGAAATTCAGTTTTGAAAATAACTGCTTTATATCGATAGAAGATGTAACCATAATGTTGAAAGAAAAGTAATGGAGGATTGAATCTAACAAATGCTTCAAAGTTTTCACAAATGATGATAGCTGCAATATAATTTTTCATAAAAAGATTTTCATTAAAAATATTTAGATGAACAGAGTTATCAAATTGTAATTCATAATTATATTTTGTATTTAAAAATATTAACTGTAATTATGAATTATGAAAGTATGTTGGTTTGATAAGAAAAGAGAAAGTATACTTTTTTTTACTTTAAAATGGAAATCTGTCATACAAGGAAATCTCGTAAAGAAATTGCGGACACAATAATGGAAATTAAGTTTATTGAGTAAGATAGATAAAGAGTTCTATGATAGATAAATAGTTGAAAGGATAAATATTACGTAAATATTTGCTAACAAAAAAAATACTAAGTGATTAAAAATTTAAGGTATTATTTTTCACAGTATAAAATTTGTCAAAGATGTGAAGCTTAAAAAGTTTTGAGTAATGATATAAGACTATAGCATTTAATAATAGTTTGGGTTTTAACAGCAAAATGCTTTAAAAATCGTAAAATTTTATTATTGTATCAAACTAAACTGTTATAAATAAATGAATGGAAAAATCTATTTCAAAAATTAAAATTACATATGTGAACCAGTTATGGAAATTTCCTTTTTATATTTTTTTAAATCATTGTAAAGGAAAGTTTCCTCCTAAGTAAATCTTATAAATCAGCAGAAAAGAACATCCCTTAACGGACTGTATATTCTTTACAATAGACAAAACTATTGCGAATTAATTATGACTCAATTCTTTGACAGTTCTACACTGAAATAAATAGGATTTTATTAGAGTATTTCCAAAATAAATGAATAATTATAATTATAAGCATATGAATAAAGAGTTAGAAAATAAAACTAAACAATGTGTTTTTTTCTTTTTATATGGGATTTTTTCAACTTGTAGATGCTTGCATTTAACTTTAAAGAATCCGTAGTGTTAAATTATTTTTGGTTGTGTTTCCAAAATTACATTTACAAAATCGTATATTAAATTACCTTCTTTCATTTTATCATCTGAAGGTCTTGGAAGTAAATCATTTAGTATCCTTAAATAGAATTATATTATTCAAAAACAAATTTTCAAACAGACATTCTATTCTCTTAATCATTAAAATTGTTTCTACATAGAACATTGTTAGCCAACAAACTTTGACAAAAATTCGTAATCTAATATCTGCAAATTTAAAATTCTTTATAGTGTATGTAGGCTTAAGCAACCAAAACAAATACTTGAAATCAGATACTTAATCGATCTATGTGTAGTAAACTTTATAATTGCATTTTAAGTTAAAAAACAAAAGAGGTACTAGCCTAATAGCTCTTTCAGAAGCAACGAAAAGCATGATGTAAGTAATTGGTGCTTGATTATTGATGAATCTCCTTTAATTCAAAAAGTTAAAATCTTTGAAAAGGATTTAATACGAGAATATTAATACGAGAGACTAACATATTACTAATTTAATTATTTGCTATGCAATTAATCATTTATTTTAGCTAAAAAGCATTCAATCTGTTGCTAGTTAGTTATTCAACATAAGAAAATACTTGTAGCAGTTTTCGTTTTTTAAAAGGCCTCTAATTGAAAGAGTCATTTAAAGTAATTCTTAAATCTTAATCCTTCGAAGATTATATAAATCATAACCTTTTCATAATCGGTGGAAAACTGATAATTATATTTAAATAAATAAACTAAAATATATACACACTATTTATCCTAAGGGATAGGTAATTACGATTGTTTATCTAAAAGATTTAATTTTCTATTTCGTTGGCAAATCCGCTGATCAGGTATATCTTTTAAAGTACTTATGTATGCTTTATTAAATTTTGAGCAGTTTCAAATTTTTCAGGGTGATGCCTTTTCTCTGGAAATTATTTATACTGAGAGTTCATAATTTTATTATTTAATAAAATATCTCAGTAAGAAAATGAAACTAATTACATTTTGTAAATTTCTCTACTTTGTACTAAAATTATTTGAACTTGAAATTGTTTTAGAATAATATATCAATTAATTATACTAAAAGTTTCAAACATTGTTTTGTTATCATACAATGAATATGTTATAATGCAATAAATTTATCCATAGTGGTAAATATTCGCACTATTCGCATCGAATTTTCTGGCCATTTATCCTTCAACGCTAATGTGACAGGTGAAAGATAATTTGGCTAAAAACACTTCATCATATGTCTATAGGTGCCTTATTATTCTGCATAGTACCAAGAGCACTCTTGATGGATGAGAGGATAATTCTTTGTTTAGGGAAAACTTTTATAGGCAACTGATCAACATTTTCATATTGTCTAAGATGAAATCCTGAAAATTGAAATCAAACAGTCCACTTATCTAACGAAGCATTCACTTAAACTATAAAAATTCTTCTTTTTCGTAGTCTCTTCGTTTTCGAAATCAATGACTTTACTTTAATCCACACAAAATCCCCCAATCCAGCTAACACCAGTTAATAAGGGGTGAAAAACAATAAAAAATACTCAAAAAACCTTTAAGTTACATAATTACAGGAGAACAAGGATTAAAAATACAGAAAAAATACTCTTTGATACTATGTAACTAACAATCAGTACGAGTAAATGGAAAAGTATACAATACAGAAGGAATAAAAATGGTTATAAATATATAAACAAATATTATGACATGGTATACAACTATTATGACACTTTTCATTCTATGGAGAAGGAAATACTTTTGTTGGAGTGAAAAAATAGACGCAGAGAATTCAATTAATATTTCGGGGGTGATGGTTTCTTGAGATGATAAATTGTTCATTTTCTTCTATAAAGTCCTTAAAATTGATGATATCCTATCTAGTCCTTGATTTATATATTATATTTTTATGTTCAGGAATATAAAATGGTCAGAGGATATTTTAAGTGTCATGATTCTGTAACAGGACAAACAGTTGTATAGTGGAATGGTTCTTCAATTTCTCAAAAGTAGCAGAAATCTTCTTTTAATGTACGTTGGTAATGAACCATGACCGTTTCTAAACATAAATTTTTTTCTAGAAATAATTCTAAGATTTTCTGAGACTTAAGGTAGGATTTCGAAACTTTTTTTGCCTGTGTTGCTGTGGTTTCGAAACTTTTCCTGTCTGTGTTGCTATGATTCTAATCTTGTTGCAAATACTCTAATAGACAATTACTAATGTTATTTTTGAGAAATGAAATTGAATACTGAGGATAAATTGTGTCGGCATCTATTGCTTTAGTAAGGTAATCTGAGTTATTCATTGTCAAAATAATTTTTTTGCGCATTTATCCAAAACAATTTAATGGAATCATTATTTAAGAGTTTTTGCCGAATTTCTTTGGCCATTAGTTGAAGGCTTTTAGGAGGTTTTAGCATTAAAAATGGCAGATAGACTTAACTGGCTATCTGCCTAGATTAATGTTGGCGAATTTAGAGTTTCCAAAAACTCTAAGATTTTTTTTGAGACCAAGAAGTTTACCTTATAAGATTATATTTGTTTATTTTTTCCTTCCATTCGTGAACTAATTTGTCATGTCTAAAACAGAAGAGTACTCGCAGCCTGTGCCACCTTCACATTTAGTGCCATCTGCGAAAATATTAATTGCGGAATTATATTTATAGTAGTTAATGAATACCACCAGCGGTAATCGAATTCTTATACCCACGCTCGTAAGATAGGTATTCTATCAGAGATATAAACTCTGTGAAAACGAATTATTATTATTTTTTTAAAAGCTTAGTTTAAGGGAAATTTAGGGTGAAAATATTAATTACTTCAGAAGACATCATGTATAATTAAGATAATTTGTCATTTGAATGATAAATTCAAACTGTCTATAATGTTATATAATTTGCTGTTAAATAGGAACGGATAAAATTTTTTATTCGCATAAACAAATTTTTTCTATTTATTTTGTTGTGTTTGATGGCTTGAAATTATCCTTTATTGAATCACTAAAGTACTTATTAAATAATTATCCTACAATAAGCAAAATATAATATCTGCAGCTTTCAGCGATATTTTAGAGATATAAAATATTGGATATCTGGGGTTGTCAATTAAATGTTAATGTGTAACGTATTTTCTTTTCTTTGCAATAGAGGATTTAAAGCACATATGGCTTCTTTCAGGAATATTTATCTTTCACATTCAGTACAGAAGAATGTTGAAAATAATGCTTAGTTTTTGAAATTATTTATTATAGTTAAACGACGCCGGTGGTTAAAAAAATTTATGTCCTCGTTTTTTTTAAGTAACACATTCGCTTCCATTTTTCTCAAGTGAAAACAGTAAATAATTTATAAGACTAACAATTTTGAATTTTTCAAATAACTTAAATATAGTAATTTAATCCTTTTGATTTTAAAATATGTGTGTATTTTGCTAAGAAACCAATACAACTTTAGATGTTGATATTGAACAATTTATTTTCTTATTCAGAATGTAATAAATTTCATTAGAAATACAAGGTTGCATGAGAATTATCTTTATAAAATTATGCTCAAAATAAAAAGACCTAAAAAATAAGATAGAAAAATTAGGTTTCTTGTACATGTAACACGTACAGTTATAAAGTTCAGAAAAGGTTTACAGATAAAGTTTTAAAAAGATAAAATTTTTGAAAACAAGAATCACAGTTGGAATTGCAAACCTTCGCGAGATCTCTTCCGTCACCGCTTTGCTTCAAGCTCATAGTATCTGAGATTATAAACAGGGTGATAACTGTTCAAAGCAGTAAGTGAATTTCTCAATCATTTTCTGCATTTCTCAATCATAGTAGCTCAATCTGGCGATTGCGAATTCAACTCTCACAGTTTTTCATCTTTTTTTTTTTTTTTTTGAGTATAACTCCTTAATCATTTCCGTTGTAAACGATTTAAAACAATTATATGAATTAAATTATTCGAATATAAATTTGCTCATATATATTTCTTCTATTGGTGAAAGTGTACTTTTTTTTTAAGACATTAACATTTTACTGTCATTAAATGTAAATTCTTTCTTTTATTTCTGGAAAATTGTATCAATTAAATACGTGAATTAAGAAATGTAATTTTTTTAGAATTGTAAGAAAAGAAAACACATTCACTATACTATACTTAGCTTTACAGAAACATTTAAACATTTTCAATCTCAGATTTTTTGGGGGGAAATACTGCGAATTACACTCTGCTGCTTTGGCCAGTTAATTTTCAGTCATTCTTCATATTCAGTCTATAATTTTGGAGAAGCTATAGCTTGGAAAGAATAGGATTATAACTTTCATATTTTACGTATCACTAACGGTGCTCATTCAAATATTTTTTTTATTTAGTATTATCTTTACCTGACGAGGGTGTAGTGTCGTCGTTAAAAATCTCCGGTTGTCATTATGCAGCTCGAAAATCACTCGCAAGAATTTCCATCAAAATTATTTTCTTTCCAATAATGTGAATTATATAACAAAATTAAATAAATTTATCATATTATATATATAATGTGTATTTTACCTTTTAGTGTGAGAAAACATACTTTCCTGTTAATTTTTTTGGATTATTTTCAAATGTATTTTCTTATCCTTGTAAATCTGAAGAATTGTAATTCTTAAAAGCATTTAATCAGACTACGAAACTCCATTTTGAATCAGACCAACAAAAAATTTGTTCAGAATATAAAACTATCAAAATTCTCATCAGAATGTGTTTGAAATGAATAGCTAATAGAAATGAATTATTACAATTAAATGAACATGAGAAACGCATAAATTAAAAAAGTATAAAATGCTTAAATTGTTGAATGGCAAAGTTGATGAGGCTATATCTATATATTTTGCATAAGAATTAAGTTTTTCTGTTTCCTGGTCAAAATATACTTAAAAAAACACTGTACCTGCAAAAATTTGGCTTTCATAAGTGTCCCATTAAGGTATAACTTCAATTTTTAGGATAGTTATCACTCTGGCTCTTGTTTCAGTATTTCTGTTAATAATAATTCCCATTTACATATTTATTTATGATATTGTATACCCACATCAACCACGAAATTAATTACAAATGTACTAAAATTGAAATTAAACCTCATTTGTAATAAAGATTGATGAAAATTTTATAATTAATTAATTTATTTTTTAAAGAAAACTATAATTTACTTATATCTACAAATCTTGATTAAATTTTCTTTGGAGAATAAATTAGTAAAAGACCTTTATATACAAGTTAAACTTAAATGTTGCTATTAAATGTTCAGGAAATATGAAGCACAGTGTTTTACTTGTCCATCTGGATTTGAGAGTGAAAATCGTAAATCAATATTTTCATAGACCAGAAAACACATCATTCTAAACTCCCAATAATGATAAATGTATTATGGGTTGCTTCTCTTCCATGATAATCCACAAAAAGCGACTTTTTTGGAGCACGTGGTTAGTCAATATCAGTAGCATTAGAAAAAGCAGAAGAAGAATAGTCTTTCTTTACAATTCTCAATATAGATCTTCTGAATCATCCATCAATTTTATTCACTTTTCAGAAGCTTTCTTAGCTGCAAAAGCATCATCCTTCTTCCATTATATAATTTACGGTTGATTTTCGAATGTATAGTTTAAAATTAATTTCTTACATGTAATCTTTTCTGAACGTTATCGTATGAAACGGCAATGAAAAAGAATATTTTAAGAAATAATGTATTAAAATATAATTTATTGATGGTTCTTGTAATTCAGTATATAATGCGTATATATACACTATCTGGAAGAAAGTGACGGGACACCCCTCAAAAAGTAGAAAGGGCAACGATACAGCTGACACATGCGCAATAATAGGTATCACGTGTCAGCCATATCCTATAAATACTCTGTGGAGTTAACTAGAGTTGTTTTTTGTCAAGATGCCACCACGGGAAGAGTTGTCTGAGTTCGAGAAAGGTGTGTTGGTTGGTTTGCATCTTGCTAAGGTGTCAATTAGGGAGACACTCCGTCTCCGTAACTGCTCAAAATCAACTGTAGCACGTGTTGTGTATCGCTACAAGACTGAGGGACACTGTCAGAACAAAGCCCGAAGTGGACGACCTACAGTTCTCACCAGCAGGGTCCGGCGGGTGTTCGGCAGGGAGATTCGAAGTAACCGTCAAACATCCATGGATAACATCGCTAATGAGTTTAGACAAGCCACAGGTGTGGCCGTTTTGACCAAGACTCTTCGTATCGAGGCCCATAAGTTAGGTTACACTGGACGTTCGGAGGCCCATAAGCCTTTGATTACGAAAACCAACAAGAAAGCGCTCCTTCGATGGGCCAAAGACCACCGTACTTGGACTCTGGATGACTGGAAACGCGTCCTTTGGAGTGACGAGTCACGATTTACCCTTTTCAGTTCTGATGGACGTGTTTGGGTATAGCGTTTACCAGGAGAACGCCTTTTGCCCTAGTGTTGCGTCCCAACTGTAAAGTTTGGTGGAGGAGGATTGATGGTATGGGCCTGTTTCTCCTGGTATGGGGCTGGCCCACTGGTGAAGGTTGATGGTGCGATGAATGCCGATAGATACTGTGATATTCTCGACAATCATGTCCTTCCTACCTTGTGGGCAACGTACGGTATGGATGATTGCTGGTATCAAGACGACAACGCAACATGCCATGTTGCAAGGAGGACTCTTGATTGGTATGTGAACAACAACGTTAAACGCATGGAGTGGCCGGCGCAGAGCTCTGATCTTAACCCAATTGAACATCTCTGGGACGAATTGGATTGTCGGTTGAGGGCCTGCACCCCACTCCCCAAAAGCAAGCCTGAACTATGGAACTTCCTGTTAAACATTTGGAAGGAAATTCCTCTTGCCACTATGGCTAATTTAGTGAAAAGCATGCCCAGAAGGGTTGCAGCCAAAGGAGGCCCTACCTCCTATTAATTTTAATAAATATGGGTTTATGCCGTTATAATGTCGTGTCCCGTCACTTTCTTCCACATAGTGTATAATGTGCATATAAAGTGTGTGTGTTGCATGACTCGCTTTTTTTCTGTATAAAATGAGATACACTGCTGAAGTGTTCTTGCCTAACCATGCCTAAATGTAAAGTTATTTTGTCCTCCATGTTATTGGAATACGTCATTAGATATGTTTTTAACTTGGATCCAGTCATTTATCGAGCATAAATAACATGGTTTAAAACATCTTGAAAATACTTATTCCTTAATAAAGTTATCCTCAGGATGTTATAATTATTTTCTTTTGAATTAACATAGGTATTTTTTTTTATTTTATTAAACGTTTTTGCGTTTTACTAATTTTACGGATCCTGATTTTATGTTTCCCATCATATTATTATATATTTTGTATAAAATTTTTTGTTCTTTTTTTTCTGCATGCAAATCTGATGCAATTTTAGGTGTTTACCCTTTCGATGTTTGTGCTTTTTTAGTGATTTTGACTTTTGATGCAGCAGCTTTTGAGCGCTTTGGATTTGGAACCCTTTTTTTCTTTTATTTATTTATTTATTTTGAAGAAGATTAATCTGAAATACTTCAGGGTGTTTGTATAGCGGATGTTATTATGATTTTGTTCTACAATTTGATTGCATGAAGCACATGAATAATTTATGTGTAGGGAATACTGTTGTGGCTTTTGTTATCCAAGTTGATTGTGTTTGTAGTTCAGGCTTTGACAGTTCTCTTTTGATTTTTATATTGATATTATTTTTTATATAGATACTAGCTGTTTACTGGCGTTGCCCATGTATTTATTTTTTTATATTTTACTATTATTATTATTTTTTATTTTTTTATATTTTACAGGAGAATTAATAACAGAAGAGTGAATATAGTGTAAAATTGAAGTAATTTTATTGGCAGGTATTTAAAAATATATGAACAATATGTAAACTATAAAATAAAACATTTTTTCAAATTCATTATATTAGTAATTTAACTCAAAAACCTGATAATTAACAACATTTTTAGTTTCACCTCCAAGTGCAAAAATAAATTTTAAGGTGAACCCACCATAGAGTAATCAACATAAAGCTGTCCATGAGAGAAACATAGCTATCTGAAATTCTCTCCGCAGTACTTATTAGACTGCCTCTGTAATTTGTTGATAGTTAACGCGAACTTAAGCCTCACTGGAAATTTCAATCTCTCAAGATTAAAAGAAAGATCAGTCGAAATAAGTGGTATCAATTGGTAGGAAAACTGTTTCACCTTCTCCCTTTCCTGCTAAAAAAGTCCTTCAAACACATTGTCCAGTATCTTTACACACACCTTTGTACCAGTGCATAGTTTTAATGGGTCGAGATTCCATAGTACTATTATGAAACCCAATAAGGCAATCCAGCCGATTGAAGTGCGTTTAAGAACTCTAGTGGATAATTGATGACTTCATCTGAATCTACTATTATAATGAAAGGTTTTTATTTAGTGATTATGCTTGGTAACATGACAATGGGTATTTGTTTCGTTATTTCGTGGATGCTTAATTTTTAGCAGCAAGAATAGCCTTCTCTCAAATTGTTTAAATTATTATAATTTAGGCAACAGCCAGGCAAACTGGATGTATTAGCTCTGCAATTGACGACACCCTATAAAAAATAGGATGGCAATTTTATCTTATCAAAAGACTCTAGTGCTAAAGTGCATACTCCGATCATCAGTAATTTGCCCCATATTAGTTAGAAATTGTCAAATTCACTGATTCGAACAAAACTACTTTCCCGCTAATTAAAGCTTGAAAGAAAGACCCCCTACCTGACTTACAACGCGTTATTACAGTTTCGAGTTAATATTCAAGAGTTATTTAATGAGGAAGGGAGAATACTTGGAGCTAGCTAATTTTCTAGAAGAAAGACGCTCTTATTTTACTAAACCCACAATGCTGATCTTTCAATTACTTCTTAGTTGACATGCGACTCGTTGATTAGCTGCCCCTGCAGAATATAACCTGCTGGTGCAGCAGAAAATTAAACATTTTTAATTTTCATTTATGAAATTAATGTATTAAGGAATCTATCCCTCATCTTAAATTTATAACTAAATTTATTTTTCGTATTTCCTATTAATTTCTATTTTGTACAAACACTTTGAGAAAAATAATTCACGAGAGTTTCTTTCGAGTTTTCGGCATCAGATTTCGTAAATTTTATTCGGAAAGAAAAAAATTGAAGAGCGCAAAGGAGTCAAGAGATAATTTCAATCGTAAATGCAAAAAAACCGACAACGATTAAGAATTGAGGTTTGACAAATTGTAAAGAAATAAAAAATAAATAAATCTGTATAACAGAATATCTGAACTAAGCAAATATATATGGAAAAATAATACAATCGTATAAACTGCAATGAGTGAATATATGATACAGTGAACTTTATTTGAATTAATTTTTTTTAACAATTTATTCTAAATTAAATAAAATTTCTTATTTAAATTACATTGTAATACGTGTATATACATACTTAAGCACAAACACTCATTTATATATTTATAAATATATTATATTACTTATAGTTTGCAACTTCCATAATTTCACCACACCGAGAAATTTTCTCTCTTCCAAGAAATTGTGAATCATACCACCTACATCTGCATCAGCATTCCAACTTCTCATGCTTCTAATGAATGGGAAAAGCACAATGGATAATAAATCTTCCCAATCAAATAATATACAAATGGGTTTACAACGGACAGTAATTCCACCTAGATAGTAGTCGTTAATCCAATCACACGTTTAAATGTTATATTTTTAAAAACAGTTCCCGGATTATATCACGTAATTCGCTTTTTTTTTTTTTTGTAAAATAGTTTAGCATTGCCAATAAGTTTTTAATCCTATACATTGCTGTGCCTATAAGGAATGTTATTTTGTCTGCTCCATGTTATTGGAAAATGTCACTATATGTGTCTACATTCATCTAGCAAGCAGAACTAACATGTTCATAATATCATAAGGGTTTCGGGTTTTACGAATTTCCTAGACAATATGTTTTAACACCTTTTCATTTCGTATTTATTTAAATTTTTATAGTATGTTTTGATCTGCAAATGTAGTTCTTGCCTTTTAAAAATTTGATTCTTCTGTTTGTTATATCATTTTCAATTTCTTTACCGAAATTTATGCGCGCTTCGGATTTTGAACATAAATCTGTACGTAAGTTACTTCATGATTTTGGCATTGCGAACTTTTATTTTCCATATTATTTTTCAATACATATATATATATATATAACAAATGTTAAGATAGTTTGTTATACAATTGACGTGTAACGAATACCAGTAGTAGCTTTTCTCATATAAAACAATTGTGTCCCTCTTGTCAGTTCTCCATCGGATTTTTTTGTTCATATGCTGTGTTTTTCATATGTAAACTGTGAATATTGTAAGAACCGCTTGTTTCCTAATCACATTTTATATTTGAATACTTTTCTTCTACTGTTTCTTCAGACTATGTTTCAATATTTTGACACCTTCACTTTTATCTTAATGTATGGACTTGTATTTCAGTATTAATTTTTGTTATCGCGTGTTGTGTTTTTTTTTAAATTTATGCATATAATATATATATACATATACAATATATATATATATATATATATTATGAACAGTGATATTTCTGCTATCTGGACAATTGGAACCAAGTCGAAGACATATCTAACAACGTATTCAAATAACATGAAATAGAGAAAAGAATCCTCTATATATACCCGGCAAATTAGTTATTGGATGAATAGATTTTCAAGCTCATGTCCGGTATAACTATGATTACAAAGTAATTGAGGGCAATTGCCCACAATAAATTTAACTAATAAAAGTAAAAGTTTAAACACAATAACAAAAAGAAAACGTTAAGGAAGTAAAAATGAAAACAAATGGCTAAATTAAAATTCTACGCTGTCTTTCAATAGCAATATTAGACTCATATGTTTTAATTATCTAGATTGTATTGTTTTCATGGATTTCTAAAGTATTAAATAATTTTCTAGAAATGTGTTTAAGGAAGTCTTTGAGATTAATAATTTTGATAGCTTGCTGGGTTTCCGAATTTCTCAAGATAATATTTCGATAATATTAGTTTTAGAGGCATATGACATCGATCGGACAGACATAAGTTACTATTAGGCGAAGTATAGCAGAAGAATTTTGTCACTTATACTCATGTAAAATTTCTGTTAATGAGAGGAAAGATTTTTCTGATAGTCATGCAAAATTTATTTTTAATGTGTTCGAAGAATTTTCTCCAAATGAGAAGTTGATCAAAATAAATGCCTAAATATTTAGTGTTGTTTTTCCAAAGAATAATACTGTTGTGAATATCTTAATTTGTTGAATTTTATTTTTATGACCCAAAGCAAAGAGCACTGCCTCAGTTTTTTCAACATTCAAAGAAGTTTCCCGTTTTTGAGATCTATCACTTAGACGAATGATTTATAAATTTGCATGCGAAATTTAAATATATGAGATTACGGAAACACACACACACACAAACACACACACACACATATATATATATATATATATATAAAGGCCGAAAACTATAAAAAAAATACACAAAATAATCTAAGGAGAATAGAAAAGAACTTCTTAGAAAAACAGTCTGTACCTGTAGTTAGTGACTGCAAACATTCTATAGATTACGACGATTTGGGGTAAAAAAATTATCTATTATCAACTGAACAAAGAACTAACTTTAAGAAAATGATTAAAAGGCTTCTTTAAGTTAATTGAAACTTTTTATCATGATAAGCTAATCAATATATCAATTTATAATCAAATTATATATTTGAAAATATACTATTGTGCAATTGTAAGGAATAGCATGGTTTTCAGTGGTTGCTTTGCAGTAAAATGATCTGATAAAATAGGAATATCAGGTGTTACCTAATTGTTCAATCTAGACAAAATAACCAGATCCAGCGCAATCAATAAAATGTGTTTGAACACAGCTGTTAGCACTTCGCTGAGTTCTATGTGAAGAATAATAATTGTGAGGATTTGAAATAGGGAAAAAAAGAAAGAGAAAACTATCATTTGTTGTTTGTATGAATAACTAAGAAAATAATGCATGTTTTGTACCACATTTAAATGCATGACGAAAGAGTTTCTGCGCAATCTGATCTCATTCTATGTCTTGTCACTTTTTTTATGATTTGGTATTTTTTATGATTTGGTGCGCTGCCAGTTGTCTTATCACATAATCCTGTACGTATTCAACAGGATTTAGTTCTGAAGAATGGAGAAGCTAGTTTAGTTCCTGCAAGTAATATATTCATGCATGTATACACTTGAAGTTATGTCCTGCAGTTTAGAAAAACAGCTGTATATGAGGTAAGTTTATGAATATATACGCCTTTTACAGTATCATTGTCTTATATATGGGGTTTTATATGATATTTAATATAATATTTACACAGAACGTAATTCTGTTAGCGCGTCAATGAATTGAATTATTATATTCATGGTCAAACTGGGCTTATATCCCCCGTCATTGAGCTTAATATTATTAATGCTAATTTAATTAAAATATTTTTAATGCCCGCTTTTCCTGTATATAAACTAATAAGGGAGACGATGTGCATGTATTTGCAAGACATATTGTGAAAAAATAATCTGCATTTTAATTTGAATTGCCTACTAATGTAATCTACAATGACTTGCACATCTGTTTTACTATGAATTGATGTCGAATGTTTGGCTTTTGTGCCCGATACTGTCCCTGTGATTTTGAACGTCATATAATCTCACGAGATATTTAAATGGAGTATTAGACATTCTACTGAGTTCAATGCATCCAATTTTTTTCTCGTAATCCTTTCTTAACGTATCCGTAAAATAGAAAGAAATTTAGTGAGCAATATTTTGAAAATTTGAAATTTTTTTTTGAATATTGCTTTTGTCTTTTAGTTTTAATAATGTTATCACTCACGCCACTATTCAGACACTTAATTATCTTATTGAATTTTCTCGGTTACATAAATTGCTACAGATTAATTCGTTTAATTTTCAGTTGCTTTTATTTTAAACAAAGATTTTTCTTTTACAAGACTGTCTAATCTCCTTAGTTATAGAAACGCATTCAAAATGCAAATTTTTACTAGAAATTCATTGATAGTTTAGTTTCTCTTGCAAATAATAGAGATTTTAAACCAGATATTTTAAAAATATGCAAAATTTGTTCGCTTATTCACAAATTTCTCGATATATACACTTCCCCGATCTGCTTTCAATTATTTAACGGTGCTCCGATTCCGATTGATTATCTGAATTAAACTAATTGTTGCATATTTGAAGTGCAATTTTGCAACATAGGTCTTTCAATTTTGTCGAAAATGTTTACAAATGGTTTTAAATATATATATGACCATTATTTACAATTGGATATGTTATTGAGAAACAAACTCAGATGAATGTTTTAGAATAATAATGAAAAATCATAGTATTAAGATTAGTATTGGCTTCATAATGTGGTCTTCTAAGGTTAATGTAGAATCTTCTCGTTTCTACCCTCACTATTAAATAAATGAAAATGAAGTTTACAAATATAATTTATATAAAAAAATAGAATCGCCAGTAGCATTAATAGTACGTTACTTATTCACAAATGAAGAATAAAAGAAGTGATTAACTTTCTGAACGAATTTGCACTTATATAGATCAGAAATATATGTGATTAGAAATTTTAGAATTCTTTGCGTATCCAGCAACTGTTTATTGAAATTAAATTTCTGTAAGCAAAATAATGTTGAAGACATAAAAAAAAATGTTTATCTGATTGGAGATGGTGCAGGGCAGTTGATTAGGTGGATAGAAATAGGGTCATCGCAAAGCTAAAATTTGTGCTTAAGCTCAGATATTTCAATTATTCAAAATCTTCAATATTAAAATGTACTGTATAAATTTAATTTAAACCACATTTTATTAATAAATTAAAAATTTTAGATTATACAAATCAAAAAATCTATCCTCGAATCTAAAAATCAGTTTTCATTGAACTTGGTGCTTCAACTTGCTTTGTCAAAACTTCCTGTTCAATTTTTTGAGTCAGTCTTCAAAAAATGTCAGTTGTACAATCTTTTTTTTACAATGATAGAAACAACTGTGTGTGGTTTCTATCTATTTGACATACATCCCCTTTCAATTTTCATATTTTGCAATACACATAATATTTCATTCACACTTTCCCTTATATCATTAGAAAACAAATTTATTGTAAAAAAGTGTTTTTTTCCTTCCCACCAATCAATATAAGCTTCGAAAAGATTAATTCTTCCCAAAAGTAAGTTTCCTTAAACCAGAAATTAAATATTAAAAAATAAATAAATGGAATAATAAAATATTTAAAAACAGCTTAAACTTGCTTTTATCATAACTTCCCATTAATTCTTTTGAGTCAATTTTCAAAAAATGTCAGTTGTACAATGTTTTTTACAATGATAGAAAAAAACTGTGTATGAATTCTATTTGACATACAGCCACTTTCAATTTTTATTATTTTGTAATATGCATAATATGTCGTTAACATTTTCCATTGTATCACTGAAAAGCAAATTTATTGTAAACAAATGTTTTTTGCTCTTTCCACCAATCAATATGAGCTGAAGAAAGAAAAATTCTTCACAAAAGTAATTTTCCTTAAACCAGAGATAAAATATTGAAAAATAATAAAATATTTAAAAGCAGTCATAATATTGCAATAAAATTCCTCAATAAAAATTTCGGACGCCGATTTAATTTAAAACATTAAAGTGACAGACTGAGAAAGTAAATATATTTATCCTTAAAAAGTCATTAAGATCTTAAGTGTAAAGTTAATATTTAAATGCTTGTAAAACTCATTGTCTTTTACGATATTGTGAAATTGGGTTTGGAATTATATGTACTTATTCACATGTTGTAGAAGAATAAATCCAGAACGTTTTACGAGTTCTAAAAATATTAAATAAAAGATTTAAGTATTAGCATTTATAAGGTTGTGAAATCATCTTCCGGATAATCATTTGTTTTTCTTCGGCCATAAACATAATTTAAAATAGAGTAAATCCCTGCTACATAAAATTTTAGGCCC
Organism: Caerostris darwini; assembly: GCA_021605075.1. Classification (NCBI taxonomy): domain Eukaryota; kingdom Metazoa; phylum Arthropoda; class Arachnida; order Araneae; family Araneidae; genus Caerostris; species Caerostris darwini. Next base: position 105,414 of record BPLQ01002422.1, on the reverse strand, counting down.
CTTAAGCATATTCTTTTAATAGAAAAATAAACCTCATAAAATTTAAACCATTGATTATATTTTAATAAAACTATTTTTTATTACTTTGGTAAAATTATTTATATGCGAAACTATAATTTATCAAAACATGTTTGACTGATAGTTTTTTTTTCATAGAAAATGAATTTCAATTAACTGATATTAATATAATATGTCTTTGTGGCCTGAACATTTCTTCGTTGACTTATGAAGAATTTGTTTCTCTGAATAAATAAGAAAATTTTAGCTTATCTCAAACATAAAATACTCCATAGACTGCAGTAATTACTTCAAATTTTCCACTACATATTCTCTAGTTATATATAGTTTTACATTAGAAGATATGATGACTGATTCCAGCTAGGAAAAACTGATATTTCCATTTAATTTTAAAGAAAGGAATATTTTAATTAAAAGACACGAATAACTGATATTGTTTCATAAAACAGTCTAATATATAATTGAATATGGGTATAATCTTCCAAAAAAATTGCAGGATATAACAAAACTGCGATTAAAATTAATTTAAAAAGCATTGAATTTTCGAAAGAAAAAATTAATCAAAAACAAATACGGAAATTATTGCCCGTTGCCTATTTGTTTAGCAATAGAAATGTGCATTGAATATTGAATTATTCATGGTCTTGTAACACTTTTCTTTATTGTTAGAAAGTTCTGAATAATACAAAAAATTATATCAATCCCCTCTACAGGGTTGAATATTCTAATAAACCAAGCAGGATTTTAATATTGTGCATATGTGAGCTTGTGGCCTGATGGCTGAATGATGGTTCTCTGACGACGTAAGCAGCTATATGGCTGCTGGGCTTAGGACTGACAACACTATCTCCGTAAAAAGGAAAAGAAAAACTCCTGCTCCGGAATCTGCCAGTAGGAAGACAGCCATGGTCCAACATGGACTATAGTGTCAGAGAGTTAGTTAGTATACTTAAGTTTATGTAATCAATGTTGAGAATATACTATAATAATTGGATGGACTAGATTAAATGGTTTACATTAAAAATTAATCTACGTTCCCACAATATCACGTCTTTCACAATATTTGAACTTACTATAAATATTTGCATCTTTTTATTACTAATATAGGAATACAATATAACACTAAAAAGGATTTCTAATAAGATATAACAGGTTGTGCGTTAATAATAATGCTATATTTATGATCTCCAAAATTTGACAGAAATATGAAACGAATTTCATATATTTTTACAAGGTTCTAGATTTTAAAGGCTTATATATTTCCATTACTATCATATTTGAATGTGTTACATTAAAAGTTATTCAATTTTCCGTATATAGGAATAAAATTTTTATTGAGTTGAATCATTTAGTTAAAACGAAGTACATGACTTTTGATTATTTTTTAAAATATGGTGTTTTTTTATGTTGCTTAGCATAATCTATCTATTTCCGGTTATTTAGGCAAATACAAGTTTTAAGACGTATATATTGATCTGTACATCTTGGATATATATATATCCAAGATGGACTTTAGTGTACCGGAGTTAGTTAATATACGCAAGTTTAGGTAATCAATGTTGAGAATATATCATAACAATTGGATGGACTAGGTAAAAACTAGTTGTTTATATTACAAATTAATCTACGTTCCCACAACATCACATCTTTCACAATTTTTGAACTTGATATAAATGTTTGCATCTTTTTATTACTAATATAGGAATACAATATGACAATAAAAAGGATTTCTAATAAGATATAACAGGTTGCGCGTTAAAAATAATGCTAATTTTATGATCTCCAAAATTTGGCTGAAATATGTAAACAAATTTCATATATTTTTACAAAGTTCTGGAATTTAAATGTTTATATATTTCCATTACTATCATATTTGAATGTGTTGCATTAAAAGTTATTCTAGTTTCCGTATATAAGAATGAAATTTTTATTGAGTTGAATCATTTAGTTAAAAAGAAGTATATGACTTTTGATTATTTTTTAAAATATAGTGCTTTATTTTATGTTGCTCGGAAATTCTTCTATTTCCGGTTAGTTTGGCCAATACCAGGTTTTAAAATGTATAAAACCTTCTAATTTTCGGGAATAAAAATGTTTATCGTAAATTCACAAATTTCAAACCTTCAAAAACAAACAATTTTCTTTAAACAGTGTACAATTTATAAAAGATATTATGTTGAGGTATTGATTTGATGTAATTATGTGAAATGAAACAAGTTTAATAATACTGTAATGTATCGAAAATTAATAGTAAACCTAAGACTTAAGCGTCAAAGTCAAGACAATCATTTTAAATGCGTATATTATGTTAAAAGTATGTATATAAATACCAGTTTAATTAAAAACTTTCGCACATTTTTATCTTGATTTATCTCAAATCCAGCTAAAAGCCACTTTCATTATAATTGAACATGAGAAAGTCTATTGTATTTTATAAAAGCCAACAATAAAAATATGAACAAGCATTGCATGCTGATACTTTTAATACACATTAAAACAACTAAGAGTTTCAATTTTAAATTTTTATTAAATAAAATAAAAAAATTTGATTTTGAAAGTCAGGACAAAATTTATGTGTAAATCTTAATCCAAAAAAAAAAAAATAATAATTATTACTAAAGATCAAAAAGGAAATTTACAATATAAACACAATTTAGCAAAAGTAGTGACACGAAAAATCTAAAACATTTGACCTGAATTTTCAAACCAAATTAATTTCTTTATTGCTATATTTTGGTTAAGGAGACCACCATATTTTCCTAATTTGTGCAATTGGGTTTAATTTATTTGTTTTTAGGTTTTATGTAAATCTTTTATATCAAGTTTTCATTCATTAATCCATGCTTCTAATAACATTTAAGTAAATAGAATGTATTTTTTATCTGATCGCATTTTTCTAGGATAATTGCATGCACCATAAGATAGGTATTGGAAATTTGGATTAAATTAAGAATTTACCCATTCCACAAATAAGAAATTTTTATATATAACAACTTCCGCTCCTTTGTTTGAATGTTGATCTCGTTCAAATCTTTAAATTTGATGAAAATTAGTTTTACTTTATGCATTTATTTAATTACATTTTTTTAAGGTTTCTTTTTTCTAAAGGAAAATTTCGATCCTTTTAAAATTGCTTTTTAAAGAGATTCAATCATGTCAATTAAACCAAACACGGGAAATTTACTAGAGGAAAGACGAATAATTTTTCAAAACCTTTTTTTAACTTTATTTATATTTTCAATGACTATTTAGAAAACTTCATTTTAAATCTTGATATGAGACTAATTAGTTAATATTTGTATGTCAATTATTTTGTAAATCAAAATGTAACTATAATGAAACATATGGATAAGAAGAACCAAAATGAAAAAGAGGAAATATTTTTTAGTTAAAAACCAGAGTTTCTAAATTTAAAAATATGAAAACTATTTGAAGCAACAAAAAAATAAATTATAATTTATTCAATTTTTTACTAAATATAACCGCTGTTTGAAAAGAATTTATTTTTAAGTGTGTTGAATGAAATATTTCTTAAAATTTCTTATTTTATTCTGTTGATAATTTTATATCATTTGCATATTGTAATTAAATACATTTATTATCAGTTTGTTTAACATTTTTACCTATGGGTGAAAGAACATAATGTGAGGCTTTAAAATTGGGATGCCTTAATGTGTGTCTGAATGATCAATATTTTACTAAAAAAAAAAAATTCTTTAAAAGAAATGCACATGAAGTTGTATTTCTAAAGTCAACAAGATTATTCTGTCTTGTTATATAATGAAGAATTCACTTAGCTTGTATCAAAAATAAAAGGGAAAAAAATGTTTTTAACATAGGAATTAATCTTGCTAAACCAAGTTGACAGTTTCTCTGCTTTGCTATTAAATTCATTCTTCTTATTTTTCAGTCTTCCCCTAGGAATATTAAGACAATTACTTTTTTTGTTTATTGTATTAATTTTGATATAAAATAAGTTTTTTAATGGTTAATGGACGTTACGGCAAAAAGAAGTCTTGAAAATTTAAATTCATGTTTTTTTTTTAATTTACAAAAATTTCATAATTAAAATATTGAATTAAATTTTCTCTATAGAGCAAATATTTCATACTAGCTTTACTGAGGCAAATTTTAAATTTCTTTTACTCAGGCAATTATTTATACATTAATAAACAATGTAATTTTTAAAAAAATATTCGTATAATCTGTGATTAATTATTTTTATTGTTTTAGCAAAATCATTCAGTAATTTTTGTTTTGAGAAAAATTATTATACTTTTCTGACAAGTTTAAAATTGCTCTTTTTTAAATATATGGTTAATATTTCTACTTTTTCACTATTCCTTTCTCCAGTGAATTTTCTAATAAATGTTTATTTCTAAGATTGTTGTAGATATTTTACTACAAAAAGATAATTATATTTCAAGTTTTTAATTCAGACATGTATTTAACATAAGATATTGCAAAATGATTAATGTTTAAATGTTAACGGATTATCATTTTTGTCAAAATTCTACGAAATGGTTTGTCATCCAATCATTACAAACTGCTTTGTTACAAGAATCAAATTGATATACAGAGCTGTGAGTAAAGAAAAACATTTTTAAGTGCATAAAACATATGGAAAATTATAAATTTGTTTAGTATTTGTTATTATGTAACTGACTTTATTAATGCGTAAATATTTGCAATGTACTGGGAAATGTTATTAATAATAAGAATTTGAGCAAATAAGAAATTAGTTGTAAGTTATCTGGCAACAAAGTGGCTAAATTATTTATGACTTTATAGTTTGTGTTTGTACAACAAGTAATCTAATTTAGTTTCTGTGATTGCGTATCTATTCATAAGTTATCTTAACACTTTTACGATAAAATTTATCGGCATTTCTGCATCTGAAAATTGGTATAAATTACGATATGGAATTTGAATTAGCATAATTTCAGTAAAAGTTCTATGGTAAACTACAATTTTAGATATATTTTACTCTGTGTAAATAAAGATTAAATGATTTTGTTGGTCTATTTTTATCGCATCTACTTCTTCTATAGTGTAAGATTCATTTCTTTGTGCACTTTATCTGTTTAAGTTCTTTTATTGAAATTAAATTAAATCTTATTGTCTTATAAATAAAATCTGGGAGAAATTGTTTTTGAATATGAATTAATTTTTAGTTTACATTTTTTTAATAAATTCATTAACTTAACTACTTTTAAATTATGTAAACCATTTCAAATTCAGTTTAAAACATTTGTGTGTTATTACACAATAGTTTATATTACAGTGTTTCATTAAATTACATAAAGTTTTAAAGAAGATATTACACATTGAAATTGGTTTTTAGAAATATGTATTGAGTTACAAAACACTGATTAAACGTATATGACACACACAAATAAAAATGAAGGAAACACGAAAAAAAATACAGATTAATTATTAATTATTCATTAATTATTCACCTTGATTTTGGGCATTCTTACTTCGGTGAATTCTTTTTCTAATTTTTTTTATATTCTTGTTGTTACTGTTTGCTTCAGGTTTCTTTGACTTTCTATAGATATCTTAAAACATTAATAAAATATTAGCTTTTTAATAAATTTTATTTAGAATTCAAAAATAGTTTAAGTTGTTTTTGTGACAATAAACATGGTGTCGGTTGATAGAAAATACTCCAGAAAATTAAGAATTATGTATTATTATGTCACCTTGATGTTGTATTTTTTTACGTTTCAAATCATAAGGCATCTGTAATGAATATATTTTAAGCAATAATACGAATATAAGAAAAATATTTATAATCAATATTATTTTTCAGCCTTTTAAAACTTTACAATGTTATTACTGTTTGAATGTTTTAATTGTAATTCACGTAAACAATAGTCCAAAATAATTTTCTTGATGATAAATTACAAAGATTATACTAAGTGAAATATTCAGTTTTTCCACATGAAATGAAATTTTTAGTATTAGCTGATGTTCTATAAAATTTATATCTAATAGTATTAATTGAAATAAGAATGTTATATATCATTTAATTGCTAGTTCTGTGCTCATAAATATATATTTGTTCACGTTCGTAATTAAATTTTTTAAAATAAATTTTAATCAAACAGAAGCGCGAAATCCCACAAAACGTGGATCATTTTTCTGTATGAATATAAACTTGAAAATTCTTTTACTCAATAACACGAAACATTAATACTGAATTTGAGAATGATACAGCTAATATATCCACTGTGAAACGATGATTGAGAAGTTCTGGACAGGAGATATGAGCTTAGTAAATGAACCTGTTGAAGACCTAAAATCGTCCTCTGTAATGACGTTCTGAAAGCAAAGGTTGTAGCTATCCTTGCATTAACGTTAGAATAGAATAGATAGGTATAGCAGCAATTTCGAGACATATTGCAGTGCTTGAATAGAGGAAAAACATGACAAATGGGTTTCATACGAATTGTCAGATAAGCAGAAATTGCAATGTTTGCAAATTTGCACATAATTTAGTATTCGACAAAGAAATTATTTCATTTTGGACTGTATCATTACTTGTGATGAAAATTGTATAGTGTATGGTAATCATATGCACTCAACACAATGACTAGAGGCAGATGAAATGCCTAAATACGCACCCAAACCAAGCTTACATCCAAAGAACACAAACGTAAAGGTATGGTGGAATCAAAGAAGAGTTATGTATTGCAATTTCCAATGAAAAGATCAAACAATTAGTGAATAACATTACTGCCAACAATTGATGTTGGACATCAGAAGTTGTTGTCATCAGAACAAGCGTTGGTGAAACAAAGAGGCGTTATTCCTTTCTATTATAAAATAAGACTCGTGTTTCGCAAGTCACAACCAAAAATTGAAACTAGTTGAAATTGAAAGTGATTTGGAACCAATTCGCAAACTATTATCAAATGAAGATAATAATTTCATATTGTAACACTACATTACTTTCTTTAAAAGTAAAAGCATTAACCTTGAATTCAAATTTATTTTAATAAATATAGGATATGAATTATTTTGTATGAGTTACATCCGAACTTTCGAAGGAATTTAATAACCAACCTGTTATTTTTCAATATTTACAACCTTTTTCATGCGGTTTTAGATATTCGTGTGTGTGTGTGTGTGTGTGTGTGTGTGTGTGTGTGTGTGTGTGTGTGTGTGTGTGATGTGTGTGTGTGTGTGTGTGTGTGTGTGTGTGTGTGTGTGTGTGTGTGTGTGTGTGTGTGTGTGTGTGTGTGTGTGTGTGTGTGTGTGTGTGTGTGTGTGTGTGTGTGTGTGTGTGTGTGTGTGTGTGTGTGTGTGTGTGTGTGTGTGTGTGTGTGTGTGTGTGTGTGTGTGTGTGTGTGTGTGTGTGTGTGTGTGTGTGTGTGTGTGTGTGTGTGTGTGTGTGTGTGTGTGTGTGTGTGTGTGTGTGTGTGTGTGTGTGTGTGTGTGTGTGTGTGTGTGTGTGTGTGTGTGTGTGTGTGTGTGTGTGTGTGTGTGTGTGTGTGTGTGTGTGTGTGTGTGTGTGTGTGTGTGTGTGTGTGTGTGTGTGTGTGTGTGTGTGTGTGTGTGTGTGTGTGTGTGTGTGTGTGTGTGTGTGTGTGTGTGTGTGTGTGTGTGTGTGTGTGTGTGTGTGTGTGTGTGTGTGTGTGTGTGTGTGTGTGTGTGTGTGTGTGTGTGTGTGTGTGTGTGTGTGTGTGTGTGTGTGTGTGTGTGTGTGTGTGTGTGAATAATATAGATATAGCTTTAATTTTACATCAACAAACTCATAATTTTTTATTTTATTAATTTGCATAAATATTACTTTATTGTTATTTTATATTAACTTAGTTTTCTGGCAATACTTGGGACAACAATATGTACTCTAAGAAATATAAAACATGGTACATTTTCCCCCTAAACATTTTGAAAACGAGCCATGCATTATTGTTGCAAAAGAATTCTCCGTATATATTAGACAGGTTGCAATTATTTGGAACTTAATTACAATAATCACTTGCTTAAAATAGATTTTTAATAATGCAAGACTCACTTTCTCATCGGTAAAAAATTGAAATGCAACGGTGCGGCTTGAAGGAGCATATCACTTGTTAATTAACAAAAGTGGAAAAAGGAATAAGTAAAGCTTTGCTCCTCGTGCAAAGGGTAGTCTTCACCATGACTGCTCGTAATGTCTTTATTCACACTTCTCCAGCCATTTAATATTTTTTCACACTTTTTCCTTTCAATGCGCTCTCATATGTTAGTGACAAATGTCATATTATGCACTCTGCTAATCAACATTTTAATTCTCAGCCTCAAAAAAAAAGGAAATGATAATGTCATTAGATGCCTTCACAGAGATTGCTAATATATTTTAATTGATTCGGCGCTCATAATAAATTTATTCGGCTTTAAATAAAACACACGCTTTTACTGACTCTTTTGCTATTCGATTTAGAAGGAAATTGAAATTTTAACTTTCAACGCCGACGTAAAGTTGTATAATTTAATTCAAAAACTATCAAGTGAACTAATTTAAAATTCTGAACGGAAGGGAGAAAGTTAACCATGCTTTATTTAAAAAAATGATTTCAATTTTAAATTCCTTATTCGCAGTATCTGTTTGTTATTGTTGATTTTAATTGTTGCAATTGTTTTAATTTGTGCGGTACATTTAAAATGAATTGCCAATTTCAGGTACCACACCATTCATTTGCTCTTAACTGAATTAGGTAGGCGGTGTTATTTTGGTGTGTGCATTTTACTCTGTGTAAATAAAGATTAAATAATTTTGTTGGCCTATTTCTATCGCATCTACTTCTTCTATAGTGTAAGATTCATTTCTTTGTGCACTTTATCTGTTTAAGTTCTTTTATTGAAATTAAATTAAATCTTATTGTCTTATAAATAAAATCTGGGAGAAATTGTTTTTGAATATGAATTAATTTTTAGTTTACATTTTTTTAATAAATTCATTAACTTAACTACTTTTAAATTATGTAAACCATTTCAAATTCAGTGTAAAACATTTGTGTGTTATTACACAATAGTTTATATTACAGTGTTTCATTAAATTACATAAAGTTTTAAAGAAGATATTACACATTGAAATTGGTTTTTAGAAATATGTATTGAGTTACAAAACACTGATTAAATGTATATGACACACACAAATAAAAATTAAGGAAACATAAAAAAATGCAGATTAATTATTAATTCTATTAACTATTTATTAATTATTCAGTTTGATTTTTGCATTCTTACTTCGGTGAATTTTTTTCGAAATTCTTGTTGTTACATAAATTTTATATTCTTGTTGTTACTGTTTGCTTCAGGTTTCTTTGACTCCATAGATACCTTAAAACATTAATAAAATATTAGCTTTTTACTAAATTTTATTTAAAAATCCGAAAAAGTTTAAGTGGTTATTGTGACTATAAACATGGTGTCGATTGATAAAAAATATTCCTAAAAATTAAGAATTATGTATTATTATGTCACCTTGATGTTGTATTTTCTTGCGTTTCACATCATAAGGCATCTGTAAAGAATATATTTTATGCGATAATACGAATATAAGAAAAAAAATTATAATCAGTTATCATAATTTTTCAGCCTTTTGAAACTTTTCAATGTTATTACTGTTTAAATGTTTTAATTGTAATTCACGTAATCAACAGTCCGAAATAATTTCCTTGATGATAAATTAGAAAGTTTATACTAAGTAGAAGTTTAGTTTATACTAAGTAGAAGTTTAGTTTATACTAAGTGAAATATTGAGTTCTTCCACATGAAATGAAATTTTTAGTATTAGCTAATGTTCTATAAAATTTATAGCTACTAGTATTAACTTAAATAAGAATTTTATATATCATTTCATTTCTAATTCTGTGCTCATAATTATATATTTTGTTCGCATTCGTTATTAGAATTTTTAAAAAAATCATAATCAAACAAAAGCACGTAATCCCACAAAACGTGGATCATTTTTCGGTATGAATTATAAACTTGAACATTCTTTTACTCAATAACACGAAACATAATACTGAATTTGAGAATGATACAGCTAATATATCCACGATGAAACGATGGTTGAGAAGTTCTGGACAGGAGATATGAGCTTAGTAAATGAACCTGTTGAAGACCTGAAAGCGTCCTCTGTAATGACGTTCTGAAAGCAAAGGTTGAAGCTAACCCTACATTAATGTTAGAGTAGATAGATCTTAGAATAGGTATAGCAGCAATTTCGAGACATCTTGCAGCGCTGGAAAAGAGGAAAAACATGACAAATGGGTTTCACATGAATTGTCAGATATGCAGAAATATCAATATTTGCAGATTTGCACATAATTTAGTATTCGACAAAGAAATTATTCCATTTTGGATTGTATCATTACTTGTGATGAAAATTGCACATATGAATTGCATAATTAATCATATGCACTCAACACAGTGAATAGAGGCAGATGAAATGCCTAAATGCACCCAAATCAAGTTTGCATCCAAAGAACACAAAGGTAAAGGTTTGGTGGAATCACAGAAGAGTTATGTATTACAGTTTCCAATGAAAAGATCAAACAATTAATGCATAGCATTAATACCAACAATTGATATTGTGCATCAGAAAGTGTTGTCATCAGAACAAGGGTTGGTGAAACAAAAAGGCGTTATTCTTCTCTATGATAAAGCAAGACTCATATTTCGCAAGTCGCATCCAAAAATCGAAGCGAATTGAAATTTGAGTTTTTGTCTCATCAACTATATTTACCACACTTGTCTCTTACTGACTGCCAATTCTTCAAAAATTTGGAATCGCTCTTATGAATAAACGCTTGTCAATCACGAAACTGTCAAATTATTCTTTACTGAATTTATAAATCAAATATTTTCTTTGAATGTGGCATTTTTATGCCAGTTTCAAAGTCAGTCATAGCAGAAGTAAATTTATGTGTATTGAATATATTTTGATATGATCAGTCAATTTGCTTTTGTGATCTTTTAAAAATTTTGAATTCAAATTTCATATGGAACAATCTCGTATTTTATGTCTATGCCTTTATTAGCATTATAAATTAATAGAAAAAACAAATGTAGCTGTAGCAATAAAGAAAATAAAAATATTAAAAGCGTTGATAAAATTTCTCCAGCATTCTTGAAAAAAAAAATTACATAACTTAAATAGGATTGTGTTTTTTATGAAACAATAAAGCAGAAATATTGTAATATTTCAAATTTTTGAATTTTTTTAACTAACATTTTTTAGCATTTTTTTCATTTACATATATAAAAAAAACTAACGGACTATTATAAACGAAGAAAATATCAAGACTTTTACAAAAAATTCAAAAAACTTCTTTTTTTTATTTTTAATTTTTATTTAGCATTATCATCTATAAAATTTTCTATTGCTATTCGAACTTGTCAATTAATGCCTAAATGTTATTTCATCATAAGCAACTGCATATATTATAGATATATTATAGCCAAATCTATATGGTTATTTTCATAGGTTGCAACTATCAACATTAATTATTTTATTCTAAAATCAACGAAAACAATTAAACTTATTATTATTTGCCTATGATAGTTTTTATATGAAATTTTTAAAGAAATCATTAAAACTATTATGAATTTTGAAAATTTAAATATGTGGTAAGTAATATTTTTTAAGTTTAGAGAAACCTAACATACTTTTTAAAATCAGATTGATTCTTAAAATACATTTGTAAAATTATAAGAACTGCATACGCAAATTAAATATTTTGAAACTCCACCACTTTTACCTTAAAAATCTATCGTGGAGGTAGTATTTTCTGATAATGAAGAGGATTTGGAACCAATTCGTAAAACATTATCAAATGAAGATAATAATTACAGATTGTAATACTATATTACTTTTTTTTTTTAAAAATAAAAGAATTAATCTTGAATGCAAATTTTTTTTTAATAAACATAGGATATGAATTATTTTGTATGAATTTCTTCCGGACTCTCGAAGGAATTTAGGAACCAACCTAAATGATATTTTTCAATTCAACTGTTATTTTTCAATGTCTACAAACTTTTTATGCGGTTTTAGATGAACTTTAAATCGTTTTGTTTTAATTTTGAGATTTTGGAAAATTGCGAAAAATTTCTCAAATTTGTTATAAAGTAAAGTCTGTTTAGTGAATTTTTCTAAGCGCTTTCTGTAAAAAAAATCAACAATCTAACTGATACACAAGATATCTTATAGAAGATATGTATTTATGTAAATCACATCAATACATCGCAATCTATACATCCTATTTAATTTTAGGATCTGACAATTTTCCCATTCACATTTTACAGTTTTATAATTATATGCATGATCTTGATATAATTACGAATTATTTTTCTCTCATTAGACTTAGTATTTGTTGTACTCCAAATTCATTTATTATATTTAATAACATAAACAAGGCTTTAATTTTACATCAACAAACTCATAAACAATTTTATTTATTATTAATTTGCAGAAATATTATTATATATTAATTTAGCTTTCTTACAATACTTGGGATAACAATATATACTTTAAGAAACATATAACATAGTATATTTTCCCCCTAAACATTTTGAAAACGAGCCATATATTATTGTTGCAAAAGAATTCTCCGTATATATTAGACAGGTTGCAATTATTTGGAACTTAATTACTATAATCATTTGCTTAAAATAGGTTTTTAATAACGCAAGACTGACTTTCTCATCGGTAAAAAACTGAAATGCAACGGTGCGGCTTGAAGGAGAATATCACTGGTTAATTAACAAAACTGGAAAAAGGAATAAGTAAAGCTTTGCTCCTCGTGCAAAGGGTAGTCTTCACCATGACTGTTCGTAATGTCTTTATTCACACTTCTCCAGCCATTTAATATTTTTTCACACTTTTTCCTTTCAATGCGCTCTCATATGTTAGTGACAAATGTCATATTATGCACTCTGCTAATCAACATTTTAATTCTCAGCCTCAAAAAAAAAGGAAATGATAATGTCATTAGATGCCTTCACAGAGATTGCTAATATATTTTAATTGATTCGGCGCTCATAATAAATTTATTCGGCTTTAAATAAAACACACGCTTTTACTGACTCTTTTGCTATTCGATTTAGAAGGAAATTGAAATTTTAACTTTCAACGCCGACGTAAAGTTGTATAATTTAATTCAAAAACTATCAAGTGAACTAATTTAAAATTCTGAACGGAAGGGAGAAAGTTAACCATGCTTTATTTAAAAAAATGATTTCAATTTTAAATTCCTTATTCGCAGTATCTGTTTGTTATTGTTGATTTTAATTGTTGCAATTGTTTTAATTTGTGCGGTACATTTAAAATGAATTGCCAATTTCAGGTACCACACCATTCATTTGCTCTTAACTGAATTAGGTAGGCGGAATGAACTTCTTTTTTAATGAATAATGCAGCAAATATGTTTTACCACATTTTAAATTTGATAATTGTGGCATGTTTTAAACTAAATAATAGAAAATTCTTCCTTTAAGCTATTGATTAATATGATATATAAATTGTAATTTTGAATTGCTCATTTTTCTTCAAAGTTAATTAGCACATTTTGCTACGAACATAATTTCGAAGGCCTTGGGCTACACCTGATTAATTAATACATTAATTCAAAACCATATTAATATTTTCTTTTATTATAAACAATTCTTTATAAGAATGAAAAGTTTATAATCTAATACTGGTTATAAAAGCGATATCCAACCTTTAGCTTTCTTGGGTAATGTTTGATAAAATACATTCTTGGGGGTCAGACAAACACTGCATTAATTTGTACAATATTATAAAATAAAAAGGTTTGTAAACATATGCAATCTAAGATGTCCACCGTAACAAATAACAAACATTATAAAATGATAATCTTTTTTTATTTTCGAGAAGAGATTGTCTTGTGATGTTTATGCGGTCACAAAAGTTTTGAAACATTCAAATTAGAAATATTTTTTATATCAAAAAGCCTTAAATTCTCTCTATATATTTTTAACAGCATGTGCATATTATCTCCCTATGTTAACAAACTACAATTATTAACAAACCATTGAAGTGCAATAGGTGCAGGACATTCCCTTCCGAGAGGATTTTTAGAAGTAATTGCTCCCAATATGCGTGTCATTTTTCTTTAAGGAGAAAACTTCCACCAGGCTGTCTGTTTAACGTTTACACGCTGTTATAACTGTGATAAAGTCTTCTTTTTTCTGAATGCAGTGAGTGCAACGGACGCAGCTAACGTATTCGTACTTAGCCTTGAGCCACAAATCGAATCATAAACAAAACAAAAAAAAAAGAAAATTCATTTGGGAAATAAAACGACATAAAATTTTCATTAATTTCATCGTTTTATTTATATTCCTCGTGTTATTAAAATTTCAAAAAAATAAATATAATAAATACATATCTCAATGCTTTAAGGAAATTTGAAATTCATTTTGGTCTGCTTTCGCAACTGTATAAATCATTGGACAGGCTATTATGAGCTATTTTATTTATTACATGAATTTAAATAAAATTACTCAAAACTCTTAAAAATAAAAGTACGTTGCGGTACATTTAATTAATAATAATTCTTATTTAGTGTCATTAATTTACTTTTAAATTGTATTTAGGTTTATTTTTAAAGGAAATAAGAATATGGAGATATCTTATAAATGTAACCACCTGCTAATCTTGGAAGTGATCAGATGTTAAAATGTTTTAAAAAGAAAATTGATACATAAGACTTTATTATTTTCAAAAATGCTTCCTCTCATGATTATAGATTTAGTAAAGTCTATAATAAAGATTTAAATTGAATTAAAAGACATAGCTGCAAATTTATTTTTAAATACTAAACTAACTTAAATAATTTTAATTTATAAATTAAGTCTTATTATCCATTTTGATATTTTATTTTCAAAAATAAATGTCAAGTTTCTAAAGGTAAATAATTCAGCAAAAAATATTTTTTTTGTATATATACGATGTTATCTATATACAATCTTCTGTAAAAGATGTTACAAAACTACTTTGCTCATAATTTTAATATTTTATGTCTTGGTAAAATAATATTTATTTAAAAAATTTTAGTCATTGTTAAATCGATTATGATGAATTAAGGTTGTTTAATATTCCATCAAATATACTAGAATTGATCTAGACATACAAAATCCTCAGCGACTGATTTGATAATACATTACCATTCCCTTATTAGAGCACACAGACTTAACTTAAATGTCCTTATGCTACAACAGCTATTATCTATATAAGCAGGATTATATAATTAGAAATCATTGATCAAAAGCATTGATTCCAATTAAAGATTTAGAAATTATTCATTTTCAGAAGTTCCATATGAATAGTTATACAAAAGTTGTTTTTTTTTAACAAAAAAGTGAATTGAGTTTGGTTATAAGAATAAAACATGAAGCATTAATATTGGGAAGAATAATAATAATCTATAGCAATAGCAATATAATGTTTACTGCGCTTAGAAAAATCACTAGAATTAAAAAAAGGTACTTTTTTAAATGGACACGAAAACATGATTTACACTTCTAATTAAAATGCTTACAAACAAATCGTACAACACATATTAAAATCCATTTTTGAAGTTGTGAACTATGTGCTGATTAAAAATGTTTCTGGGCAATTGGTATTATAATTGTATTCCCCATTTTCAATATATTTCTATAATAGTTAACTCTTGCAACACAAATTAGTAATCTTTTGAATGTCACAGATTAGTTTGACTTTTTTTTATTTCTTTATATTTTACTTCTGATAGATTGCATAGGTGCATAAAAGTCTCTTTTGACTTAAAGTCACTAGCAAAAATAAAATTATTTTCATTTTATTTACTTATTGACTACGTGTAGAAAGTTACTCTTAACTCTCTCTTTTACGAGATTTAGTTACTATTTGTCCTTACGCTTGTTCTACTAAAAAACGTATACAAATAGTCTAAAAGTTCATAAAGAGCAGTTTTCATTTAAGAAATTAATTCAATTTATTACATCTTCTCCTCTCTATAACTTCATGTTAAAACATTAAATCGACTTGAAAGCTCATGTGATATATTTTCTTTTTAGATCAAAACAAGTCACTGAAAAGATCATTTTATATTTTTATCTCATTCAAATGTCCATTGCCATTTTCCATTTCTTTTTTCCTTTGCAGGTTAACCACTTTTCCCTCTCTTTAAAAATTCTTTCACACGACGACTTTTTTTTTTCGAAGCCACCTCATAACTTCTTGAATCTTTTCATGACATGTCAACTCGTCAACTAAAAAGCATATCAATTTCCTTTGCTGATATTTCCCAGGTATTGATTTTGTAAACATAAAAAAAATCTTCAATTTTTGTAGCTTTCCGGGTGTAGTGATAACTTAATATTCTCTATTAAGTACTTCTTTCCAAATTTTATCAACGATTAAAAATTCGTCTGATTGTTACATTTGAATATTGAATATTTTTAAGAATTTAATACTTTTATTTCTTTTAAGTTCTAAAAGGAATTATAATTTATTACATCTTTGCAGAAAATGCAATGAGTTGCCAAAATCTATGCCTTCCAAGGAACAAAAAAATTTTAACCTAGACAATACTTGCCTTATTTGATATTTTATTCTGAAGAAAAAATTCTGAAATTTATAAGTAATGTATATGTTTATAATAATTTGCGTAAAAGTAATAATTCATAATCTAAACGCAATTATTTTGTTTCACTCCAATTAAGGCTCAATAAATCACAATAAATTCAAACGAGCGTAGAATATTATGTATTTCAGAAATACTCTTAGTTTGTTTAAATCATATTAATGAAGAATCAAAGTAATTCTTAGAAAGTTATAAAAAAACTCATATCTATAACATTTTGTAACTATAATTTAATTAATTTATGTAATAAAATTTTTGTTGGGATAATGGATGTAATTACGCTTCAACTTGGTTGCTTTTCAAAAGACGATATTTAAGACAAGCTAAAATTATATTTTTGAGGTAAATAAAATTTTTAAATTGATCTTTATGCCTTAAAATCATAGCGATACGTTATAGAAAAAACTGTAGAAGCATTAAGAATTTATTGTGTCGTAATGATATTTAAAGATTTTCAAAACATTTTTGTTATAATATAACCAAATTGTAATTTTTTTTATAGTTTTCTTGTTTAGTGTCATCATAACCCATATACCCCTTCTATGTTCTCGTATGTATAAGATCTCAGATATCTAAGGTGACTTTGATTATATGATTCTGATTTTGTCATCACTTCGATATAAATATGTTATTTAAATAACGAAATATGATTGTGATGATATGCATTTTCACTACAAATGTTAAAAGAATAAGTTTATGCTTTTTAAAATAACACATCAGCTTTTTTTTCATCATCAATACATAATAAGTAAATTAAATAAATAAATGTCCTGATTTAAATTTAATGTGAAATTTGCAACGTTTTTTTTATTATTATTCTTTAAAGAAATCTTCACTAATCGCTTTATTGCATTATTTTGATTGCTTACCAACTTTATGAATTAAAATGACGGGAAGACATAATCATTTGAGGTTTAAAATAGACCCTCTTTCAGGGAATTCAGGTCCATTGCGAGATAAAAGAAATTCATTAGAATCACGATTGTCAGAATTAAATTTTCTCAGACGTGTCTCAAAAGATATTGTAATGCTTTAAGACAGAGGAAGCACTGGAGATAAAGATATTCCCTTTGGTGATGATGCGAATACACAGGTACACTTAATGTGCACTTGTAATTTTGCCAAACAGCTGGGGACTAAATAAATCTCAAACTGCTTCGTTTTTAAAAGTTTCGAGTAAAACGCTGCTGCTTTCATTTACAAATTCTTTTAATCGATTAAACTATGACAGTTTTCCGAAATCGATTTTTTTCGTATGTAATGATTTCGATTAAATGTAGATATGCAGCCATACAACCACTAATGACGATGATGCAGCGAAAACGGAAAGAAGTAGAAACATTAAAAATAAAAAATATATATCTTTTTTTTTGTGCGATTTTCTTTTTCCACCTTTTTGAAACCCAAATGGTTTGGATGTCTGTTTCTCGTCTGATACGAGTTCAGTTATAGAAAATGGCATTAAACCATTAAAAAAAGTAAAATGATTTTTAAACCACCCCAAAGATATTTATTTTTTGCAAAAAAATCTTGGAAAAAGTTTTGTGCTAAATTACGACTATTTGGGGTAAAAAAATTATCTATTATCGACTGAACAAAGAACTAAGATTAAGAAAACTAAGATTATTAAGAACTAAACTAAGATTATTTAGTTTAAAATATTTCTTTAACTTAATTGAAACTTTCATCACTGATAAACTAACCAATATATCAGTTTATAATCAAATTATATATTTGAAAATATACTATTGTGCTAATGTAAGAAACAGCAAGGTTTTCAGGGGTTGCTTTGAAGTGAAATGATCTGATAAAACAGGAATTATCTAACTGTTCCATCTATACAAAATAACCAGATCCAACAAAATCAATAAAATGTATTTGCCCACATCTGTTAACACTTTGCCGAGTTCTATGTGCAGAAGAATAATTGTGAAAATTTGAAAGAGAGAGAGAAAATAGAAAACTATCATGTGTTGTTTATATGAATAACTAAGAAAATAATGCTTGTTTTGTACCACATTTAAATGCATGACGAAAGAGTTTCTGCGCAATCTGAACTCATACTATGTCTTGTCACTTTTTTTATGATTGGATGTGCACTGCCGGTTGTCTTATTACATAATGCTGTATGCATTCAATAGAATTTAGTTCTGAAGAATGGAGAAGCTAGTTTAGTTCCTGCAAGTAATATATTTATTTCTGCATACATGCACTTGAAGTTTTGTCCTACTATACAGAAAAAGAGCTGTATATGAGGTGAGTTCATGTCTACATTCGCCTGTTAGAGTATCATTGTCTTATATATAGAGGTTTATATGGTATTTATTATTGTGTCAATGAATTGAATTGTTGTATTGATGGTCATACCGGGCTTCTATTCCTATTCATTAAGCTGATGTCAGTTTTTACTGCTTAAAAGCAAACAAGGATGCCGATGTATTTACTAGTGTTTACAAAACATGTTTTAAAAAAATAATTAGCATTTTATTTTGAAATGCCTAATAAGGGTAATCTATACTTCCAATTAACGACTTGTGCATCTTATTTACTGTAAATAACTGTCGAATATCTGACTTGCCTGAATATAGCCTGAAACAGTCTTCGTGATTTTGAACATCATGTAATCTCACGAGATATTAGATATTTTAACTAGATATGGAGTACTATATATTTTAACTGAGCTTAATGAATCCAATGCCTCTAATTTTTTTCTCGTAATCATTTCTTAATGTATCCGTAAAATACAAAGAAACTTAGTGAGCAATATTTTGAAAATTTGGAAAATTTTCTGGAATTTTGCTTTTTTTTTAGTTTTTATAATGTTATCACTTACGCCACTATTCAAACATTTAATTACCTTATCTAATTTTCTCAGTTACATAAATTGCTATAGATTAATTCGTTTAATTTTCAGTTGTTTTCATTTTAAACAAAGATTTTCTTTTTACACGACTGCCTAATCTCCTTAATTTTAGATACATATTAAAAATGCAATTTTTTATTAAAAATTCGTTGCTTAGTTTCTCTTGTAAATAATAAAGATTTCAAACCAGATATTTTATAAATATGCAAAATTTGCCCACGTATTCACAAATTTATCCGTAAATAATCTTCTCCAATCTGCTTTCAATTCTTTAACCGTGTTCCTATTCCGTTTAATTATCTGAATTAAACTAATTGCTACATATTTGAAAGGCAATTTTGCGACATAGGTCTTTTAAATGTGTCGAAAAATGTTTACAAAGGATTTTAAATATGTCTATGAAAATTATTTGCAATTGGATATATTGTTGAGAAACAAACTCAGATTACTGTTTTAGAATAATAATGAAAATTCATAGTATTAAGATTAGTATTGGCTTCATACAATAACCGTTTAATATTAGGATCGAATCTGCTCGTTTCTACTCTCATTGTTAAATAAATGAAATTGAAGTTAACAAATATAACTTATATTAAAAATAACATTAATAACAAGCTACTTATTAACAAATGAAGAATAAAAGAAGACGATTAACTTTCTGGTCGAATTTGCACTTATATAGATCAAAAATATGTGATCACAAACTTTGAAATGCTTTGCGTTCCCAACAACTGTTTCTTGAAATTAAATTTTTATACGCAAGTTAATGTTGGTGACACAAAAATTGAAAAACTAAAATTTGTCCTCAAGCTCAGATATTTCAATTATTTAAAATCTTCAATATTAAAATGTACTGTATAAATTTATATTTTAAACGGTGTTTTTTTCCAAATTAAAAATTTAAGTTTATATACATCAAAGAAATCTATCCTCGATTTTAAAAAGCAGTTTTCATTGAACTTAGTGGGTAAACTTGCTTTTACCAGAACTTCCCTTTAAATGTTTTGAGTCAATCTTCAAAAAATGTCAGTTGTACAATATTTTTTTTTTCAAATGATAAAAGCAACTGTGTATGGTTTCTATCTATTTGACATACAGCCATTTTAATTTTCATATTTTGTAATAAACATTATATTTCATTCAGTCTCCATTGTAACATTAGAATAAAAAATTATTATAAAAAAATGTTTATTTTTCCTTTCCACAACTCAATATAAGCTTAAGAATGAAATATTCTTCCCAAAAGTAATTTTCCTTAAACCAGAGATAAAATATTAAAAAATAAATAAATAAATGAAATAATAAAATATTTAAAAACAATCATAATATTGCAATAAAATTCCTCAATACAAATTTCGGACACCGAATTAATTTAAAACAAAGCGACAGACTGAGAAAGTAAATATATTTATCCTTAAAAAGTCATTAAGATCTTAAGTATAAAGTTAATATTTAAATGCTTATGAAACTCATTGTCTTTTATGATGTTGTGAAATTGGGTTTGGAATTATATGTACTTATTCGCATGTTGTAGAAGAATAAATCCAGAACGTTTTACGAGTTCTAAAAATATTAAATAAAAGATTTAAGTATTAGCATTTATAACGTTGTGAAATTATCTTCTGGTTAATCATTTGTTTTTCTTCGGCCATAAACATAATCTAAAATAGAGTAAATTCTTGCTACATAAAATTTTAGTCACCTTAAGCATATTCTTTTAATAGAAAAATAAATCTCATCAAAATTTAAACCATTGATTATATTTTAATAGAACTATTTTTTAATACTTTGGTAAAATTATTTATATGCGAAACTATAATTTATCAAAACATGTTTTACACTATGGTAGTTTTATTTTCATAGTAAAGGAATTTTAATTGACTGAAATTAATGTAATATGTCTTTATCTCCTGTAAAATGTCTTTGTTTATTTAAATAGAATTTGTTTCTTTTATTAAATAAGAAAATTTTAGCTTATCTCAAATATAAAATACTTCATAGAATCTAGTGATTACCTCAAAATTTCCACTACACATTCTCCAGTTATATATCTTTTACATTAGAAGATATGATGACTGATTCCAGATAGGAACAACTCATATGTCTATTTAATTTTAAAACAAGGAAGAGTTTAATTAAAAGACATAAAGGATTGATATTGTTTCATAAAACAATCTCATGTATAATTGAATATGGGTATAATATTCCAAATAGGAATTGCAGGATATGAAAAAATTGCGATTAAACATAATTTAAAAAGCCTTATATTTTCTAAAGTATTATAAGAAAAAATTAATCAAAAACAAATATGGAAATGATTATCTGTTGCCTATCTGTTTAGCAATAGAAAGCCTGTTATGAAATATATGTTAAGCTATGTATAATATTATATAATGTATGTATAATGTCACTGCTATATTACGAAACTATGTTACAGCCCATAAATAACTCAATTAAATATTGAGTTATTCATTCACTTTTCATTAAGGTTAGAAAGTTTCTGAATAATATAAAAATTATATCAATCCCCTCTACAGAATTGAATATTCCAATAAACCAAGCAGGATTTTAATATTGTCCATATATGAGCTTGGAGCCTTACGGCCGAGTGACTGGGGCTCTAACGTCGAAGGCTGCAAATATGGCAGCTGGGCTTAGGGTGACAACCCTATCCCAGTAAAAAGGAAAAAAAAATCATTTCTGGAATCTGCCAGTAGGCAGACGGCCATAGTCCAACATTGACTTTAGTGCCAGGGAGTTAGTATACGTAAGTTTATATAATCAATGTTGAGAATGTACTATAACCATTGGATGGACTAGTTGTTTACATTAAAAATTAATCTACACTCCCACAACATCACATCTTTCACAATTTTTGAATTTGATATAAATGTTTGCATCTTTTTATTACAAGTTGCGATATAACAAGTTGCGCGTTAAAAATAATGCTAATTTTATTATCTCCAAAATTTGGCTGAAATATGTAAACAAATTTCATATATTTTTACAAAGTTCTGGAATTTAAATGTTTATATATTTCCATTACTATCATATTTGAATGTGTTGCATTAAAAGTTATTCTAGTTTCCGTATATAAGAATGAAATTTTTATTCAGTTGAATCATTTAGTTAAAAAGAAGTATATGACTTTTGATTATTTTTTAAAATATAGTGCTTTATTTTATGTTGCTCAGAAATTCTATCTATTTCCGGTTAGTTAGGCCAATACCAGGTTTTAAAATATATAAAACCTTTTAATTTCCTGGAATAAAACAGTTTATCGTAAATTGACAAATTTCAAACCTTCAAAAGCAAACAATTCTCCTTAAACATTATACAATTTATAACATATATTATGAAAATATTTTTATTAATAATATCTCGAAAAAACACCTTGTATCATTAACTCAGGCGATTATGTTGAGGTATTGATTTGATGTAATTACGTGAAATGAAACTTTAATAATGCTATAATGTATCGAAAATTAATAGTAAACCTAAACTTAAGCGTCAAAGTCAACACAATCATTTTAAATGCGTATATTGTGTTAAAAGTATGTATATAAATACCAGTTTAATTAAAAACTTTCGCACATTTTTATCTTGATTTATCTCAAATCCAGCTAAAAGCCACTTTCATTATAATTGAACATGAGAAAGTCTATTGTATTTTATAAAAGCCAACAATAAAAATATGAACAAGCATTGCATGCTGATACTTTTAATACACATTAAAACAACTAAGAGTTTCAATTTCAAATTTTTATTAAATACAATAAAAATTTGATTTTGAAAGTCAGGACAAAATTGATGTGTAAATCTTAATCCAAAAAAAAATTATTATAACTAAAGATCAAAAAGGAAATTTACAATATAAACACAATTTAGCAGAAGTAGTGATACGAAAAATCTAAAACATTTCACCAGAATTTTCAAACCAAATTAATTTCTTTATTGCTATATTTTGGTTAAGGAGACCACTATATTTTCCAAATTTGTGCAATTGGGTTTAATTTATTTGTTTTTGGGTTTTATGTAAAGATTTTATATCAAGTTTTCATTCATTAATCCATGCTTCTAATAACATTTAAGTAAATAGAAGGTATTTTTTTATCTGATCGCATTTTACAAGACAATTGTATGCACCATAAGATAGGTATTGGAAATTTGGATTAAATGTAAGAATTTACCCATTCCACAAATAAGAAATTTTTATGTATAACAACTTCCGCTCCTTTATTTGAATGTTGATCTTGTTCAAATCTTGAAATTTGATCAAAAATAGTTTTAACTTGTGCATTTATTTAATTACATTTTTTTTAATCTTTCTTTTTTCTAAAGGAAAATTTCGATCCTTTTAAAATTGCTTTTAAAAGAGATTTCATCATTTCAATTAAACCAAACATGGGCAATTTACTAGAGAAAAGACGAATAATTTGTCAAACCCTTTTTTTAACTTTATTTATATTTTCAATGACTATTTAGAAAACTTCATTTTAAATCTTGATATGAGACTAATTGGTTAATAATTTTTATGCCAATTATTTTGTAATTCAAAATCTAACTATAATAAAGCATGTGGCTAAGAAGACCCAAGATGAAAAAGAAAAACATTTTTTTAGTTTAAAACCAGAATTTCTAAATTTAAGAATATGAAAACTATTCGGAGCAACAAAAAAATAAATTATCTTATAATTTATTCAATTTTTTACTCAATGCAACCAATGTTTGAAAATAATTTATTTTTAAATGTGTTGAATAAAATATTTCCTAAAATTTCGTAATTTATTCTGTTGATACTTTTTATATCACTTGCATATTGTAATTAAATACATTTATTATCAATTTGTTTAACATTTATGCCTATGGGTGAAAGAACATAATGAGATGTTTTAAAATTGGGATGCCTTAATCTGTGTCTGAATGATCAATATTTTTCTAAAAAACATTCTTAAAAAATAATGCACTTGAAGTTGCATTTCTAAAGTCAACAAGATTATTCTGTCTTGTTATATAATGAAGAATTCATTTAGATTGCATCAAAAATAAAAGCGAAAAAAATTTTTAACATAGGAATTAATCTTGCTAAACCAAGTTGACAGTTTCTCTGATTTGCTATTAAATTCATTCTTCTTATTTTTCAGTCTTCCCCTGGAAATATTAAGAAAATTACTTTTTTTTTTTATTGTATTAATTTTGATTAAAAATGAGTTTTTTTTTAATGTTTAATGGATGTTGCGGCAAAAAAGAAGTCTTGAACATTTAAATTCATGTATTATTTTTTAATTTACAATAATTTCATAATTTAAAAATCAAATTAAATTATCTCTATAGAGCAAATATTTCATACTAGCTTTACTGAGGCAAATTTTAAATTTCTTTTACTCAAGCACTTGTTCATACATTAATAAACAATGTAATTATTAAAAAAATATTCGTATAATCTGTTATTAATTATTTTTATTGTTTTAGCAAAATCATTCAATAATTTTTGTTTTAAGAAAAATTATTATACTTTTCTGACAAATTTAAAATTTATCTTTTTTAAATATATGGTTAATATTTCTACTTTTTCAATATTCATTTTTCCAGCGAATTTTCTAATAAAAATATATTTCTAAGATTGTTGTAGATATTTTACTACAAAAATATAATTATATTTCAAGTTTTTAATTCATACAAGTATTTAACATAAGATATTGCAAAATGACTAATGTTTAAAAGTTAACAGATTATCATTTGTGTCAAAATTCTATGAAATTGTTTGTCATCCAATCATTACAAACTGTTTTGTTACCAGAATCAAATTGATATATAGAGGTGTGAGTAAAGAAAAACATTTTTAAGTGCATCAAACATATGGAAAATTATAAATTTGTTTAGTATTTGTTATTATGTAACTGACTTTATTAATGCGTAAATATTTGCAATGTACTGGGAAATGTTATTAATAATAAGAATTTGAGCAAATAAGAAATTAGTTGTAAGTTATCTGGCAACAAAGTGGCTAAATTATTTATGACTTTATAGTTTGTGTTTGCACAACAAGTAAGCTAATTTAGTTTCTGTGATTGCGTATCTATTCATTAGTTATCTTAACACTTTTACGATAAAATTTATCCGCCTTTCTGCATCTACACTGAAGTGACAAAAGTCATGGGATACTTCTTAATATCGTGTCGGCCCTCCTTTCGCCCGGCGAAGTGCAGCCACTCGACGTGGCATGGACTCAACAAGTTATTGGAAGTCTTCTGCAGGAATATTGAGCCATGCTGTCTCGATAGACGTCCATAATTGTGAAAGCGTTGATGGTGCAGGATTTTGGGCACGAACAGACCTCTCGATGATGTCCCATAAATGCTCGATGGGATTCATGTCGGGCGATCTAGGTGGCCAGATCATTCGTTGGAATTGTTCAGAATGTTCTTCAAACCAATCGCGAACAGTTGTGGCCCGCTGACATGGCGCATTGTCATCCATAAAAATCCCATCGTTGTTTGGATACATGAAGTCCATGAATGGCTGCAAGTGATCTCCAAGTAGCTGAACATAAGCATTTCCAGTCAAAGTTCGGTTTAGTCGCACCAGAGGACCAAGTCCATGCCATGAAAAAACAACCCACACCATTACGGAGCCACCACCAGCTTGAACAGTGCCTTGCTGACAGTTTGGGTCCATGGCTTCGTGGGGTCTGCGCCACACTCGAACCCTACCATCAGCTCTTGCCAACTGAAATCGTGACTCATCGGACCAGGCCACGGTTTTCCATTCATCTAGGGACCAACCGATATGTTCACGTGCCCACGAGAGTCGCTGCAAGCGATGTCGTTCTGTCAGTAAAGGCACTCGAGTCGGTCTTCTGCTGGAACAGCCCAAGAAAGCCAAATTTCTTCGCACAGTTCTAACAGACAAGTCCCTTGTACGTCCCACATTGATTTCTGCGGTTATTTGACGCAGTGTTGCTTGTCTGTTAGAATTTACGACTCTTTGCAGACGTCGCCGGTCTCGGTCGTTAAGTGCAGGCGGTCGACCACTGCGCTGTCCATGGTGGGATGTTATGCCTGAAATTTCATACTCTCGGCACACTCTTGGCACAGTGGATCTGGGAATGTTGAATTCTCTAACGATTTCCGAAATGGCATGACCCATGCGTCTAGCTCCAACTAACATTCCGCGTTCAAAGTCTGTTAATTCCCGTCGTGCGGTCATCATCACGTCAAAACCTCTTCACATGAATAACTTGAACAGAAAGCGAAAGCACTGCGCATTTATACCTGTTCTACGCGATGCTACTGCCATCTGAAAATTTGCATATTGCTATCCCATGACTTTTGTCACTTCAGTGTAAAGCATCTGAAAATTGGTATAAATTACGATATGGATTTTGAATTAGCATAATTTCAGTAAAACCTCTACGGTAAACTACAATTTTAGATATAATATTTTACTCTGTGTAAATAAAGATTAAATAATTTTGTTGGCCTATTTCTATCGCATCTACTTCTTCTATAGTGTAAGATTCATTTCTTTGTGCACTTTATCTGTTTAAGTTCTTTTATTGAAATTAAATTAAATCTTATTGTCTTATAAATAAAATCTGGGAGAAATTGTTTTTGAATATGAATTAATTTTTAGTTTACATTTTTTTAATAAATTCATTAACTTAACTACTTTTAAATTATGTAAACCATTTCAAATTCAGTGTAAAACATTTGTGTGTTATTACACAATAGTTTATATTACAGTGTTTCATTAAATTACATAAAGTTTTAAAGAAGATATTACACATTGAAATTGGTTTTTAGAAATATGTATTGAGTTACAAAACACTGATTAAATGTATATGACACACACAAATAAAAATTAAGGAAACATAAAAAAATGCAGATTAATTATTAATTCTATTAACTATTTATTAATTATTCAGTTTGATTTTTGCATTCTTACTTCGGTGAATTTTTTTCGAAATTCTTGTTGTTACATAAATTTTATATTCTTGTTGTTACTGTTTGCTTCAGGTTTCTTTGACTCCATAGATACCTTAAAACATTAATAAAATATTAGCTTTTTAATAAATTTTATTTAAAAATCCGAAAAAGTTTAAGTGGTTATTGTGACTATAAACATGGTGTCGATTGATAAAAAATATTCCTAAAAATTAAGAATTATGTATTATTATGTCACCTTGATGTTGTATTTTCTTGCGTTTCACATCATAAGGCATCTGTAAAGAATATATTTTATGCGATAATACGAATATAAGAAAAAAAATTATAATCAGTTATCATAATTTTTCAGCCTTTTGAAACTTTTCAATGTTATTACTGTTTAAATGTTTTAATTGTAATTCACGTAATCAACAGTCCGAAATAATTTCCTTGATGATAAATTAGAAAGTTTATACTAAGTAGAAGTTTAGTTTATACTAAGTAGAAGTTTAGTTTATACTAAGTGAAATATTGAGTTCTTCCACATGAAATGAAATTTTTAGTATTAGCTAATGTTCTATAAAATTTATAGCTACTAGTATTAACTTAAATAAGAATTTTATATATCATTTCATTTCTAATTCTGTGCTCATAATTATATATTTTGTTCGCATTCGTTATTAGAATTTTTAAAAAAAATCATAATCAAACAAAAGCACGTAATCCCACAAAACGTGGATCATTTTTCGGTATGAATTATAAACTTGAACATTCTTTTACTCAATAACACGAAACATAATACTGAATTTGAGAATGATACAGCTAATATATCCACGATGAAACGATGGTTGAGAAGTTCTGGACAGGAGATATGAGCTTAGTAAATGAACCTGTTGAAGACCTGAAAGCGTCCTCTGTAATGACGTTCTGAAAGCAAAGGTTGAAGCTAACCCTACATTAATGTTAGAGTAGATAGATCTTAGAATAGGTATAGCAGCAATTTCGAGACATCTTGCAGCGCTGGAAAAGAGGAAAAACATGACAAATGGGTTTCACATGAATTGTCAGATATGCAGAAATATCAATATTTGCAGATTTGCACATAATTTAGTATTCGACAAAGAAATTATTCCATTTTGGATTGTATCATTACTTGTGATGAAAATTGCACATATAAATTGCATAATTAATCATATGCACTCAACACAGTGAATAGAGGCAGATGAAATGCCTAAATGCACCCAAATCAAGTTTGCATCCAAAGAACACAAAGGTAAAGGTTTGGTGGAATCACAGAAGAGTTATGTATTACAGTTTCCAATGAAAAGATCAAACAATTAATGCATAGCATTAATACCAACAATTGATATTGTGCATCAGAAAGTGTTGTCATCAGAACAAGGGTTGGTGAAACAAAAAGGCGTTATTCTTCTCTATGATAAAGCAAGACTCATATTTCGCAAGTCGCATCCAAAAATCGAAGCGAATTGAAATTTGAGTTTTTGTCTCATCAACTATATTTACCACACTTGTCTCTTACTGACTGCCAATTCTTCAAAAATTTGGAATCGCTCTTATGAATAAACGCTTGTCAATCACGAAACTGTCAAATTATTCTTTACTGAATTTATAAATCAAATATTTTCTTTGAATGTGGCATTTTTATGCCAGTTTCAAAGTCAGTCATAGCAGAAGTAAATTTATGTGTATTGAATATATTTTGATATGATCAGTCAATTTGCTTTTGTGATCTTTTAAAATTTTGAATTCAAATTTCATATGGAACAATCTCGTATTTTATGTCTATGCCTTTATTAGCATTATAAATTAATAGAAAAAACAAATGTAGCTGTAGCAATAAAGAAAATAAAAATATTAAAAGCGTTGATAAAATTTCTCCAGCATTCTTGAAAAAAAAAATTACATAACTTAAATAGGATTGTGTTTTTTATGAAACAATAAAGCAGAAATATTGTAATATTTCAAATTTTTGAATTTTTTTAACTAACATTTTTTAGCATTTTTTTCATTTACATATATAAAAAAAACTAACGGACTATTATAAACGAAGAAAATATCAAGACTTTTACAAAAAATTCAAAAAACTTCTTTTTTTTATTTTTAATTTTTTTATTTAGCATTATCATCTATAAAATTTTCTATTGCTATTCGAACTTGTCAATTAATGCCTAAATGTTATTTCATCATAAGCAACTGCATATATTATAGATATATTATAGCCAAATCTATATGGTTATTTTCATAGGTTGCAACTATCAACATTAATTATTTTATTCTAAAATCAACGAAAACAATTAAACTTATTATTATTTGCCTATGATAGTTTTTATATGAAATTTTTAAAGAAATCATTAAAACTATTATGAATTTTGAAAATTTAAATATGTGGTAAGTAATATTTTTTAAGTTTAGAGAAACCTAACATACTTTTTAAAATCAGATTGATTCTTAAAATACATTTGTAAAATTATAAGAACTGCATACGCAAATTAAATATTTTGCGAAACTCCACCACTTTTACCTTAAAAATCTATCGTGGAGGTAGTATTTTCTGATAATGAAGAGGATTTGGAACCAATTCGTAAAACATTATCAAATGAAGATAATAATTACAGATTGTAATACTATATTACTTTTTTTAAAAATAAAAGAATTAATCTTGAATGCAAATTTTTTTTAATAAACATAGGATATGAATTATTTTGTATGAATTTCTTCCGGACTCTCGAAGGAATTTAGGAACCAACCTAAATGATATTTTTCAATTCAACTGTTATTTTTCAATGTCTACAAACTTTTTTATGCGGTTTTAGATGAACTTTAAATCGTTTTGTTTTAATTTTGAGATTTTGGAAAATTGCGAAAAATTTCTCAAATTTGTTATAAAGTAAAGTCTGTTTAGTGAATTTTTCTAAGCGCTTTCTGTAAAAAAAATCAACAATCTAACTGATACACAAGATATCTTATAGAAGATATGTATTTATGTAAATCACATCAATACATCGCAATCTATACATCCTATTTAATTTTAGGATCTGACAATTTTCCCATTCACATTTTACAGTTTTATAATTATATGCATGATCTTGATATAATTACGAATTATTTTTCTCTCATTAGACTTAGTATTTGTTGTACTCCAAATTCATTTATTATATTTAATAACATAAACAAGGCTTTAATTTTACATCAACAAACTCATAAACAATTTTATTTATTATTAATTTGCAGAAATATTATTATATATTAATTTAGCTTTCTTACAATACTTGGGATAACAATATATACTTTAAGAAACATATAACATAGTATATTTTCCCCCTAAACATTTTGAAAACGAGCCATATATTATTGTTGCAAAAGAATTCTCCGTATATATTAGACAGGTTGCAATTATTTGGAACTTAATTACTATAATCATTTGCTTAAAATAGGTTTTTAATAACGCAAGACTGACTTTCTCATCGGTAAAAAACTGAAATGCAACGGTGCGGCTTGAAGGAGAATATCACTGGTTAATTAACAAAACTGGAAAAAGGAATAAGTAAAGCTTTGCTCCTCGTGCAAAGGGTAGTCTTCGTCATGACTGCTCGTAATGTCTTCATTCACACTTCTCCAGCCATTTAATATTTTTTCACACTTTTTCCTTTCAATGTGCTCTCATATGTTAGTGACAAATGTCATATTATGCACTGTGCTAATTAACATTTTAATTATCAGCCTCGGAAAAAAAAGGAAAGGATAATGTGATTAGATGCCTTCAGAGAGATTGCTAATTTATTTTAATTGATTCGGCGCTCATAATAAATTTATTCGGCTTTAAATAAAGTCTTTTACTGACGCATTTGCTATTAGAAGGATTCGATTTAGAAGGAAATTGAAATTTTAACTTTCAACGCAGGCGCTAAGTTGTATAATCTAATTCAAAAACTATCAAGTGAACTAATTTAAAATTCTGAACGGAATAGAGGAAGTTAACAATACTTTATTTAGAAAAAAGATTTCAATTTTAAATTCCTTATTCTCAATATCTATTTGTTATTGTTGATTTTAATTGTTATAATTGTTTTAATTTGTGTAGTACATTTAAAATGAATTGCCAATTTCAGGTGCCACATCATTCATTTGCTCTTAACTGAATTAGGTAGGCGGAATGAACTTATATTTTTTTTAATGAATAATGCAACAAAAATGTTTTACCACATTTTAAATCTGATAATTGTATCAAATTCAAACTAAATAATAGAAAATTATTTCTTTAAGCCATTGATTAATATGATATAGAAATTGTAATTTTGAATTGCTCCTTTTTCTTCAAAGTTAATTAGCACATTTTGCTACGAACATAATTTCGAACGCCTTATGCTACACCTGATTAATTAATACATTAATTCAAAACCATATTAATATTTTTTTTTATTATAAACAATTCTTTATAAGAAAGAAAAGTTTATAATCTAACACTGATTATAAAAGGCATGACCAAACGTTTAGCTTTCTTGGAAAATGTTTGATGAAAATCATTCTTGGGGGTCATACAAAAACTGAATTAATTTTTACAATATTATAAAATAAAAGGTTTGTAAGCATATGCAATCTAAGATATCCACCATAACAGATAAAAAATATTATAATATAATAATCTTTCTTTTCGAGAAGAGATTGTCTTGTGACGTCTACGCAGTCACAAAAGTTTCAAACATTCAAATTGGAAATATTTTTATATCAAAAAACCTTATATTCTCTCTATATTATTAACAGCCTGTGTAGATTATTTTCCTATGTTAACAAACCACTGAGGTGCAATAGGAGCAGGACTTATGTTTTAAAGGCGAAAACTACTACCACGCTGTCTGTCTAACGTTTATACACTCTGTTATAACTGTGATAAAGTCTTCTTTTTCTGAATGCAGTGAGTGCAACGGACGCAGCTAGCGTATTCGCACCTTGGGGCACTAATCGAACCAGAAATTTAAAAAAAGGAAACTTATTTGGAAAAATAAATTAAATAAAAATTTTATTAACTTCATTGTTTTATTTATATTTCTCTTGTTATTAAAGTTTAAAAAATTAAATATAACAAATACATATCTAAATGTTTTAAGAAAATTTGAAATTCATGTTGATTTGCTTTCACAGCTGTATAACAGAATTGGACAGGCTTGAGCTATTTTATTTATTACATGAATTTAAATAAATGTTTTCAAAACTCTTTAAAATAAAAGTGCGTTGAGATACATTTAATAAGAAATTCTTATTTAGTGTCTTTAATCTACTTTTAATTTGTATGAAGGCTTATTTTTAAAGGAAATATAATAATATGAATGTATCTTATAATTGAAAACACCAGCTAATCTTGGAAGTAGCCAGATGATATTAAAATGTTTTAAATTTAAAAAGGATACATAAACCTTTAGCATATTTAAAAATGCTTCTTATTATGATTATAGATTTAGTAAAATCTGTAATAAGGATTTAAAGTTGAACTGAAAATTTATTTTTATAACTCATTTAAATATTTTATAAATTAAGTCTTATTGTTCATTTTATTATTTAATTGTAGAAAAAAATCAAAACGTCAAATTTCTGTAGGTAATTAATTCAACAAAAAATACTTTTTTGTAAAAATTTAATGTTATCTATATACAATCTTAATGTTATCTATATACATGAAAAAGATGTTACAAAATTAATTTAGCTTATAATATTAATGTTTTATGAGGCCTTATTAAAATAGTATTTATTTAAAAAAATTTTACTCATTGTTAAATTAATTGTGGTCAATTAAGGTTGTTTAATATTCCATCAAATATATTAGAATTGACCTAGACATACAAAATCATCTGCAACTGATTTGATATTACATTACCCTTCCCTTATTAGAGCACACAGACTTAACTTAAATGTCATTATGTTACAACAGCTATTATGTGTATAAGCAGGGTTATATAATTAGAAACCATTGATCCCCATTGTACTACAATCAAAAGCATTGATTCCAATTATATATTTAGAAATTATTCATTTTCAGAAGTTGTATATGAATAGTTATACAAAAGCTGTTTTAACGAGTTTTTTTTTAACAAAAAAGTTAAATGAGTTTGATTATAAAAATATAACCTTAAACATTAATATTGGGAAGAAGAATAATGATCTATAACAATAACAATATAATGATTGCTCCGCTTGGAAAATTATGCTATGCTATACTATACTTATACTATACTTATACTATACTTATACTATACTTATACTATACTTATACTATACTTATACTATTTATTTGCCAGTATTTTAATTGGAAGTATAACATATATTAAAATGCATTCTTGAAGTATTGAACTATGTAAAGAAGAAAAATGTTTCTGGGCAATTGGTATTATAATTGTATTCTCCATTTCCAATATATTTGTATAATAGTTTACTACTTGCAACACAAATTAGTAATCATTACTTTTGAAAGTCACGGATTAGATTGACTTGTTTTTATTTCTTTATAATTTATTTCTGATAGATTGCATAGGTACAATAAATGTCTCTTTTTACTTAAAGTCACTATCAAAAATAAAATTGTTTTCATTTTATTTACATTTTAACTAAGTGTAGAAAGTTACTCTTAACTATCTCTTTTGCGAGATTTAGTTACTATTTGTGATTACGCTTGAACTACTGAAAAGAGTATACAAATAATCTAAAAGTTCATAAAGATCAGTTTTATTTACGAAAATAATTCAATTTATTACATATTCTTATCTCTACAATTTCATATTAAAATATTAAATCGATTTGAAAGCTCGTGTGATACATTTACTTTTTAGTTCAAAACAAGTCACTGAAAAGGTCATTTTATATTTCTATCTCATTCAAATGTCCATTTCCATTTTTCGATTTTTTTACCTTGCAGGTTAACCACTTTTTCCTCTCTTCAAAAATTCTTTCACACAACTTCTTTTTTTTTTTCGAAGCCACCTCATAACTTCATGAATCTTTTCATGGCATGTCAACTCAAGTGCATGTCAATTTCTTTTGCTGATATTTCACAGGACTAGTTTTATTGTAAACCCCAAAAATCTTGGATTTTTGTAGCTTTCCTTGTGTAGTGACAACTTTACGTTTTCTATTAAGTAGTTCTTTCCAATTTTATCAACGTTTAAAAATTCGTCTGATTTTTTTACATTTGAAAATTGAATATTTTTAAAAATTTAATATTTTTATTTTTTTTTAAATTCTAAAATGAACTATAATGTATTATATCTTTGCAGAATAGACAATGAGTTCCTAAAATCTTCCAATGAGCAAAAACAAATTTAAAATCAGGACATTAATTCCTTATTTGATATTTTAATACTGAAGAAATTTTAATTAATGACGAAAGCAACAATGTGTACTAATAGGTATACTATAAATTGGAGGTTTTAAGATTTTCTCCCATACGCTTAGCAAGTAGAAATTGTTACCCTTGACAGTCCTTTCTAAAGGTATCTAAATTATGCAATATAAATATAGGGGAAAATAAATAGGAATAAAAAGTAGCAGAAAAAGAAAAAGTTCTTCTTAAAGCTTCATAGACAGCAATACTAGGTCTGCCTGATGAAGATACTGGAGTTCATAATAAAAGGAAAAGTAAATATTTTATGCAAATATGATTTTAACGAAAGCTGAAAGTAAAATATTGAAGCAGAAAATTTTTCATTTTTAAACACGTAGGAACTATATACAAATATGATTGAATAATCGTTTTAAAAAGATAAAATATTATTATTATATTGAAATAATTTATGTGTATATAATAATTTTGCTTAAAAGTAATAATTCATAATAATCCCAACGCAATTATTTTGTTTCACTCCAATAAGGGTTCCATAAATCACATTAAGAAGAAAAAAACTGTTCAGAATATTATTAAGTATTCCAGAAATATTTTTAGTTTATTTAAATCATATTAATCAAGAATCAAAGGAATTCTTAGAATGTTTTAAAGAATCATATTTCCAAAATTTTTTAACATCAATTGTTTGTTTGGATAATAGATGTAATTATGCTTAAAGTTTGTTGCTTTTAAACAGGAGATATTTAAGAAAAACTAAAATTATATTTTTGAAGTAAATAAGATTTTTAAATTGAATATATATTATTTATACTCATAGCAATACGTTATAAAACAAAACTGTAGAAGTATTAAGAATTTATTGTGTAATAATGATATTTAAAGATTTTTTCAAATGTTTTTTGTCAAAATACAACCAAATTGTAACGTTTTTATTTTTTTCTTGTTTAGTCTTACGCATATTGTCAACCAGAAAACATTTGTTTTTATCTCATAATCAAATGCTACTTTTTAGGTATAAAAATATATATGTAAAGATAAATCTGAAGTCTTATAGTTTAAAAAACTTATACAATGTTGAATGCAATACAAAATAGTTAATAACTGCCTCCTTTCAAACCCAGTTATGTAATAGAGTAGTCCACTTCACAAAAATATATAAAATATAACACTTTTCATGCATGAATCGAAAATGTTGTTCATAAGAATTTACAGGTTTACCATAAAATTCAAAGAATTCTCACAGTATTTCAGATGAAAACCAAATTGTAAATTTGTCTGCGTACGGTTAGTTAATTATATCGCAATAATGAATTACATTGCAAATATAATTGTCAGTTAATTATATCGCAATAATGAATTATATCGCAAATAATGACAACATAACAACATAGTTTTTCTTGCAGCAATAGATCGTGTTTTTTTCCCTCTTCATACTTATCAAATTCACTATTTCATGATGAAATACATACATTTCTTGTTTGGTATTTTATACTAAAAAAAAAGAATAGAGAAGCAGTTATAAACAATTAATTTCGTCTTTAAGTTGCTGCTATTCGACGTGATATTACTTGGAATCTAGAAGGATAGAAGGTGGACAGGTATGTTTACTTAAATAGGGGGGAAATTGCATTGTAATAAAAAGTGGACGAATATTTAGTTTTTCTTTATTTTCTAAATCCTGTAAATTATGCATGAAACGTATCGCTTCACATATTTTATTTAATTATTAACTTAATAGCTAAAGGTATATTTTAAAACTGATGTAAGAGTTTTAAATATAATAAATGCTTTTAGTTATCAAAAAATGGAATTTTTCAGTTAATTTTTTTTTTTTTTAATTCCCCCCAAAATATTTTGAATTCGAAAAATATGTTTTGTAAAGCGGAGCTTAGAACTGAACTCTCTGATTTCAAAAATCTGGAAACTATTGCCGTTTTTTTTAAATGTTATAGCTTCCATTTTCGATGCATCGGCATTTATGGAAATCACTGAAACAAAATAAGCTCCGTAATTGTATATGGAATTCGAGAACGTAAAAATATATGGAGCTAAGATAATTTTATTTACATAAAAAAGTTGTTGTTGTTGTTATCTTTAAATTTCTTACAGAATTGCATAAATGGAACGTTCTTTGCATAAATGAAACGTTCTTACAAAACTGAATTAATGTAAATATCTTTGTATATAAAAATACGTAAGGTGTACAGAAATGATTCGGCCCTTTTGGGATAAATAAAAGACATTTGGTTGTTTGTACAATGAAATACGAATTTATTGAAAGTATGTTCCATCTGAAACTACAAACTTCTCTCATCTTTCAGCAATTTGCGAATTCCTTCACTGTAGAAGTTTCGTTCTTTGTAGGCAATCCAATTATTCAGCTAAATTTCGATACTTTTGTAAGAAATGAACTTTGCTTCAGAAAGGCCTGACTGAATTGATCTAAACAAATGGTAGTTCAGGCGCAACGTCTGGTCAATACGGAGGGAAGGGTAACACGTTTCAGTTCTGCCATTCTAAGTAGTTTTAACTGGTTGAAAAACATTTTGTGTGGCATTGTGATAGTGAAAAAATAATTTGTTGAGTATCTTCTGTCATTCTGCTTTATTCTCTATAGCTCGCTTCAAACGTTTTAGGTATGGTCGGTAGACAATGCCACTAATAATTTCAAACGAGTTCAGCAACTCATAATAAATCGCACTTTTCTTATCCCACCAAATACAAAGTATAATCTTGACACAATTTTTTTGCTTTAGCTGAGATGTACATATTCATTCCAGAATTTTTGCATTTAGGATTCTCATAATATATCCATTTTTCATTATAAGTAAAATTCTGATGTAAAACTCTCTTTTTTGCCTTTCAAACAGCATTTCCCAAATGGGTTTCAACGCTAAAGATCTCAACAACAGATATAGGTTGTCAATTGCTTTTTTTTTAACCATTCCCATTTTTCTTAGCTCTGTGAAAGATATTGTTGAGTAAGTAACTTTTAATACACAACTTATTATGATTGTTGGTATTGATTGATGGATTTTTATAGAGTAAAAATTCTAATTCCACATCTTCAAACTGTTTTTTTTTTTCATTCTCTTTGCCCTCTGTATCAAAATCGCCGATTTTAAAATGTTGAAACCATTAATTTCAAGTTGTATGTGATGGAACATGATCACCATAAATTTCTGCAAGCAAACGATACTTTTCCGCAGAACTTTTTAAAATAAAACAATGTAGTAAAACTTCCCGCAAATGGTGTTTGTTTGGAATAAAATATGACATTTTCAATTGAGTAAAAATAATACTTGTTTACACTTATAACAAATGCATATGCTAAAAATGAAAGCTTACTGCCACTCCTGTCGAACACAACTGTAGCCGCATTTAACAAATACAAATAGCAGAAACTGTGTAAAAAGGATGGAATCATATTTGTATACACAATAATAAAATATTTTACATTCTCATCAAAATTACGGTTCATCTTATATTGTTAATCACCTGAAACATGTTCTTAAATGGTAGTTGGTTAAAATGAGTAAAATTTTTCATAAAAAAACTTAATTAACTTATTTGGTTATACGTAATTTTTCTTTGAATGTCCATAATTTATTTATTTCTACAGTTTACAACATATACTACATTTTGGATATGATTTTTTTCAGTAATTTTTCATGGTAGCCTTTTAATTTTAATCAATATATATTTAATCAATTAGAGATATTTAAATCAATAAGAAAGAATCTCAATATAAAAATTACTTCTTCCTTAAAAATTTGTTGATTTATTTGTGATATAAAAATTTTATTCACAGTTGCTATAAATAGGTCATTGAAATATAATTTTTTTGATAGGGTATCAATTTAAATTATTTAAAAAAAAAAAAATTTTGTTGGGAATAATTTTACTTCTAAAGATAGATGAAAAGCAAGCGAGTGATATTAAATTATATAACAAAAAATTTAAAGGATGCTTAGAAAAATATTAGCATATATTTAGTTTAGAAAAATCTGTAATCAGCACAATTTATTTAGATGTCTGATATTTATAGTAAGTCATGCAGTCATTAAAAAAAGCCCTACCATAAATCTAAAAACATTGAAGTCTAAATACTATATTTTACAATCAATAATAACATAAATGTGATTTAAGATAAGAAATTTCATTAATTCTGTGGTTTACAATTGTCCTTATAGACATGAAAAAATAGAAGATTTTGTACAGAAAATATATTGCTAATATACAAAGTTCTCTAAGGAGAAAATAGAAGAAATCAAATGCATCACACACAAAAAATATTAATTCATAAAAATCAGTAACTAAAACTCGATTCTCTTAAAATCTGAAATGTGAGAGATAAATTATTGGACATAAAACTAGAAGGCAATATTGGTAATAAGAAAACACTTAGATAATAAGAGATTCAAATTATTGACTAGCCACTGACTAGTCCCAGACAAAAACAAGTAAAAAATAAATAAGTATTTTCATCCAAAGAAT
This sequence comes from Caerostris darwini, assembly GCA_021605075.1. NCBI lineage: Eukaryota > Metazoa > Arthropoda > Arachnida > Araneae > Araneidae > Caerostris > Caerostris darwini. The sequence goes on along the minus strand of BPLQ01002422.1, from coordinate 66,108 downwards.
CTTCTCTGCTATTATTAAACCGCTTTTACTATATAAGTAGAATCAAGTATATTATGACATAACGGATTGCAAAGAAACCGTGAATAAAGTTACCTAACTATATCTATTATTGCACACAAAGAGAAGAATTTTTTAATGTTATGCTTTTCTATGCACTTTTTTAAGTAGAAATTAAGTTCACGTCTTTTATACATGTTTAATGATAAAACAATTAAGATTTCAAAAGTTATATGGTCAATTTGAGATTATTGGCAAACAGACGCTGTGAGAGTGTGCATAAAAAAATAAGGTTAACTTTTTCAATAATTTCAATATCTAAATAAAAATTGTTTCAAAAAGATCAAAAACGAAAAGCATTATTCCTTAAAAAATATTAAGCATGATTAAAATATTGAAATTCTCATTGATTAAAAACATATATCTAATATTTTTTATTTAAAATCGTGATAAAACTTTTAATTTAATAAAATAAAAGTTTTATAAAAGAAATTCTAAATGTTGTATAGAAAATCATGTTTTTAAAACTTATTTCCATTTTTAAGGTCTGTAACTCACAGAAAATCCAATAATATAACATGGAATTCGATTCCAAACTATTCTCTTTCTTCAATTCTGAAACACAGCTTTTTGTCTTGGTTCCTTAACAAGAATATCTTCTTTTCTACTTTTGCCTTTAATATGCAAATGTAATTCTACAATAAAAGAAAAAACTCTTTTAAAAACAAGTGAACTTCAGAATTATTTTAGCAGCTTTTTTTTTTCTTCATATAACATTCATAATCCAGATATCGACTTAACTTCATTAATGCAGTGTTAAGCAACGTATTAGTCCTTTTAATATTTACTTAAATGTTTAAAGTAATTACTTACAAAGTTTAACAATTAATAACACTGTAATTTAGAAAGTATAAATAAATGAATTTAAAGGCGTATGTTTCATAAAAAAGTGAAAGTTTTAGCAGAAAGTACAGCAGGGAAGAGTAATTCTCTAGTGAAAAATTTAACCAACATCAGAATATAAATAAAGTCATCATTAATTTGTACATTTTCTTTATCTGACGTCATGAGAGTTATAAAGAGAGGTTACTGTATTGTAATACCATAACCATTGTTTCTTGTATTTATTTATTTGATAATGAATGAATCATTTTATATAAACTTTCCTATTTATTTATTATTTTTTGGCAAACATAAAATGTCCTAGTTTGTAACAAACTTTTTATGGCAAGAGTTGTTAAAAAAACAAATCTATGCTTTCGCAATGTCTAGACTATTGCTGCTAATTACAATTGCGAGGTTGTTGCCTGTTGAAATACATCTAGGTGTCTTATTTATATTAATAAACTGCACTTTCACCAATGTAACTCTCAGTATTACCATAAAATGAGTTCCGAGATTCCACATTTATTCAATTGTATTATTTTGTACAATGAAATATTCAGTGAAGGAAACATTGTGAGCAAATCATTCCACCTCAATCTACCTTACTTTATTGCGCTCCGTCACCATTAAAGTAATGTCTTTCAAAGAGTAATTAAGGAAAATGACATTTACGTTAAGACATTAGAATCTGAGTTTATTTCCAAACAATGCACAGCAATTTATGAGCCAACATACAAGACTCTTAAATCTGTTGATTTTAGAAAAATTCTGTACATTTTAACATTAAAGGGGAAAATTACCTTATCCGATTTTGAAGATGTTTAATGAAATTTCAAAATTTCAGATAAAATTTAAAGTGGATGGAAATAGTTTTAAAATAATGCAAAATAACCCAAATAGTTAAATGATATTGAATTTTAATTAACTGTCAATAGATTAATTAAATCGGAAAAGATAACTGGTATATAATTAGTACCAATTAATTATCTATCAAGTCAATAGATTTGTAATCTTCCTTAAAAACATTTTGATAAAAATTTAGTGAATTCTGAGGGTAACACTAAAGTGTATTTTCTTAAATAAAACTACAATCTATTATTGTAATTATTTTAACTAAATTAATTAAATTTTAAATTAAAAGACTTCTTCTGCCGTTAGAATAAAATAAAAGCATAAAATTTCTATATATAACCCTAAATGGTGAAAAATTCTTTATTTAAAAATTCAATTCATTTTTTTTTCTTTCTAATTTTAGCAATAGTAAACATAGTCTTTGAATATACCTTTCTATCTTTACGTATAAACAATAACATAGAGCAATCCTTTCAATAATTAAGAGAGAATGAAGTTAATAATTATATTTATAAATTACTAATAGATTTATTATTGTTATTATTATTATTATTATTAGATTATAATTAGGTTTATTTCGAAATAATGCACAGCAACTTATGAACCAACATACAAGACTCTTAAATCTGTTGATTTTAGAAAAATTCTGTATATTTTAACATTAAAGGGGAAAATTACCTTATCCGTGTTTGAACATGTTTAATGAAATTTCAAACTTTCATGTAACATTTAAAATGGATGGAAATAGTTTTAAAATAATCCAAAATAACCCAAATCGTTAATTTATATTGAATTTTAATTAACTGTCAATAGATTAATTAAATAAGGAAGTATGATTGGTATATAATTAGTATCAATTACTTATCTATCAAACAAATAGATTTTTAATCTTCCATAAAACATTTTGAGAAAAGAACTACTAACTACTACTAAATAAATAAATAAAACTACAATCTATTAATATAATTATTCTAAATTAAATGTCTTTCGCTGTTAGAATAAAGTAAAAGCATAAAATTTCTATATATAATCCTAAATGGTAAAAAGTTCTTTACTTAAATATTCATTTCATTTTATTTCCTGTCTAATTTTAACGATTGTAACCGTATTCTGTAGATATATCTTTTTATCTTTACATATAAGCAATAACATAGAACAATCCTTTCAATAATTGAACGAAAATACGGTGAATAGTTTGATTTATAGTTTATGTTGAGTTATAGATTTTATGTTGAAGTAGTTGGTGTATAGGATGATCATAAAATTTGGTCTTGCATCATAACAGGATAAAACAGAAATTTTTTATTAGGCTGTGAAATATCAAAACTTGACTTATTATTTAAAAGAAGAGAAAACAATAGTTACAATGAAGTAAATCAAGCCTATACAATCCAAAACCCAACATGAAACTGTAAATTTCTTTAGTAAATTAAAATTTGTAGGTATTTAGTTTTTGAAATTTTAAATACAAAAAACATTTTTTAATGATAACGTTTATAAGTAATTATATTATTTAATAACAAAACTGAGTTTTATATATTTATTTTCTAGGGCACTTTTGATTAATTATTTTTTTTTTACCTGTTAGTTGATTTAAATAGAAAACTTTAGTTGAAGGAATCAAAGATTATTGTATTACTACATTTTATTTATTCGTTATAATAAATTTCACATCATTTAATATTTTTTATTTTAACAGTTATCATTATATAAGCATATTTTATAGTTGGTCCTCATACTTCTTTCTCCCTATAAATTCAAAGATTGAAACATTTTTTTCTTATTTAAACGGTCAACACTAAAAAAATTTCTTTTAATAAATCAAAAATTATGAAAAAAGTTATTTATTGAAGCTGAGAGTTTATTTCAAATAAAAAGCTCAGTAAACAACATTTTTCAATATAGCTAGAAACTTTCATTTTAACACTGGACTGTGTAACTCATACATACCGAATGAAATATTTTAATTTTAAAAGTTTTTTTTGTTTGTTTGATTTAATGTATATCAGATGATTATACTAATTGAGTAATACCTACTCATGCATATATCCTTTTAATAGCAAATAGGGGGTTTTCTTTTTGATTTAAATTCACAATTGTACAACTAAATTTATCATGTTTTAACTTATTTTGTCCCAAAAGTAGTTTTTCGGTGGGTTTTTTTAGATAAAATTAAGGAAAAATCAGAAATAAACTGCAATTACACCTATCAATTCCCGAATATTCCAACATAAATACGTATTTATAAAAAATACGAAGTATACTTACAAGTAATACTGCATATCAAGATATTATATGCATAATAATGTAGGTGCTGTAGTTAATGTTATAAAACATGGGGTCGAAACGAGCTTTAAAATCATCTGTAGTTTTTCCAAGTGTATAAAATTTTGTAGGATTTATGTTTTAGATATGAGTACTTGACATCATTTATCTGAAGAATTCCGATGGTGGATAAATAAGTTTAAGCATTTCTATGTAGCAAAATGATTGACAGAGACAGTGAAATTCCTTTCCGACGACAGAATCAGCTTCTAGAAGGCACACCCGACGAAGATCTACATCTACAAGTATCTCAGACGACTGCTATTAACAGCCAACTGCAAGGAGGCACGCAACCGAAAATATCTTCTGTTGTAGCAGTCACCGGAAAGCTAATATCCAGATACACTTTGTCAGGAAAACTTCACGAATAAAAGTTGTATGCAAGACATCCAGGATTATGTGCACTTCTCCCACCACGCCATGGAAATGAATGATTTATTTGGACACCCACACATGTCAATATTTAAGAAAGTCAATGGGGTTTTGTATTGTTTACTGTGGAGTCTAGATTTTGTTTATAAAGGGACTCGATAAAATTGATATACTGGCAGAAGTCCGGAACCCACTTTTATCATAGCCACACCCATGAAAGAGACAGATTTGTTGAGACCAGTGTAATGTGTGTTGACATATATCACTTTGAATGCACTGCCCTGTCTATTGCTACAAGTGGCATTGATAATATTCCTTATATAGAAACGACATTCGTGATCCAATTGTTCGAACTTGCACACGTGCAATTTGTGACTTTTCATCCTATACAAGACAATAATTCTATACCTTACAGAGCTCGAATGGTGAAGTATTATCTATGTGAGGAGACTATTATGTGTAAGTTGGACAACAGGTTCTCCGGACTTGTACCTTATTGAGCATATTTGGGTTGCTCGAGGGAGACGTATTGGTGCACTACTGCTCTCTGCAATCCTTCAAACGGTCTTTAGACAGCAATGGACTTTTCGGCCAACTAATTTAATAAAAGTCTATCAATTTAAGCATGATAATATTGTACAATTATTATAACTGTAACTTCTAGCGAAGACATTAAAATAAACTGCTTTTAATTTCCTCTGTTGGTAATCTACTGTCATATTACACTTTCCAACTGCTGGTTTATTTAAATACAAAGTTTTCCAAAGAAGCATCAAAAATTTCCTGAATAGTTTTTATATCTCTTGATTTTATCAAGAGAATTAAAGCATATCTAATTTATTGGATTATCAACCACTAACCAAGTTCATCACAAATACTTTATTTCACAGAAATTAATCATTACAAAAATTACCTCTTGAATTTGAAATGAAGTGCCTTTGCAATACAAGCTGAATTAAAATTTGGAGTTAACATGCATACCTTTCATATGCTATTTATCACTGAATTATATTTAATATATAGTTCGTAAAATGTAAGGTAGTAAATATTGACATTGTTTTTATACTTCTGGAATGGTTTTTTTAGGTGAATGTGTTTTCTTCTAAAAATAATTTCTTTTGATGTCGTGTTTAAGACATGCTAAAAATTGGATTTACAAATTCTACTTAAATCATGTAAGTGTGTATTAAACAAATAATACTATTAACAACATTTATAATATACAATGTGTTAACGAGTATATTAACGCTTTATGTTTTTTCTAAGAAAAATAATTTCTCTCGAGTAGATTTTACTCTCTAATGACCAGAAGTGAGATTTAAATAGTACAAGCATGACACCGCCATGACAACCTTCATATTTAAATAAAGCAACATTATAGTCAAACTACAACTAAATTGAAGTGATGGAAGCAAGTTGGTAAAATTTAAATTAAAAAAATTGTTCTAATTGAAATTTCACTCCAGAATTCAATAACAGAACAAAGGATTTGTAGATAATGAGCTTTCGAAAAAAAAGTTTCCTGATTGTTTCACAATTGATATTAGCCTGCTAAGAATGATACTAATTTTGGATAAGAGTATTTAGTCTCAATAGAGGCTGTAAATTATAAATAATTAGCATGAACTTCTATTTTGGTAGAAAACTTAAGATGTAAATTGCACTCTATTTTTCTGATACTGTTGCAAGGATTTCTTTTTTAGATTAAATAAAAGATCAATAAAACACTAAGCTGTCTAATTTTCACTTTAATCAAACATTATAAACTGGGGGAAAATGAAAACCCTACACCAAGAAATATTTTAGATGAATGAAATTTAGGCAAAGCATTTGTATAGGTAACATACTGTATATCTGATTAAAGTTCACAGGTTAAATCAAGCGAGTGAAGAGCCATTTCAAATGTGATATAGTGGTACATTAAAAATCGTTGTAATCTTCAGGATTTTGAATGCAAACATATAAACGAGCATGCATTGTACCATGTAAGTGCCGTATGCCATTTTGCGGAATAGAGTCCCATGCATGTTGCGCTGGGTTAGTCAAATCATCAACGATGAGTGCTGGTTGTGGAGAACACTGGATCAAGGCAACATATCGATACTTCAGCACATTGGGTGATAACAGCGGTATGGGGACGACCATTATCGTACTGAAAAAGTCCCTTGTAATAGTGTTCAAAAATGGCAGAACAACTGATTCAATCAGAAATTTGCTGTCAAAATGTATGGGATAACGACAGATGTTCTTTTGATGTAGGAAATCGGAACTGCTCCCCAGACAATAACTCCTGGTGTAAGTTCAGTGTGTCCACAACGTAGACAGATTGACTCCCAGCACTAAACTGACCTTTTATTACTTACATAAATAACTACACCAAGTCAGAAATGGCTCTCCTGTGAGAACACAACATATCTCCTTCTCCTTTCCTTTATAATTTATAACTTGGTACTGCTGAAATTTCAGATGGTGGTGATTTAGAGCTAATGCTACAGGGTTTCTGGCTTGGAGATGTCCCTCAATTAATTGATTTTTATAGTACACTGAGTTACTGTGGTGCCAACAGAAGGTTGAATTTTTGCTGTAGATGCAGTATGATGTGCTACAGCCATGCTGCGAATATGGGAGTCGTCCCTCTCAGTAATGATCTTCTGGAGGCAGTACCTTTTTGTAGCCACTGCTGTCAACATTTATGCCCATCCTGCCAATTATTTCTGCAATATCGTGAAAAGAAAAGTACTTCTTGTAGTCCTATTAAACAGCCTCTTTTAACAGCCTCTTTGACTCAAATATAACTCATATCTCCCAGTCCAGAAATAAGAATCTCGCGGAGTTTACATTGCGTTTTTAAAGCAAACGTAATTTTCATGTTCATAGTGGTGCTACTAATGCCACTCTTATTCATCTAGCACGAAATTTGAATAAGCATCATCTTTCAGATGTACAAATACACCTCTCATTTCTTAACACAACTCCTCCTTGGTGTTGGGATTTTATTTTCCGCTAGTGTAATTATCTGCTAAGAGTTCATTGGGCATATCACTTAAATTTTATGATTGTGAAATAAATTAGTACTCTTATTTAACCTTTTATGATGTATCTGTTTTCTTCCTGTCGCAGATCAAAGCATAGAATGTCTGAGTGATCAGATCAAATTCTCTTTTGGAACGTTTAAATACACAAGTGCAAAATAATCTTGCTTTGCAAGCTATGCATTTTAAGTTCGCTGAATACTTTACTTGTTAAATAATTGTCTTAAAGATATCTGAATAGAAATATTAATGAAATACAAGTACAAAATATTTATTTTAATACCAAATAAAACTTCATCGTTCATCAGTTTCTAAATAATTTATTGTATCAACTTAAGAAAGAAGTATTTTTTCCACAGATAGAATTAGAATAATAAACATGTTTCTCAATCCAACAGTAGAGATCAACAGCTAAATTAAATAAAATAAAGATAAAAATTTGAAAATTTCGCGGTTATCATTGCTAAACAAAACGTTTTCCAAAAAATTGTTGCTTTTGTTACTAATAAAGGGGTTAAAATTTCTTAACAATTCAATTTATCACTAAGAATTTTATTGTAATAGTCCTAAAAAGATACCTAAATTGACGAAATTCACTGTAGTGATGTCATTATTATATTTTACGTCTTAGTCTCTTAACGCTTAAACCTTAGTTTTTATGTTTAACCCTTTTTTTCAATAATTAGCTTTTTAAAATATTTTTTCAAGTATCGTTTTTACACTTAACACTTCTTTAAATTAAGTCTTCCATTATGTCGAGAAAAAAAACGAAAGAAACTACCTCACATAAGAAACCACATTTATTTTAAAAATCATAAAACATACTAAATTGTGTTGAAAGTAAGCGGTAAACGTAATGCAAGAAGAAGGCACCTAGAAGAAAAGAAAAAGTCAAAGTCAATGAGGAATTGCTTAAGGTGCTAATAATGTGATGACTCAACAAAAATTTTCGGACAAGTAGGGACCATGATCAAATTAAACAGACAATTGATTCTACTAATTAGACCCGAAACCTGATGTTAATGTGAAGTTAAAAAAAATTACAGTAATACTTTTCAACTTTTTTCCTATATTCACATTCAAACTTGTAACTTACTTTCCACGACATACTTTATTTGTAATGACTGCTTTATTTGTATTCGCTGTTACAAATAAATCATTTTTTTAATAATATTTAATGAAGATAATTAAAATGACTAGAAAACTTTTATTTTGTATAATTAAACATTTAATTTAATGAAATATCTTAACTTTTTGTATTACTTTTTTACTTATTTTTTTTCCCCAGGCCAAACTTCGAGTGAGGGAAGCTTAAATTTTATTCAAAAATTTTTGTTTTTAATGTTTATATCAAAAACATTGCATCGCACAAATGTAACTTTGAAAAGGAAGAGTTTCTATTATTTTTTATTATTATTTTTGTGCGGCTTAGAAATGTAGCATTAAGGGATAACTAGAATATTATCTGTTGCTGATTACAATATTTTGTCATTCGAATTCTTTGTTCAAAATAAACATAACGTCTTTTTTAGAGTGTCAAGTGTCGATTAAGAAAATTATTTTTCAAAATTTGAATGCAATGAATGAGTCCAATAATTTTCTGACAAATTAAAACCTTTTCATTATTTCAGGTGCTTACAATACATTTTTCTTTTTTTTTCTCTCCTTTTAATGCTACCTTCCGCAGGTGAAATACTACATTATATCCCGACATGCTTTATCCGTTCTTTAAAAAATAATTTAATTAATTGCCTTTAAAAATCTTCACGACACGCGATGGAAAATCACTATATTAGAGCAGTTTCGCTGTACTAGTTGAGATATAGTAATGCTTTATCCGTTTTTTCAAAAATAATTTAATTAATTGCCTTGAAAAATCTTCACGACACGCGATGGAAAATCACTATATTAGAGCTGTTACTGCGAAACAGCTCTAATATAGTGATTTTCCATCGGATGTCGTGAAGAGTTTTAAAGTCAACAGTCGAAAGTAAGTGTAACAAAAACATAAGTAAATCTTAAAAATTAAAAAGTCAAATTTAATTACAATAATTTTTCAAAGCAAAAACCACTAATCCTAATGCACGTCTCACATCGGTGACAGAGGTATTGAAAAACTTAGCTTAACATTATGCATAGCGCGCACTTTTGCTGCAGTAAACAAAATTCTTGCTCAAATTTAAGAAGAGTCTTCTAAATAAGGCTCTTGGGATGCCCTCACAAAACAGAATTCACAATGCTACAGAGCGGGAGATCATGGAGGCCAAGCTATCGAACCATTTTGTACCATCCGTTGGCCGAGGAAAACAACTTCCTGCCTTTCATTACCATCTGACGAAACTGTAGTGGTGCTCCATTGAAAAATATGCCCCCCACTTCCCCCGAAGATTTCATCTCTACTTTAATTGATTATATTAATTTTGGAAAAATATAATATGAAAATCTATGAAATTCTGATCTAATTTAGAATTAATAGTTAATTATTAAAAATAACAAACTTGTATAATAAATAGGAGGGAGTTGATTATCGATTTTTCAGAAATAAATCCTATTTGAATTGAATTAATTTAGATAGAACTACATTAATTCAGATTGAATTAAAGTATTATTCAAAAATTATTTCGTTTTATTTTATTATATTTTTATTGAATTCTTAAAAAATAATGCATAATTTTCTCTTTTTATTCATATTATAATGAAATAACATTCTTCAGCCCTCATTTAAGACTGGTGAGCAGACAAATTTAATTAAAAACATATTTATTTGAAAAAATATTACCTAATATTAAAAAAAAATTAATTAAATTAATGATTATATGCCACTGCACTCACCGTAAAATCAAAATCTAAATTTATTACCATCCAACCACCCAATGGGGACTATCTATTAAGTAAAAAAAGTTGGAGTTCGATCATACTATGTCTCAGTAAATAGAAAACAGAACTTTGCGAAGTGATTTGAGACATATTGTATCATAACAATTATGGCTGCTGATGCTGGTTTAAATAAATAATGCTTAATAGGCTTGTAAAGTAAATCAATTACTTTAATAGCTACATACTTTTTCTTAATAGTGACCCATTTTCCTCTTAAGGAAAAATTCCAAATGTTTTAAATCTCGTCAAATTAATTCTCAACGTATCCTGAATCGTAAAATATTAGGTGTGCGTTGTGATATGGTATGGAGTTTTGTCACAATAATTTTTCAAAATATTTAAAATATCGGGGCATTAGTTATGAAAAAACAGAGGGCAACGGTTTGTCATTTTAAAGTTATAATGTGACGGCTATGGATTGTGCGAAAGCTATGATCAATGACAGCGGTATGGGAAAAATGTATTTGGGGTTGCAATGGTATGTTTTACATGCGTTAAGAACAGATTAGGCCATAAACTTAAATCGAACTCCATATGAACTTTATTTTGGCCATAAGCCAACTGTGACTAATTTTAGAGTATTTGGATGCAGTGTTTATGTAGAAACGCCGAAGCAACTGAGAAATAAATTAGATTTACGTGCTAAGCACTGGATAATATTAGGTTATTCCCGATCAACTAGAGGATACACATGTGGTTACTCGAGGAGCAAAAGCTAATCGAAATTTGCAACGTGCGTTTTGATGAAACTAAACGGAATAGCAAAGCAAAAGGAGTATTTAATTTTCCCCTTTTAAACAATGAAACTAAAAAATTGGGCAGAATTTAAAATAAATGAGACTTTTAACCCATTTGAAGACTTGAATAATTTAGTTAGGCCTGATATGATTTTAATTATTGACTATTTAGATTACGATTTCATCTAATTTGAAGTTGTGTAATTCAGTTCATTTCTACAGAGAAGCGATTTTGGAAAGGCAGATACGATGTTTACTTACGTGTTAAGAGTGAAAAGGGGAGATTGTGATCGTACAATGATGCAGAGAGATATTGTAAAGAGAATAACATACTATGTGACAAAAGTTTTTTTTAACTTTAATTCTAAAGTGGGATATCTTACAAATCGCCTGGAAGTGTCTAGAGTTGAAATTTTAGTCCCCCGACATGTCGAAGATGCTTTAAATTATCCCCAGTCATAAAAGGCAAGAAGCAAGGGATGATGAGATTCAGGTAATGAAAGACAGAGCAGCCTGGGAACTAATTCCTGCACCTAAAAATTCTAATATAATAGTAGTTATACTTTTAAAAGGAATGATAAAGGAGTAATTTGTTAGGTATAAAGCTAGGTTAATTGCCCGGGGGGTATAACCAACGGAAAAGTGAAACATGGGAGGAATCTTTTAGCCCAGTTGTAAATATTTCACTTGCTAGAATGTTTTCGTAATATTTGATTGTATTTCAAAATGGAATCGTTGTTAGCTTGATATGTATATTATATACTAAACTTAAGGATAGTATTTATATGAAGCATCCATAAGGTTTTGTACGTCAAGTTAAAACTGATCATGTATGTAGTTTTAAAAATTCCATATGTGGTTTACACCAAAGCGGATGCGAGTGGTATCATGAGTTTGATACAATTTTAGAAAATTTAAATTTCTCTGTGTGTATTCTATACATTTTGTTTGAACATTTTGAAAAAATATAATTTGCATGAGAAGGCTGATTGTTGGCAAGTTAGTTCTAATCTTTTATTCATGCACATTTTTCTAACCATTTGTTTTCATCCGAGTCCGACGTCATATATTGTAAGCATATGATTGATTCCGACGTCATGCATGGATTTATAAAGCACATGAAGTGTGTAAGAAGAAAGAGAGAGAGGTGTTTGGCTGGTTGCAAGCAACATGATTTAATCACATTTATGTTAAAACCAAAAATATGATTTTTGCAAGTCTTAACTTTTATTATATATATATATATATGTACTAAAAATTTTCTGTCTTAAATTAATTAAATGTAGTGATTCTTGACTCTTCTATATTCTACACCATGGCACTTTAAACTTTCCAATAGATATCATAGATTACGATGATATCATATAATACGTATAAAACATGATTACATAATGCGCATAATTTTTGTAATTCCAATTCATCATTTTTATTACTTTTTTTATTAACAAAACTTTTAAAATAAAGAATGCTAACTAAAACCTAACAATGATTAATCTTTTCAGTTTATTGTATGTTAAGAAATATAGGTCAAAAAGAAATTCTTTTAAAAGTGTTATTTTTAACCAAGAATATATTTTATAGATAGATCAACAAATCGATTTTCTATGCATAAAATTATGGTTGCCATTTTTTCAGAAATGCTTTTAAGAAAAAGTTTTTAATACTTAAGCGTGAAAAATTCCTATATTCAAATCCATATTTGTTTCATCAATATTTTTTAAAGAATTTCCATAACCTTTTTAAGAGCTTATCTTTCATTTTCTCTAGTTGACCGACATATTCTTAACTAAATAAAATGAAAGATATGCGACATAATCGACATATAAATTTTTTTTCTTAAAATAATATCTCTTTACATAATATAAAAGATTAAAAAAAAACTGAATCCCAATCCAATTATTAAATTATTTTAATCCTGTACTTAGAAAATTTAATTTTCTTCAGATGAAAAAAAAGTTAGTGCAATTGTTTTACACACAAAATGTAACATTTCCTTTGATAAGTCTCTTTATAAATATTCTTTCTTATAATTCAAATTAATAAGATTCTTTGTATAATATTCATGTACAGAAATTAACCGCACATTAAAAAATAAGGAGTATTAAATTTAACAGTTAAAATTAACCCTTTAATTTATATTAGCATGAACGAATTTAATGAAAATTGTTTTTTTTTTTCATCTCTAGTGATAAGATATCCTTTCTTTCGAAAGATTTCTGGTATTTTTGAGGTGGGCTATTTTTATTATAATCAATGCTAAAACAGGATTTATGTCACTCAATTTTTATCTTTAAATATCTAGCTAGCAAAGGATAAGAACAACTTAACATTTTTCTACACTTACATTTTTTATTATTTTAATTTAATTTTTATTATTTAAATTAAATTTTTTTATTTAAATTTAATAATTAACTCTCAAAAGGCTTTACAAGTAACAAATCTAAATATATTAAAATAATAATCTATGAAAATATGAACTAAATTTTTTTTAAATAATAATCTTTGCTCTATAGTTGGAATTGCAACCGCCCCTACAATGGCGAAATGTTGGGTCTCCAAAAACAGTCTAGAAAATCTACATGTTCTATTGTATTTTTATAAGTTTTTGAACATTAGTTTTCGTATAATTTAAATAATTTATAAATTTATCGCATCTCTGAATAAATTTTTCTTTTGCACCAAACTTGAAATTTTTAAACAACAAATAATATTAGATATTTTATTAATTATTTCATTACTCTAATTTAATTTATTTACTTTTCGCATAGGTAAATTCTTACTGCAATATAAGAAATTATAAAACTAATTTTCTGTAGATGAAAAAAAAATTAATGCAATTGTTTTATACACAAAATGTAACATTACGTTTTGTAGGTCTCCTTAGAAATATTCTTTGTTATAATTCAAACTAATATAATTGGTTGTATAGTATTCTTGTACATAACGTAACCACACATTAAAAAAATAAGGGATATTAAATTTAACGGTTAACATTAACCGTTAATTTATATTAGCATGATTTTTTAATACCATTAACGGAAAAGTTAAAACAGTTAACGGAACTGTTAACACCCCACCGGAAAAGTCCAAGAAACCTTTCAACTTTGTTGGCCTTTGACAATGATTGGTTATGCATATCTTAACATGTTAAAAGAACTCTAACATTTATTTCGAAACCGAAATGCATTCTTTCAGATTTTATTCACCTTTTTAACATGTGGGAATGATATTACTTACTATGCATTCACGCTGCGATTAAAAATAAGCAATCCTACTGGAAAAGGAACTCGGTAAAAATATATGACCAATAATTGACAGTATACGAAGTTTCGCTTACCCTAAGGTTATGATTTAACGACCCTAAAATGGGACTCGTCTCGAAAATGATTTCCCTCCAAGGGTTGATTTCAAAACAGTCTCATTGGAATACCCTTCTATCGATTCAGTATTAGAGAAATTTATTTCATCAGTAAATAAACGTAAAGGTAACCGAGGTAAGGTAATGAAAATAAGGCAATATAAAAGTTACAGTTGAGCTTTATCAGCTCGAAAGATAAAACCAGCTTTTTTAACACGCACATGGTTTCTATTGATTCTGGACCGCTTTCATAATCCTGATTGATTTTTATTTGGTAAGTCAGAAATTACCTTTCTTTGTGTCCATCTTCCTTCTTTTACAACAGAAGTTCATAACATAAGTCGTAAACGTAGTTACTGCCAAAAGAGATTTCTTTCCTTTCAACCAAAATACGAAATTATTAAGAATAGAATTTCAATGACATCGATATGTTTGTTGAAAATCATGTTTTGTTTCCTGCCACAATTACGGGAAGGAGGATAAAGAAATAAAATATTTATTTTGTCTTAATTTTAATTACCAACTTTTCATTATAAACGATTAGAAAGATGCTTTAAAAATATTTTTCTTAAATCTTTAAAATGTTTACAACTATTTGATAGAATCTTGAAATACTTGAATCTCTATTTTTAATTATTTTTTTAAAATTATTTCTTACATTATTATAAAAGTAACTGAAAAGTAATTTAGACAATATTTTCAATTTTTTTTTCAACAAATATTGTAAATTATAGGATTAAATAAATTGTGAAAAAAAAATTCTGATAAAATTAAAGTTTAATTACAATTAAATGAAATTATTTATTTTTATTATAATGGAATTTAAATAGAATGACAGATTGTAATTTACTTCTTTCATAATGTCAAGTTAACTTACAACAAATATTATTGGATATATAGATATTATTGGATATATTCTGATATTATATCTATCTAATTACGTTGAAACTGACCTTATAACCAAATAGCATTTTTATTTCTTAAGTAGCATCGGAATACTATCACTGTTCATATTTTTTCTCAAATGATTCTATAATGTCATCTAAACTATTTTGTATCCCTAGCAAAAAAAGAATAACTGTAAATGAAAAATATTTTTTTTCTACAATAAAAAAGAAGTGTTTCGTTTCGACAAAATATAAATTTAAATACTGATAAAAAAGGCGTTAAAACCAAAAATATAAAATATCCAAGTGGAAAATGTAAATAATAAGGAATAAAAAAATTAATGTAAACATGGAAAAAAACTTGATAACTATTGCATGAAATACAGAGAAAATTGTAGAATCAGAATTTTTTTTATACAGAGTAATTATGTTTATACAGCGTAATACCTTTATTCTGAATTAATCAATTGAAGACAAAAATCTAAATCGTATTCCATTGTATTTATACAGCCTGTAATCTTCAGAATAAATCACGACATGTTATCACCAAATACCGAAAAAAATTTGCATTTAATTTTTTATTGCATTTTGTTACATAACAGTATATAAAGAATAATATTGTAAACGAGAACGACATGGAACTTATAATATACATGAACCATCTAATCCACGGCTGTAGTTCTTATACAATATTTATTAAAAATCACGATATTTTTGTCTAGCATATAAAATAACATTATAAAGGGATTCATCTGTGTCTGAACAAAAAAGCTAACATTAATTTGGTTTTTTGAAAATGAATACGTCACTTTTATCAACAAAGTTTCGACATAATGGTTATGATTATATATATATAAGAACCAGAAGTCATATTTCTAAATTGTTTCTTTAATGTTCACCAAATTAAAAATTAAATCTAGTGTTTTGTAACTAAATAAAGTAGAATTTATGCTATCATAATACTTATTATTTACTTACTTTGATTCAAATTCTGAGGCATGAACATTGCATAAATGCTATTTATTTTTTTAGTAGAGAAATGCATGATTTTGTTAATATAGACACCAACACTAAGCAGTTTATTACATATACACTGGTATGCAAAACTTAAGCAACAGGTGGGTTTTTTGCCAAAACTCCACGAGAAATCATCTGAGAGACATGACATTCAGAAATGATGGGGGCATTATATACGTAAAGGATGACGAAAGCATCGGCGCTGCAAAAGGAATACAATGCATACGGTATGGAATCAAACAAAAACAAGCTTTATTGAACGCATAGTATCATGATTTATGATTGTCTATCCAAGAGGAAGAACAACAAGCAGATGTTCCTTAATATGGGATATGCCCTCCAATGCAATGGTTGCTTCGTCCCGTCTCCGCATACTCAGAACCAGCTGGTGCAACATTTCTTGCGGTAGGAGTGCCCATTCCTCAATCAGCATCTGTTTGAGTTGTTGGGTGTTCTCCGGAGGATGTAAGCGTACTGCAATGCGTCTCCCCAAAGCATCCCACACATGTTCGATGGGATTTAAATCTGGGGAGTACGCTGGCCAATCTATTCGAGTGATATCTTCACTTTCCAGTAGCTCCTCAACAGCAAAAGTCCGGTGTGGCCGTGCATTGTCATCCATAAAAATGAAGTCTGGGCCAATAGCATCTTGGAACAGACGCACATGGGGAAGGTGTACCTTCTCACAATAGCGATCCCCGGTTACAGACCCTCTGTCGAAAACGTGGAGCTCAGTTCTCCCGTTCAGCAAAATACCTCCCCAGACAAGAACTCCAGAACCACTATAACGATGTCTTTCCTTGAGGTTACTGGGATAAAGCCGGGTCCCGACCTCTCTCCAAGTCAAAACGCGTCGAGAATCGCTTCTGGTACAGAACCGACTCTCATCCGTAAAGAGGACACGACTCCATTGATCAGTTGTCCAGTTTTTGTGCTCTCTGCACCACTATAAGCGGTGGCGTCGGTGGCCAATTTTCAACGGGAGGCAGTGTTCAGGACGGCGGGCGAATAGGCCCACTTTGTGAAGGCGTCTGGCCACAGTACCCCGTTGCTGTACAGAGTTGCTGAGCAATGGCGCTTGCTGACTGCTGTCGGCCTCTTTTCGCCTGCAGAACGATATATCGGTCATCCCCTGCAGTTGTCTTCCTCGGGCGGCCATCACCAACCTTCCTAACAGGTGTACCTGTGGTTTGGAACGCTTTTCAAGCGCGCTAAACGACACTTTTGTCGATTCCGAACTCTGCAGCTACATTGGTGACAGTACGCCGCTCCTCCAGCTTTCTGATCATACTTCCACGTGTGACATCGTCCAGATGATTTCTTCTAGCCATATTTCACGAACTGACTCACTGGCACTTGCAGCGAATATGTTGAATTGCGTCTCCGTCATTCCTTTTATTCTACTGTTGAGCTGCGCGAGCCGACATCACGCGTTTTGCGTACGCTCACGTCACCTCCGACGTTTCGTTCTTGATATTTGCATACGCATGACGTTTTTACTGACTTACGTGTTCATTATACTGATCTCCATACCTCCTTTTCTGCAATTCCATGGCTATCTGCTAAATTTTTACATTGTTGCTTAAGTTTTGCACACCAGTGTATATGAAGTTTTTTACTTAATACTATGTTTTAAATTTTGCGGCTTTTAGAATTTAGTTAAATTGTTGTAGTTTTTATAAAAAAGATTTATTGCAATTTATTTTATTTTCTATCAAATTGCAGCAAAGTTTTTGTTAAACTTATATTAACAATAATATACAACAAAGCATTGCAGTTAAAGATTGTACAACGTGTGCTCGGTCTAGATCAGTTCTGATAATTTTTGTGCAATTGCGTTTGTCAATTGATAACAGTATAATTGGGCGTTAATTATAATCGAACATTTCCTAATGTATTTAGGCCTTCACATCCTCCAGACACAAACCATTATCTTCTTTAGATATTGATCGATTTTTGTCTGGGGGTTGTGCTCTTGCATGCTTGTCTGTCAGTTTAATTTGCCTGCTATGTTCGAGTATGTACACCATTTCTCATCAGCAATAATCACGTTGTTCAGTCCATGTCCTCCAAGTGAGGCAAAATGAATAGCTGACATCAAACTTCGCAACAATTTACTTGATCGGACTTATCAGGATCGACTATTTCATGGGTCATCTTAAAGGCCAACCATTTCTTGGCTCATCTTAGAAATCGAATTGGCCGCAATGAAATGTCTTAAACCAATTGTAAACTATATAAAGATTAATTGTGCTTTCTCCAAATGCTTAGTTGATATTAATTTGTGAGTAGCAAGTGCTTATGCCAGGCTTGTAATCCTACAGTAAGAGGGTACCTTGCTAATGATGAAATATTGTCAATTGATGTGACATTTTTGAAAATTCAAATATAATAATAAGCTCCCAAATGATGAAAATATTCAATTAAAAGATAATTAGCTTACAAATAGGTTAATAAATAAATATAAATAAAAATGTTGTGCGGAACATTGTTTCCAAACCAATATTTTACCTTTGTTTTGTTTACTCTTTGTTTTGTTGTGACCTAGTTAGCTTAAAAATTGCCGTCAAAATTGAGTCTCCTTTATTATACAAGAAAGTATCATACTTGACATGGCTATTGTTTTATGTTTGTGAAACTATGGCTTTAATCATTTGTTTCAAATCTTCCCCGTATAATCTATATCATTATTTCTTTAGCAATCGTGTTACATAGACTGATATAACAATATTCAAAGTATATTAACTAATTTTAGTTTTACTTCACAAAATATCATTTTCACTCCTTTGAGGCCTTTTTACAAGTATTGTATGTAAATAGTTATGGTTTAATAAATGTTAAAAAGATCAGATTTTAACATTTACTCCAAGCTTATTAAGTTAATTCATCTTCACAAATGTTTTGTAGTAAACTGAGAACCCCCTTTTCATAAATGAATTCCCCGATTAAAAGATTATTTAACTGAAAACACAGATTATCATAAAACTACTGAAGCTGAAGATTTATCTTTTATTCAATAACTTATTTTGAAAGTTACGCCATAAAGCCAACTTACGAACCAAGTGACAATGGAGAAACTTTCACGCTTATTGTTTAAGATTTCAAGATTGTAAGCACTAAATATTTTATAGTGCTTTAATCATAAAATCCTTCAGTTCATTATCTAAGAAAATACCACTTAACTATAGCAATATACGAATTTCACCGTTGTTCCTCAATATTTTGAAGTTTTAGATCATTACTTGAAGAATGTACCGTTTATTTCCTGATTTTTACAGTTCCATTAATATGCTTTAAGTGCATTAATTAATCATTTATTCTTTCAAAATTCTCGCCGTGTACTTTAATTAACTATTAAAACATTGTTCAACGAAATTCCGTAACTAGGCTAACATGCATACTAGATTTAAAAATGATGTTTATCAGATAAGAGTTTAGCATTGAATAAGGCACATTTCTAGATTTTAATTTGTTTTTTAAAGAATTATTAAATTTGTTTTTTTAAATAGTTATTAAATGCCAATCAAACTTTCATCTGAGGATATTTGCCGCTTGAACGGTAGATGTATAAGCAAATTCTTTATAATTCTTATAATGCAAATTCAGCGTTGTTCTAGGTGCACCACGAGTACCTGCTACTTTGAATCCATAATGTACCACACTTTAGAACGAACTTAAACAGTGGTGGCAAAGATTTGCCTTGCCTTGCCCACCACCTCGAGCTAGCTCAATGAAACAATTCTCCAGTAATGATAAATCTGTATGATTTATCGTTCCCATAAAGAAAAGAATCTTGGATACTTTCAGTTCGGCTTCGCTTTTTATACATAGAACTAAGCATCCTTGATTAAGAAATTCAACTTGCTATCCATCAAGTAGCACCTTAAAAAGTTTATTGTAATTTACAAATTTTTGCAACTCAGGTAAACCAAAGAAATCGAGTTAAATTGTTAAAAGAAAATTTTAATATCTATGAAACATGATTAATATGTTTTCATTTTATTTTATAAAAATATCATCAGGGCAAATTATTACAAACTAATAAATCTTAACCGAACGGTTTGTCACTTTCCTCTTTAGGTTCAATATATCAGAAAAAAGTCTTTAGAAAATAAAAGAACCATAAGTTGATTTTTGCTTCCTATATTGAAATTTTAGTATTTGAATTCGATTTAATACTTTTCCAAAATCTTTTTAAGACTTCTTTGAAAAGTTTTTTTTTAAAGAAAGAAATTTGTTCGTATTCAAAAATTTGAATAACGTTATATTAATACTATTCCAGATATCTGGATATTATTGGTTTCTGCGATATAGGCAAAAAGCATTGAAATTTCTTTTATTGAAGCTGGGCGATGGTTTTTCAAGTATGTAGAAAAAGTTAACAATATCTCGGATTTTTAACACCATATAATAGTAAGAGTTTTTTTTAAATTTTGATTTCAGAATAAATCAAAATATCAAAGTTGTCAGAACTAATATTAGTGGGTTGCGAACTAATTTGAGTGAATTTAGTGGATCCCAAATCACTATAAGAGAATCATTTTAACAGAAATACTAACTTCAAAATTGAAAGCAGCACTTGTAAAAATAATTACGTTAGTTATTATTTATTTAATAATTTAGAAATAAAATTTTGATCCTCTGTTTTATTCCATGCAGATGTAAAAAAGTTTATAATAGTTTAGGCAACTAATTTAAAATAACTATTGGACTAAAATAAATATTTATCAGTGAAACTACTTTCGTTAAATAGTTATATTATAATAATAATCCACATTGCTCAAAATTTTTTTAAATATCCCCTCTCCTCCCTTAGTCGGATTGTAGCTTTTATCCTTGTTTAATAATGTTCATAATGCATTATTTTATTTATAAATTCTCCAATTTGAAACGCCCTTTCTTTAAAACTTAATTCTAAATTAAATGAAAAAATGTATTTTATCTTTTCGTTCTTTGTACATCGTTTAAACCCTTGATGCATTCAAAACAGCTATTAACTCTTTTTCCAATTTCTTTACTTTCTTTTCTTTCTACATTTGTCAAATAAAAGTGAGAATTCTAAAGGGAGAATGTTTCTAATCTAGTTCTTTTATATCACCTAGTATTTCCTTAAAGTACTAATGCATTTGCAATATTTGTTGAGAACCTTTATATTATTTGCTTGAGAGGGTAAATTTGAAAGACATCGGCAAATAGTAATAGAAAATATCTAAGAGTATCTCTCTTATTGTATTAAATCCTGCTGTACATGAAGTTAAGTGAAGATGCTTCAGTCGTGAATCGTACCGAGAAGAAAAAAAATACACAAAGGATACCAATATAATGGAAGTCATTCGAAACTCAAGTCCTTTACTTATTTAATATGGCTCTAAAAAGTATAGCAGTAACATTCTGAAGTAGCATTTTTCTGTGCATACAGTAGCTTCCAAAATTAAATGGACATTTCGAAATTTTAAACAATTTGAAGAAATGCTTAAAATTCGAAATTTAATATTTGTGATTAATATCGAACATTTTTAACAAATATGTTTAAATAATATCTTTATACAAGCATTAAAAAACTGCACAAATTATTTTGTGTAAATATTAAAACTTGTTTTTCAAAAGCAAAGTTAGGAAATACAACAATATTTTATGTCAGTAACTTTATGGGCTATATTTTAACATTCACAATCAATTTTAAACGTTATGTCATCGACTTAATTATATTTTTTGTAATTTTTGTGCTAATATTGTACCATTCTTTCATAATGCCTATTTTCAGTTCAAGTTTCATTTTAACTTCTCATTTTCTCTAGCTTCTAATTCCCCCAAATATTCTCTATATGAATTAAATCTGATGATTGAGATGGTGATCTATGAACTTTAAATCAGTTATAAAACAACAAAGGCAAATATTGTAAGCATTGTGTTTAGCATTATTATTTCAATACAAATTAAACTTGTTTTCAATACTCAAATTTTGACTTACTGCTTCAAATTGTATTTTAAAATAGTTAAATAAAGTAAATAATCCATTACATCACTGGTTTTCAAAATGGGTAATACCACTCTTTAGAGATCAATGGAATAATGGAAGAGGGTTTTAGTAGCTCCAAATACGTTAATAAAAAAAGGGACGTTAAAGCTTAAATAAGAAAGATAGCATAAGAAAATTTAGAAAAACTATTCAAACTTTTTTCACCAATTGTGCAACCTAGTACAAAATTATTTTCTAGGTAAATAATCAAAATTCAAGTTATAACCGATCGGCAATAAATTCTTTTGACATAACTTAATAAGGAAGTATTGCTTGGTAAGCAGGTAGAATTGACGAATACAGCTGACAAAAAGAGAGGCAAAGAACAATTTAATAACAGCAACTACCCATGTTCCTCCTTCTCGTTAAGGTCATTTGCAATATTATTCGTAATTTTTCTTTTCATTCTACCCTTCATTATCTTAATTTTCTTATCTAATTTATTATCTTCATTATCTTAATTTAATCCAGCATTAATCTTCATGCCATTCGAATGGTACTATAGTTAATTTCATAACTTTTATAATTTCAAGATACAAGGTGGCATATTTGAAAAGTCTTTATTTGTTGTGTTTTATGATTTCTTTATGTATGTTTCTGTTTATCAGCTTAAAGAAGATCATTTTCCTTTTTTTTCTGTTAGAGGGGGGGGTAGGACAAACAAGTTTGAGAACCACTTAATTATATCATCATTGAATAATAAATTTTGTAATACTGATGATGGTATCACTCATTCACACAGTTAACTTCTCCCCATGATTTATTATCTTCTTCAAATTTTTTCCCTGTTATCATAACTATCTGTTGTTCAGTATAATATATCTTATACCTATTTGGTCATGAATCTCTCTAATAATATCTGCTGTGCTTATTTACTACCATTAGGAGAGGATTATAATGACATTCAATTATGCAAGCATTAAAGATAAAGACGAAAAAATAATTTAAAAAAAAATAAATCTTACAGTTTAAACATTTGCCTGTCCTAGTACAAAAACCAATCGCATACACCACTAAATAGATGTTAATCTTCTTAAATGGCAAATATAAGTAAATTTCGTAGCTAAGTTACTGTAAACCCTAAGTTAGTTGGTGAACTTCTTAGCTAAGTTAAGCTTGTAAGCTAAGCTGTCTTTTAAAAGACATATTCACTGCAACATCGTCTTTCTTACAACGTGCAAGGTATTAAACCTTCAAGAGGAATTGTGATAAGCTTGAATGAGCTTAGTTACATCGGTCTGAAGTTTGAGAAGCATATCGTTTTAAATGGAAGGATATAGTGTTAGGTGATTGAAATAATAAGAATTTTTTAATTTTAAAATTTCTCAAAATCAAATTGATACGCCTCGTATACTGATAGTATTGAAATGAAGGACATTCAGATTAATTAAATGAGACTAAATTGTTATTACTTAAACTGATTTAAGTTTTGTTAATTGATTAACATTAAATAATAACATGTCAAATATTAAATCCATTACTTTATTTCAATAAATTATATTTTAAAG
Source organism: Caerostris darwini (assembly GCA_021605075.1). NCBI lineage: Eukaryota > Metazoa > Arthropoda > Arachnida > Araneae > Araneidae > Caerostris > Caerostris darwini. The sequence continues at coordinate 42,242 of BPLQ01002422.1, read as the reverse complement.
TGAAATTGGATGAAATCCAAACAAATAAAGGAAACAAATATAATAGTCTAATTTAGAATAGAAATTATTTGGTTGAAATATAAAGTTTGTTGTTTATTTGGTTGTTCTGGAAAACAAAATGTATGGTACTTCAGAATTTCTACTAATTGAAATTTTAAAAATCACATAAATATCCTAAATGCATTTTAATGAGATACTTTAGAAGTTTTTAAAGACATTTAGAACTACGAAAAATTACCTAATGAAGTAAATATCAAAGAATTCATGAAAGAAGTATAACTCTAAGGAGTATATTACAAAGAGTATAGCTATAATCGTCTTTTTAAATTTTAAAATAAGTATCAATGTTGTTGTTTTTTTAAAATAAGCTTTAGATTTCGAAATAACGTTACGAGGACCCAGTAAAGTTTTATATTTAAACCCACGCGATTCAATCTCTAACCAAATAATGTACGTCATCAATTTAGTGTTTTAAAAATTTATTTACTCTTTGAAAACAATTTACCTGTATTCGTTTTAGAGCATTGTTTATCCTTTTATAAGGTCTGTAAAGGAAATAATTATAAATGTATCACAGATTTTATATAAACTGATATACACTCATGTCCATAAATTAAGGATAATTCAGAATCACACAGAAAGTGAACTCCGAAATAAAATTTTCACCTGTAGAATTATCACACACATCTTGAAGAAGAAAATGCAAATTACAGGAAACCACCAGATGGCGCGGATAGTACGTCACAATGACGAGAGTGTAAGAAAGGGGTATATAAGGAATAGTGGCAAAGAAGTAAAATTGTTCACAAGCGCTTTAAAAGCCTTTCAGTGCAATAACCGCATAGTTATGGCACAAAGGAAGCATTTGGATGATTTTTTACGTGGTAGAATTATCGGACGACTGGAATGTGGACGTACCCAGCTGGAAGTATCCGAGGAACTTGGAATCGCCCAGAGTGTCATCTCCAGGCTTTGGCAACGATTCCAAAATGATGGTAATGTGAGTAGATGTTACAGCACAGGTCGCCCCCGAATTACAACGCCGAATGAAGACCGGTATTAAGCAGTTACTGCCAAAAGAAACAGACGGATCACAGCATCAGACCTGTCTCGTCAGCTCTCTTCAGCTACCGGTACGACAGTTTCAAGGCAGACTGTGTACAGACGCTTCGGACACATTGGTATATATGCTCGTAGGCCTGTCAGATGTGTTCCACTTACCGCAACACACTGTCACCTGCGATTAACCTGGAGTAGAGAGCATGCATTGTGGACACCGCAACAGTGGTCTGGTGTGAGGCTTTCCGACGAGTCCAGGTTTAGTTTGCAGTCTGATTCTCGCCGGACTTTCATATGGAGAGCGCCAGGTACCCGTTGCCACCAAGAGAACACCATTGAACGACACCGTTACGGTGGTGCAGGATGGCTCGTTTGGGGAGGAATTATTCTTGGTTCCAGAACTGACCAGGGAGTAAAAATCGCAATTTGTATTAATTATGTCAAACATATAGCATCTTTTTTGCTCTTTACTTTTTGTTTAATAAATAGACTTTACAAATAAGTCAAATTTGTTTTGCTTCTGTCTGTTTCGTTGCCTGAACTTCATTATCCTTAATTTATGGACATGAGTGTACTTGATCTTAGGGCTAAAACCCAATTAGAAATTTGGACTGGTTTAATTCTTTTTAAAAAGAAATCTTAGTAAAGTTAAATTTAATTTTTTAGTTTTTAAATACTAAAACTGCCTCTGTTTAAATATTCCTGGTTATTAAGTAAAAAACGATCAAAAGGTAAATAATATGTGTTAAAAATGGTCTTTCAGGACAAAAAAATTATTTTAGTTATATATTATTTTTGGATAACTACAACAATAATATAAAGCTAACATTAATTATGTAAAACTGTCTTCTAAATCTGGATTTTAAAAAGCAACAATAATAATAACTTAAATAACACCTTAATATTTTTCAGAAAACTTAATAATCAATTCTCAGTTACTACTAATAGTCTTGGGTTTACTCTCAAGTGTGCTTTCGAAAATTTTAAATCGAAAAACAAACTTAAGTAACAAAAGACACTAGCAAATATTTTCCTTTCTCTGCTACAGATATAAAAACAATTACCGAGTCTTAACACATTTTATTTTTGTGGCCAAAAATACTTCACCTTATTTGAACTGTTAACGCTCTCTGTTTCAGAAGTGAAATAAATGTTGTACTTAACTTGCTCAAACAACAGACGATTCGTCAGGGATTTTGCCGTCTATTCTGTCACTTTCAACTAGTTGAAAAGTGATAGAATAAATTGTCCGTTATAATCTTTGTGTTGGCATGCTAATAGAAAATGTCAGGAAAGTTGACAGACAATTTTTATGGGAATCGATCGAAACGCTTGTTTTTGTGGAATTTAATTTTTGTTGTAGAATGTCTTAAAGGGGTGGTTTTTTTGCATTTTTTAAAAAGTTTTTTGTCTTTTTGTGTCCCTATTTTATAATAACAGTTGATAAATGAAATTCCAAATAGAACAAATTTTTAAAAATAGTGTCTGTCTGCAAATTCGTCTTGCAACCGTTTCCAATGAATTACAAATAATAAATTTTAACTGCCAGACTACTCTAAAAAAAATTTTAAACTGAAGAATTTAGTTTTAATGAAATATAGATTTTTTGAAATATATAATAAATAAATTTAAATTCAGTTATAATTGCGAGAAATATAAGGATTTTTCTGATATTGCTAAATGGGAGGAACATTACATCATTATTATTCAATTCTTGTCACTAAAATACATAAATATAAAGAATATTTTGGTTGACGAGCATTATATTTAATTTAAAAATAAATAATTAAGAATTATTTTTAAATTTGTTAGTACTATGGATTTGCTAATATTGATAAAATATCTTTTTTCCTATTTATAGTATCTTTTTATAAGATAGCTTTTCAATAATTCATTAAATATTCGTCTTCATTTTTTAAAATCCTATTAGCATGCTAATTATCTCTTTGTTGATGTATTAGTAACTTAGTTGCTAATGTATGCTTGTTCTTTTACTAACATATTAGTTTAGATAAAATAAATTTATTCTTATAAATTTATTCATATCTGATAGAGAATCTTCTTCCGTGTAAATTTTGAATCTACTTAGATATTTACTCATAATCCATCCATTGCACAATAATTTGTATAACACATAATGTGCTTCTTGCACATCATCCTTTAAGTATTGCTTTCACTATCCAAAGCATCAAAATATTTCGTAAAATCTTCATTAAAATTCTGAGGTTCCATAATTCAATCACCTCATTCTTAAGAATGTATCAAAGAAGAAAATTTATCTAATCCCTTTGTTATCTTTTTGTTGACCACAAGATAACGAAAACTACTCCATTGGATTGCAAATGTAGATATACCACATTATCTCAAATATTTGTTGGTGCATTCAATCAATCAATTATTTTGACATATTTTTATTTTTGAAAATCTCCAAGCATCATAATTTAGGAATAGAATCTATCGCATGCAAACCCCATATAATATGATAGCTGTGAAAGAAGTTACATGTCCTTTAAAATTTGGACAGTACTAGGAAATGGACCAATACTCCATCTATAAATTATGATATATTTTAACATTTCATTCAGGTGGAAATAAAGCAATGATTTCTTAATGAGTGAGTTAATTTAAATAATAGATTAGACACATTGTGGTTTATGGTATATTCCGCCATCCACAAAAGATATTCATTGGAAGCAGCCGTGAAAGATTATTTCTGCGTTTATGCATAGATTGTTGTTATCGAACAGCTCTATCTGAGTTGAAACCGTTAAAATTTACTGACTCCGATGAAGTGAATATAGAACGAGAACATGCGTGGAAAGACTAGAAAATGGGTAGAATCATTAGATTGGCTTCCATGGGAAGATAATATTAACGTTAAATGAGTAACTGTAACTGTGTTAAATGAGTTATTACAGAGTTAAACAGTTGATGCGATGCACCCTTTTGTAAAAGCATACTTGCAAGAACTGGAAAGATTTGATACTCCGAGAAGTCGCGCACTTTCATGTATTGAATTGTTAACTCCTAATTGACTTGACTTGAAGTGCAGCAGGAAAAAAAGAAATTTATGTTTGTTATGTATAGAGTTATATCTAATTAATATGTCAAAGAATACAATCGAGGAATGTTATACAAAAAACTTAAACTATGTCATTAAATAGTCATTAAATAGAATGCAAGAGTTTCTCTCTATAAAATAAATCACCTCTATTGCGGCAAACACCAAGTAATGTAAAAGTTGAAGAACAATTTTTCTCATTTTATCACACAAAATAAAGGAAAATATTAGCGACATATATCTTTAGAGTGTCTAGTTGTTACTGCTACGTCAGTAGTTTAAATTAACGTATTTGATTCAAAATTCTCCACAGATAGTTGAAAGACTAATTGAAACTAGAAACTTCAAAATTTGGACACTCAAAGGACCAAATTAAATTTTTCAAAAAATAATTTATTTTGATATTTCTCTAAAATTATTCACAAGAAAAAATAATTTCTAGTATAGCACCTCAACTAAAATTGTCATTCAAATTAACTTTGGTATTATCATCATTCACTGAGGGATTTTTTTTAAACAAATTATTCATAAGTTGACAAATAATATGGATGCGGAGAGTAAAGCAAGAAAATTTTATTGTTACAATGAAATTTATTGTTAAAATGAAATTTCAGCAATTAATTAAAATTGATTTTCTTAAAAATTACAGAAAGAAAGTTGCCAGCCTTAAAAATTTACGCAAAACGGAAACAATTCTTCATATTTCTTTGTCTTTCAGCATTCTTTTCCTTAATCTCAATCATTTTATTTTTCACAAAAATATAACATAATTTTAAATTAATATTAATAATATTTTCTTAAATCAAAGATTGTTAAAGATATAATAACTTATTGTATGACGATGATGTCTTTTTTAGAGCGAATACCCTTTTCGATTTCGCTAAAGAATATTTCTAAAATTTATTTTTCTTTATTTAAGTCCTTTTTATAGCTACGGAACTATTTTGTATATAATACGCAATAAAAATAAATTTAAGGAGAACTCTTTTGGTGAGTAAAAGATTTTTATTGTTATTTTTAATATTGCACTATATTTTCAACTTAACCTTAAATAATCAAAACCAAATTAGGTATTCATGTTTAACTTAAAATGTTTTAATATTTACCTTGTAAACTGAGCATAAATCATGAAATAATGTTTATAGAATAATTTATTGATTATTGTTAACCATCATTATTGTTAATCCTAATGTTATTCTGTGCATTATTTTGACATAAAATACAGTAAAAAAAGGAAACCAAGAAAAAACTTCCAAATTGATTGTTCGATTCGGTCACGTACAAGTATACCTTCCCTTCAAAAGAGCATTCTTAAGTTTTAACTAAAACCACAATAAAATTAAATTAAAAATTTAAATGAAAAGAATTTTCCATTCTTTTGAAAGCATTCGAGTGTACTCTAGATACTTTTATTGTTCTTTGCTAGAAGCGTATTCAATCTTTTGTGATATGAATAAATATTTAACATAAGTTTGATTTTTTATTTACGAAGCTGAAAACTTGTTTTTATTTCTTCATGCTAATGCTTTCAGTTTGCACTTATTAGATAAGGAAGTTGGAATAAAAAAGGCATATCGAATTTTTCAAATTGTTAGTTTTTTACTCTGATGCTTCAAAATCGTCCATTCTCTTAAGTAATCGATCGAAAACGCGTCGAATGACATCTTGTGGTGTTATCACTCTCAGTCTTTTCCACTTGAGATCTCATTTGAGAGATCGAAAGTGCAGGTATTGAATTTTCGATCAGGCGCCTACCAATCACGCTTTAGACCTGTTCAGCTGAAGAGAGATATCGGTTAAATCTTCAGAAGACATTTCCATTTTAAAGAGTTAATCTATGGCAAAGAACAATTCTCAAGAGACAAAACTGAAGACTTATTTTTGTCCTAGCTGAGCATAGTTTTCAATATCAAGCAATCAAGCACTCTTGTATTATTTTGTCAGTTTGTAAATATGTACTCAATCAAAAAACAAATAGCAAGCATGAAATTGATAAAAATCAGTTGATTGTTCTAAAATCCTACAGTACTCAAATTGGTAAAAATTCATTTGAAGGCAAACTTAATCAGGAAAATAGTTAAAAGGGGATTGTATATACTCTTATCGGTAAAGTTAATACACAAAATAATGTCTGCTACAAAAACATAATCAACATTAATGTGATAAATATTTCCTATCTAATTTCCGGCATCACTTAAATAGCGGAGCAGTTGAAATTAAGTCATTTGCTTTAAATTTAAGTTTTCATAAATGTGACACTTTTAAAATTAATAATTATTCTTCATCAAATTTTACAAAACATAAACAATTTGATGCTTCTATTTTATAATAAATTCTTCAAGCATTTATCAGTCGAATAAATTTATTATAAAATGAGGCAAAATATTTATTCATTATAATCAATAAGTAACAATTATATTTATAGTGTTATATTATTTGGTCTTGTATTATTCATAGTGTTATTTATTTCGAAATAATTGCCCTATTTAATAAATTTCCAAATTTTTTAGGGTTTAATTAATGCATTTCATTGTATTGAATTATTAATGAAATCCGGATTAATTCTGAAATATTAAGAAATTAAAAAATTCCTGAAATTGTATTAAATAATTTAAGGTCTAACATGTAACTCAAATGCGACTTCTCATAGTCGAGAGGTTCAATCACACTTTAGTATATCATTAACAGCTGCAATGTAATTGAACTATCATCAAGAATATTTTTAAATCCTCTTCTTGTAGGACACAAGCATAGTCTAGTTATTCGTTCAAGTCTACTGTGAAAGCAATTACGGTTTCAACCTGTAATAAGAGAGTTTTTTTTCCTTCTAAATTTTCTCCCAAGTTTAATTTGCTCCCTTATAGTATCATTAGTGAAACTTAATTAAATTACACGGAAGTCTTAAATAGTTTTTATCGAACCTCTCGACCTCAAGACGAGACTACAACTTCTTCATGCTACTTTTCACAACTGCGAAATTGTCGAAAGGGTAAAAAGAGGAAACAATTAAAAGTGAGTGTGCTACCTTTCTGTCTAAGAGTAATGATATCTTTCTTCTCGTGCTGTCGAACTCATCTTCGAATCTAAATATAGAATGCATTTATGTGACTTCATGTTTTCGAGACTTTTCTTAAGGATTGATGTCAGGCACCCATGTAGTGCTGGTATTCTTTTTGTTCATAGATAATTCACACAAAAAAAAGGTATTGCCAGAAAAATGTTTATAAAAAGAAGTAAAAATAGTTTTATTTATTATTGAGAATTATAGAATAACTATTTTCATAAGTACAATTTAAAAGTAAAAGTTATTTACAGAAACTTTCTTCAACAACCTTAAAATATATTAATGGAAGTACAGTCAAACCAGTTTTTATGCAGTCCTGTTTTATACGATTTGTGTGTGTATGATATATAAAAGAAAAATGCCATCAAATGCATATTATGAATAAAAATTAATTAAAATATATAATTCAAAAAGAAAACATCAGATGGCAGTTAAAATAATATGCAAATTAAAAAGAACCCAACCGATGGTCCACCCGATATTGTATCATCATATTTACCACGAATGTTATTAGATAAGAGGTAGCGCCTTCAGGCAACGAAAGTGATTTAAATCGATTCGTCAAAAGAAAATCCACACACTTGACTGCGATGAATAGATTTAAATGCCCATTTGGGAATCTATATAACCAAATAAAACATTTGAAACTGATCTGATGTGTAAATTAAATATTTACTTGTTTGGAAAACCAATTTCTAGTTGCATCATGAGGTTTTGATTTACATATTTTTTATATGGAACTTTTTTATACTGTCCCTATTTAGTAGATTTTTTAAAATGTGTTGCAAACAATATATTTTATAGCTAATAATGAAGTTTCAAGATATTTTGTTATGCGATTTCTTTGATGCGGTCCCTGTTCTCAGCACAAAAACAGATTTGGCTGTACTACCAACTTCAATGAGGAATGAACAATTCTATAAATTCAGTATCAATAGCTAAAAACGAAAGCAGTATACTTATTAATCATCTTATTTGCTGTGATGTTTTTCTTCTAAAAGTTTCAACAAGCTTTTTATCATCAATGTAGTCATTTGAGTATTCCTATTACCAAAAGATGCTTTCCTTTTATCTATAGAACCACTTGCATCTCACATGCTTATAACCAATGCAAGAATCGCATGACAACGAATAGGGATCGAATTTTCATTTCAATCCTTTACTCTGACGAATAGGCCTAGCAATGGTCTGCAGGAAAATGGGATATTTCCTTGACATTACCATTTCTATTCCCGAAGCAAATTGAACTGGAGTCGAAACGGATATAACGAGGATGGGCTCGCAACAAGATGGGACAGCTTCGTAAGCCCTGTGACAGCCACTATTTCGATCTATAATAGGGAAATATCTCGATTTCCTCGTTTACCTTGTTAGTGAAGGAGCTCTTGGCATCTATTATTTTCAACCGAGGAGATTCAACATTTGTGGTAAGGCCATATGCATTCAAATGATTCAACAAGAATTTGTTTTGCATACATAAAATTCGGATTTTATAATAGAAAAAGAATTCTTCTGGTGGGTTGAGGTAGTTTAAATTTCTAAAATGAATATACATTCATTTATTATTCATCGGTTAAAGAATCGTAATAGGTTACATAAATTCAATAGCAGGCAATTTGAGACAGAAATTATATAAATGAAATAATTATACATTTCTCCTTCTTGTATTGCGAAATGTCGGTAGAGGAGAAAAAATTTACAATAAGATATATAGTCTATTTTATCTAAATTTTAATGTTTATTAAATTATTCACTCTGACAATTTGGATGGGAAATGCAATGGGGAATTTAAAACAAAGATATATATAGAGAGAGAAAGATAGATTTAATTTTCAAAAATTATAACGTTACTTTTACCAACTATACATTTTTTTCTCTTCTTATATAAGCATTAAACACAAATATGAATAAAAGGAATCTGAAAATATTTGCTTTCGTTTAATTCCTTGACGTCCAGAAATTCTTTTTCATAAGCTTATTTGAATATCTGACATAGAATTATTTCTACAAAGTATATGAATGCTAAGCTTCATTAATAGTTAATTTTTCTCTAATATTATGCGAATAAAATAAAAAAAACATTTTGTAGGTGATACATATGCAACAAAATAAATATGATTATTTTTGTATTTGAAGCAGACAGAACTTAGAAAAAAATAATTGATCATACTCTTTTTTATTAATTTTTTTAGTAAATAAGTTAAATTGAGTATGGCATCAAAAAAAAACTATTTTGCTTGAAAGAAATTTAAAGCGATAGAATTGTTCGATTAAAAAAGTGTTTTATTATAGAACAATTAATTAAATGTAACAGAAATTTAGACATATGAAAATGCGTTATAAATATAGTCCAAGTTTACATCGAAGATACCAGAGTTTAATTAAAATATGTCGAATTTAGCGTGTTAATAAAAAAAACGTGAGAGTGACTATTGCATAATAAGCACTTCATAACATTTTTAAGCTGCTAAAAATATCTTACAAGATGGCATGAAATGTAAACATCACCTTATTATGCGATATCAACCTCAAAGCTTACAAAGAAAAGTCTTGCAGCGATTTTTTTCAACCATCCAAACTTTCACAACCAAAGGGATCTCTTATCTGCTCCTTACAGGTCAAGCAATGTACGCACCAAAGGCACCAGAAATGAAAGAGTTTCCAGATCATTAAGAATTATCAGTTGTCGCTCTTCCATGAAAGCGAGACAAAAACTTACCACAATCGTTGCCAGAAAATAACGGGAAAAATATCAATATTTTCGTTGCCACAAGAGAAAGGAGAAATTCAAGCAGCGTATCAGGTACAAATTGGTCCCAGAAGGTGTTACCACAAACATGTCTTCTGGATATTTCTTCCATTTCTTATTTTAATGCCATTAATCATAGAAAAGCAGTAGGTCCCAGTTTTCCCATTGATTAATTAGAAATAATTCATAAAAATAGTGATCAAGATAGTTTCTAATCAAGATCCTTAAAAGTCTTGAAATCATTTGATTGTTTACAAAAATGTTCAGTTCTTTATATAAAATAAAATATATAAAGGACTGAATAAAACACTGAATATGTTTCTTCATTATCGATTTGTCAACTCTAAAAAACACATACAAAATTTATCATTTTTGTTTGTTTTTTAAAAATAGTTAGAGCTAGTAAGCATTTAATTAGTTTCAAATAAATAAGACTTACATATTCAAGAGCATAACAAATTTTATACAAGCTTCATTTTAATAGAAGACTCAATTATTAAATATATTTCTTCAACAACAATTAGGGCAATGCAAGCCAAAAGATCATCTTTGATATAATACTCCCTTCACAACCATTATTCTATAGCAATTTAGTATTTTTGTTCAAAATTAAATTTTGAAAAAATTCTTTTGTTTGGCATTGTAAAAAATAGAGGAAAAACTGATACAAGACGCAAATAAACAGCAATTGAAATGCCAAACACTTCGAAGTCAGTATTTTGTGTGCAAATGTAAAATGCATTACATCAAAAGGTGCAAAGAGGCTAATTTCAACGATAAGAAATGTCTTCTCATAAATTAGTTTGATGAATCTTTACTATGCGTTTATTGAAATGTATTAATATTTGTGAAAACATAAACAACATAAGAAAATATGAATTTAAAATTTTTTAAAGATATTTTCTATCCTGATTTCAACATATTTTATTAAAATAAGATTTAAAACATGATAATTTAACGTTCCTTATAATCTTTTTTGCTAGTTTATATAAATATTTTGTTTTAAATAAGAAAATATTTTAACTCAGTATTTTTCAGGTATTTACTCAATTTTAGGTAATATTAGTTATTTCCTCAATTTCAGGTAAGCTATTATACATTATAATATTATCTGAAATTTTTTATTAATATTATTATTATTTATTATTTTGATCAAAATCAAATAGTTATGGCAGCAATTATTGTAAAAAGAAATACGCTGAATAGCTCTTTGTATTTCTTATTACTATAATAAAGATTGAATAATTTTACAAAAAAATGAAAATAATTTGTTAATCAAAAAAAATTTTAACATTTCAAAAATATAATGATGAATTTTTTTTCAATTCAACATGAAAATATTATAAAATAAAAATGTAATTGCTTTTTAGTGAATATTTTTGTTGTGCTATAAAAAATAAAACCATTAAATATATAAGCAGCTGTCCTTTCACTATTACCAAAGAAAAGGGTATTTTTCAAATAAAAGTAGTTGAAGAAAAAAAAAACTTTATTTCACATTAAACCTCACAAAAAATTTTAAAAAAATATTTAAAATGCTAATTAAATTTTGGAAATGCATTAAAAATTCTAATTAAATTCAAACTTTTGTGTTTGATTATGACTTTTTTATTAGCTGTTTAGCTTTAAAGTAATTTCACCATGAAATGCCTTTAATTAACAGCTAATTCCTTGCGGTGTGAAAGAATTTTATTTGGTTTCTATAAATTTATTTCAGAGCTATAATGCATGACAAATTCAAAATTTTTATCATTCAATAAAGTTTTCAGATCAAAAAATTCGCAATAAATATGCTTGAAATAAAAGAAGAACCAGTCAGAAGGAAATAATCATGCAGCTGTGGTTCAAAATTCTATTTGTACATTCAGTTTGGATTATATTCTTTAAAATTTAGATAAATAAATGAAATTCTGAATCTGCAAGATTGAGAAATACTAGATTTATTTTTGAATCTTCCTTACAAATTATTTTTGCAAAAGAAGTATAATCCCTTTGGAAATTAATTCTGTCAAAATACTGTTTGTTTCTTTCGAGAAATTATAAAAATATCTCGACTAAAATAATATAGAAATATTTTTTAAAGAATTTCTATAAAAATATATATATAATAACGAATAAAATTTTTTTGACTGGGGAGTATTTTATGATTTTGCCAAAATAAAGATAAGTAATAAAAAAAAGTTTATCAAATAATTTATTCAGTTATTTATTTTCAATCAATATTTTTCATTTTTATTTCTTTCTTAGTAATAAAATCTCAATATTTCTAACTTGAAAAGGAAGATTTACATATGGAGAAATGTTATACGTCATAAGAAAATAACGAGCTAAATTTTAATTAATTTCCCACTGATTACAGCTCTGCCTATTTTTTGAAAAAAATAAAAAAAATAAATAATGGTTAATACTTTATAATTAATAAAGAATTAAGAATTTTAATTAACTGTTGGTTCAGTTAATTATGAGTTAATTTTACTTCATATGATTAATTAATATTGTATGTAAATAGTTTCTATTTTTCAAGAAAAAATAGGTTGAAAATAAAAAAGTTCATTTTGCAGTTTTTAAATAATTACAGTGAATAATTTATGAATAACGAGTTGTTTTGTTTTTTTAATTATTGATCATTCAGCTTTTTAACCTTTATAATTTTTTTATGTTAGCATTAAGTATAACATTTGTGACTTGACATTTTTAAGCAAGGAAGAAGGATATATTGAAAAGAACTAATTACAATCTAAAACAATTGCTTTTATTAAGATTAGTAATAATTTATTTAAATACAACCTTTTAATTAAGATAATCATAATCTAAACGAAATATAATATAAATATTTAATTCAAAATATATTACTAATTCAAAAATTTTTATTTCTTTGATAATTTTATGATTTTATTGCTACAGCTTCTTTAAGTGTGGTGGTGTAGGAAAATAATGAATATTTGAATCCAAGTTATAAATAATCTAGTTTCCCAGTATCTCTATGCTAATTCATTATTCTTTTAAAGTACAATATTGATTTATTATGAATTTCTGTAACACAAAAAAAGAAAAAAAAAGTTGATGTAAAACAAATTCGGCCTTAAGCAACGATATCCAATAAAATAATGAAGCGCAAAAACACAAACTGTAGTAAATAAGACGACAATATCAAAGCTAGTCTTTTAGAAGAGATGATTTCTAAATTATTCAACTATGAAGTCATCGTGACTGTTAATAATTATCCAAAATCCATTTATAAGTAGACTCATTTTGAGAAAAAGTTGTTTTAGTAATATATAATTTACAGCAAATATAAGCCCCATAATTTTGTTACCCGTAAATTAATTTAAATTCATAGTACAACTATGCATTGCTCAACTACTCATATAAATGAACATCCATGTAGCCTATTAGGTGTATGTATAAATAATACAGAATGCATCCTCATTATTATTATATTAATGGTGATAAAATGCTGAAATGGATTTATATATGAATTCAAATAAAAAATTTGAAGCAAAATTTAAAAATAAGTCTTTGTGATAGGTTATTTAGGACTTATAATACTCCTACCAACACAGTAAAATAACGCAAAATATATCACAGAACGAAAACACTTACATTCAAATATTAGAAACGATTTTTAATCAATTTTTAAAAAAATATATAAGTTGTATTTAAAAGCGATTGTACAATTTTTTCAGAGATTAAACTTTTATTATGATTTGTAATTGTTGAATAAATAAGCAATTTATTTACAAAAGAACTCTCCTGTTAATTTTACTTTTTATTATTTACCAAAATAGTGTTTACAAAATACCATATCAATTCCTTTCATAACACCAATTGTGTAGACAAGGAGGATTTTATAATCTTTCTTTGAATATTTTGAAGCCACTAAAACCAAAAATTCAATTTATTTTGATAAAAGACATAAAATTACAATCAATAAAAAACGTTTATTCCATAAAGAATAGACACTTATTTTTTTAAGTTTAAAACATAACGCAAGCAAAATTTTAATTAATATTTCAAACAAAAAACTTTCAAATATGTAATGCTGTTCATCTCAGACTTCAAAGAATCCAGGGAACAAAGACATATTGTTCACAAGGCGCCTAAAGCATTAGAGTTCGTTTTTATACTACGGTTGACGTAATTATTTAAATCACTCAATGAAAGAAGCAGAATAAACTGCGAAGAAAGAAGAAGAAGGAAAGTGAACGGAGTTGGAGGAGATTTTTTTCTCTGGAAATACCAATTCATTTTCCGTCTTTTGGAATCTCTAATTTCTTTTTTGAGTCTGAAATATGTGAGAACGCGAGGTTCTTCCGCGGCACCTTACGTAAACTCGATTTTCAGCGTACGACTTAAATTTATTGGAAAGTAATATAAAGTGAAATGAATCGTTTTCCAATAGGTTTTTCTCTTGAACCTCAAATAATGCAAAATTGCTATTTCGAGCGAGAAATCGATCTCACATTGTTTAAGATAGAAATACCATCAGATGATGCTATGGAAAGTGATAGCCATACTTGTTTAACTCTTGGAAAAATGCAACAATGATACGTCGGCCATTGTCTAACCTTATGCAAACGTTTATTACTGTATGACGATTGTTCTCATTGTAATATCTCGCCACGTGACATGTACAAATTCCCTGTTTGATATTCTTTTATTTTAATTTAAAATTTTTGCACAATTATACATTGTGTGTATAAATAAATAAATATGATTGTGAAAAAAATTAAAAATTATATTATATATTATTAAAAATATCCAATAAGTTTTTCTCTTGAACCTCAAATGATGCAAAATTGCTTTTCGAGGGAGCAATCGATCTCACATTGTTTAAGATAAAAATACCGTCAGATGATGCTATGGAAAGCGATAGACATGCTTGTTTAACTCTTGGGAAAATGCAACAATGATATGTCGGACATTGTCTAACCTTCTCCAGACGTTTATTATTGTATATCGATTGTTACCATTGTAATATCTCGTCACGTGACATTTTCTAAGTTATTTTAAAAATGCCTGTTTGATAGATATTATTTTTTTAATTTAAAATTTTTGCCCAATTATACATAGTGTGTATAAATAAATAAATAAATATACTTATGAGGATTTATGTTTAAATAAATGATAATCACATAATTAACTGATTTAAAACTATATTGTTTCAAAAATTGTATCTGTTATGGTCTAGGAATAAAACACATAGCACTAGTGGACTGTAAACACGACTTCTTTATTCCAAAACCAAACTCAGTTACATTTCTCTCTCTCTCCAGCCAGCTCACCCCACACAGACAGGATGTTTACATTATCGGGCGCTGACTTCCCCTATGCACGTAGAGCTATTTATTCATGAGGCAACAGTATCTTCTAAGCATTTCCAGAATCTTTTTAAAATGAATAATATTTATTGAACAGCATCTTAATTCCTATTAGCAATATGGGTTTTCATCTATTTCATATCGAAGAGTATTTGTATCTGCAACTATTAAAAAATATATCAAACATATTAAAACGCATTGTTATTGTAAAACATAATTTGAAGAGTTTTAACCTTTGCCGTCTCTGCTTCAAAATTCTTCAGTTTTTGGTTTCTGATAATCTTATCACTATGCATGCTGTAACAAAACATGAATAACAAAAATTATGAAAATTTTTTCAATGTTTGTAAAATATTAACAAGTAAATTTACTCTGGCAACAAAGAGCGCATGTTTTTAATACAAGAAAAATTTAATCCGTAAATTAGAAAGGTACATAAATTATGCTGTGTTCTTTAAATAGTGCTTTATAAGAATAGTGGGTTTAATACACTCATGTCCATAAATTAAGGATAATTCAGAATCACACAGAAATTGAACTCTAAAATGAAAATTTCACCTGTAGAATTATCCCGCACATCTTGAAGAAGAATATACAAATTACAGGAAACCACCAGATGGCGCGGATAGTACGTCACAATGACGAGAGTGTAAGAGAGGAGTATATAAGGAATGGTGGCAAAGAAGTAAAATTGTTCACAAGCGCTTTAAAAGCCTTTCAGTGCAATAACCACATATTTATGGCACAAAGGAAGCATTTGGAGGATTTTTTACGTGGTGGAATTATCGGACGACTGGAATGTTGACGTACCCAACTGGAAGTATCCCAGGAACTTGGAATCGCCCAGAGTGTCATGTCCAGGCTTTGGCAACGATTCCAAGATGATGGTAATGTGAGTAGATGTTACAGCACAGGTTGCCCCCGAGTTACAACGCCGAATGAGGACCGGTATTTAGTAGTTACTGCTAAAAGAAACAGACGGATCACAGCATCAGACCTGTCTCGTCAGCTCTCTTCAGCTACCGGTACGACAGTTTCAAGGCAGAACGTGTACAGACGCTTCGGACACATTGGTATATATGCTCGTAGGCCTGTCAGATGTGTTCCACTTACCGCAACTCACTGTCGCCTGCGATTAACCTGGAGTAGAGAGCATGCATTGTGGACACCGCAACAGTGGTCTGGTGTGATGTTTTCCGACGAGTCCAGGTATAGTTTGCAGTCTGATTCTCGCCTGACTTTCATATGGAGAGCACCAGGTACCCGTTACCACCAAGAGAACACCATTGAACGACACCGTTACGGTGGTGCAGGATGGCTCGTTTGGGGAGGAATTATTCTTGGTTCCAGAACTGACCTGCATGTTCAGAGTGTAACGATGACAGGCCACATCTATCGGGATGTCATTCTGAAACAACATGTACGTTTGTTTCGGGGCGCCATGGGTGCTGAATTTCTGTTTATCGATGACAACGCCCGTCCTCACCGTGCAAACATTGTAGACGAATGCCTTCAATTAGAAGATATCACCCGTATGGATTGGCCAGCATATTCACCAGACTTGAATCCAATAAAGCATGTGTGGGATATGCTTGGCCGACGAATTGCAGCCCGTCAACCCCCTCCCACCTGTCAACCGGAACTTCGGAGGGCATTGCTTGATGAGTGGTGTAATATTCCCCAAGATCAGGTTGATAATTTGATACTCAGCATGCCTAGGCGTTGTAAGGCCTGTATTGCATCGTCCGGGACACATACTCCATATTAACCATCATACTAACCATGTTATACTGTTTTTTTGTAAATAGGTTCTTTTTTGAAATTTGCTCCAGGGAGTAAAAATCGCAATTTTTATTAATTATGTCAAACATATAGCATCTTTTTTGCTCTTTACCTTTTGTTTAATAAATAGACTTTAAAAATAAGTCAAATTTGTTTTGCTTCTGTCTCTTTCTTTGCCTGAACTTCATTATCCTTAATTTATGGATATGAGTGTATATATATATATATATATATTTCCAATCTGTAACTTAGTGACAAAGCAACTTTATGTAGACTTTGATATATTCTTAAAAATAAGTAAATTTAAATTATTAATTAAAGATTTTATTAATTCTGATGAATGTCTGTATAATTAATATATTTGTCTCAATTTTTAAAAATATTACTAGATTATATAAATTTTATCATTTGCCAAATATTTTTATTAAGAATGCAAAGAAAATGCTATTTATTATTTTACAAAGAAGTTTCATTGTGTCCTTTTTATAGTTTTTAGTTAAATAATGTAGTTTTTGTTAATAATATAATGTAGTCTATTTTGTATTGTTTTCCTGAAAAATATTTTTGTTAGCTAACTTTTGTAAATCTTATCCTACAATTTCATTTATTTTTGGAATATAAATTTTAATAAAATTATATTTTTAATTTCTCTTCAAACATCTCTGGTTTGACTATTTTGAAAACATTTATATACCTATAATTGAAAAATGGTATAAAAAAGATTTCCTATATGAAATTTTATGAAGATTTCTTTATTGGCAGTGTGTATTTTATTTAAATGGATCATAGAAAATGATTTAAGAAACTGAAAACTCATTTCATGGGATCGAAATTTTTATGTGTTCTCTTATAAAAGTAAAATTATATAAGAAACATATGACAATATTTCTCATTAAAAAATATGCATTACTTGAATCATATATTATTTAAAATAGGAATTATCTACGAAGTAACATTTAACTCATAACTACAAAACACTTTTCTGTTTTGATAACTACTTCATCGATTTCTGTTTTTCTGAATTTGGATTTTTCCTTTCCTTTTTTAGTTTTATTTTTGTTTTGGAAAACATTAACGTAAATGTGTATAATCTTAATGTGTGTAATCTTAATATCTATTTCAGGTTTAGTTTTGTGTATATTTAAAACAAATCTGCACATTTTTACTTATAATATATTCAGAAAAATCAAAAAATGAAACAACAGTTTAAAATAACAAAAAGCAAATAATTTCTTTCTCATGGGAATTACCTTTGATTGGAAATAGCCAATACTCATTTTATAATCAACATTCATTCACAACCATAAAAAATACGTATAAAAACATATTTGCAATGGGAACTCCCTTTGTAATAGAGAGAATATGTGACTAATTTATTAATAATAATAATTATTATTTGGAAATACTGTAGTATGAAAATATTTCACAAATAGTGGAAATCAATAAATTAATTTCCTCCATCAATCCGATGCAATGTATTACTCGAGATAGGAGTAGAAAAAAATAAGCATGTTTAAAAGAAAAAAAAAACTTGCGGTTCGTAGTACATTTTCTTGAAAAATATTTTAGCACATAGCTTCATTTACATTGAGATTAAAACTCATGAACCGAAAAGCTTTTATTGGAGATATTCTTTAAACTTTCAAATATCGTCTAACCGGTATCACTCTTACTTTTTGTCTTCACATGGCTTTTTGTATTTTCATATATGTGGTACTTCAAAATGTGGGAAGAATGTTCATGCATTTCATTTGCAACATGTTATCCGGAAGTATTGTAGTAATGAAATATCCATATTTTACGAAAGTGTTTTATGCTCTTGTTAATAAATCCTTTAAAAATGTATCTTAACACATAGTTGCACTTACCTTGAAATAGATTCGAAATTATGAACTGAAACTCTTTATTGGAGACATACTTCAGAACTTCTTATGTCATGCGTCTAACTTTTTAAGTGAGAAAAAGAGAGAGGAAGCCATTTTTGCACCACTTCTCGCTTTTTCCAATAAAGGATTTATTACAAATAAATCAATTTTTTTACAACTCTCCTTTTAAGACTGAGGTGAATAGTTTCTCACCAATTATGAACATTTTCTATCTGGTAAAATTGTTCCACTGAGATATTAAAAGTCCAGAGATGGACTGTCATTTATTCAAAGTGTCTTTTGATTATGTTTTCTTACACTTACATTTTATAAATGTTTTCTTCTTTTTTATCATATTTTTATTGTACTTTTGTGCATACACTTGCGCATTGGGACTTAAAAGGATTGGGTGTTATTTTTTTTTTTTTAAATCGTGTTTTCCATTTCATTTTATTCCTTTATTTATTAGCTTTCTATTAAAGTTGCTTTCTTTCATTTTTCTACTCCAACTAGAATATTAAAATGCCTATTTAAGAAAGGAAAGGAAAACCAATTTAAGCAACCATCTCCATTTTTAAAAGTCGTTTTCCAAAAAATGTGTATTTCTGAGCATCATTGTACCTTTTCTGGAAAACAACTAGATATTAAACATTAAAAAAATTTTACATAGTAGTAAATGTGTTATATTTCAATCTGAATTCCACAAGTTAATCATTTTATTAAAAAAAAAGTTTTAATTAAAAATTTGAAAGAAGTTAAAACAATTTGAAAATACAAATTCAATATTTTTTTTAATTCAAAAAAACAACTTTTGAATTTTAACCTCAGATCAATTCACAAAAAATTTAAACATACATAAAAAATTTCTAGACAATACGTTTCGAATTTTCTGAGAAAAAGTACCTCAAAATAGATTACGTTACGTGTTTTAACGTTACTTGTGTAGAAAATTCCGAGATGGCTTTGAAGGATACTGTTCACATGAGGAGTTTGCATCGGAAGTTAAAACACATCGAACTTTCAAGATATATAGTGATAAATTGCTTAACATTTAAATGCAATACTTTTAGGTTATTTTGCACTTCAAAATATTTGCAATGTATTAAAAGACTGGTTAACTGTTACTGAATATTATTTTTAAATTTTATAAATAAACTATTCAATACTAGAGAGAATAAAAATTTTTAACTAAAAATTATAACCAAACAACAGAAAAAATAAATTTTCATATAAAGTTCGATTTTTTTTATATAGATTAATGTTCAAACTAAAATATAATTATCTTCAGTCAGAATAACTTGTTGTTTCTAAATACATGTCTCAACAGCAGAGCACAAAATAATAATTAATTTCTTTGAACCTAACAAGACAATAAAGTGAAACTAAAAACTCAAAAATATTTTTAAAAAATCAAGATGGAAAAAAAGACAAAAACAAATGCCTCAAAAGAACCAAATTTATAATCACGACAAATTCCTTTTCCTTAACCTCTTCTATTCCCCAACAGATGTCAAAAACGAAAAGTCAATAAGTTCCATGATAGCAAATCAAATCCCATAACCAATAAAAGAGCATTATTCTGGCTCTGGTGCACCTCATCTGTCAAGATATTTTTTTTTTGGAATTCGAAGATTTTATCCTTTAACTGAAAATGAGATATTTTTAAAAGTTGACTAGGAAAATTAGTAACATTATCATCTGATAATTAATTTACAAAAGGGATATTAAAAGGCCCCGTGTAATCTGGAAGCATTACTGTTAATGTATATCGTTGTTATGCACCATTAAAAACTAGATCATAGAAAAATCAGATTATTTTTTAAATAATAATCATAATAATTATTTCTGAAAGCTATAAAAAATTAGTCAAATAAATACTAATAAATGTTTTTGAGAAAGATTATTCATTGCCATTAACAATGCATCAGTTACTGATTCATGACCTACTCATGACAATAGGTACTGTCATGAATAGAAATTAAAATAGTGAATAGTTGCTACTCAATTTTTGAGCTAAAATTAATTTTCCAAATGTATTGTTACTTTGCAACTTACTCTGATCACATTATTGTTCTAAGTGAATCAGGAAATGCATTAATTTCACCTACTGGATCCTCTTATTTTTATTATAGTTATAAATAAAGTAATCTTTATGTCGATTTGTAACAGAGAGTATAAAATAATCCAAGAAACTCGGAGAAACTTCTGATAAAAGAAAATTTACATCACTTTTCATGCTGTGCCTAAATAAACCTCATGATAAATTAAAATGACATTAATGATAAATTGATGCTAAATTAATTAGCATTAATTTTATGCGTTAATTAAATTTAATGTTAAATTGCTTCCTCACTACGGATATGTTTATTTGAGCAGGTCAAATTATCAAATAATATGTGAGTAATTCACTAAATTAATTTCTAAAACATATATGCGAAAGCTATTTTATGTTTGAATTGCGTATTTAGTAATTGGTATTTCCTTATGTATGTATCTCAATTATCATATCATGGTATTGTGCAGATTTCATACGTTCCTGAACTATAGTTATTGTAAATTTGTCTAGTGAGATTAAATAAAGTTTGAAAATGGTGTATTTAAGAAGTTTTTAGCTTTTTTTTATGTAAGTTTATTTCTTTTTTTGAATTAGCTTATTATAAAACGCAATTGTTGTTTACTTTGAATGAACAAATAAATAAATATTCTTATTTTTAGAGTTCAATTTATTTAATTCATAGTTTAAAAATGTAAATATTTTTTCTGAAATTAATAATAATATCGTCAAATTTATATCTTCTAAAACACTCTAAGACAAAAAAACAAAAAAAGACTTGCGATGAAGAAGTTATCCGATTTTAACAAAATTATGCAAAATTACCTTTTTATTCAATATGAAATAATTAAATTTTGGCGCTCAATGAATTAATAGCTGTAGTTCCAATATATAACGTGAGAGATTCTGTATGATGTGTAAAAGACAAAAATTTCCAATTATAAAACATAACTTCCATTCGATTTGTAACATTTTTTTTTCTTTCTAATGCAGCTGTCAAACACTTAGACAGCTTGGTCTTGGATGCCTTAAGGAAAGCGCTGCAAAGACGTACTCACTTTGCATTACCCAGGGGGCGCGTGTAACTTGAAGATAAGCCACGGACGCGGAGTAACAATGCCCCCGCAACGCTCTACAATCCTATTAGACCGGAACCTACAGTTCAAAGTGGATTCTGAACCATTGCAAACATCCATGGCACCGCCGGGACTCGAACCCGAAACCTGTGGTACCGAGCGCCAGAGCGCTAGCCACTCGGCCATTCAGGCCCCCGATTTGTAACATAACTTCCGTTATATCACAAATATTGTTCAGTTATTTATAAACATAATTCCATAACTTTCATTCGATTCTATTTGTCTATTTACATTCACTGTATCAATAACTCCCAAGTGGATTTGCCTCAAACAATTAGCATATATCCCCATTTGATGGACAACATTTGAACTAAATAAGACAGGGTGGTCAAATCGAAGAATCGTCCAACAATTATGTCGGAGTTCCACTTCCATTTGATGAGGACAGCAGGAATAATTGAAACCATAGAAGAACACAGCGTCAAGAAGGCAGAGGAGGGCCTAGAGTACGATAAAACATGAGGAGAGAGTGATAGCCATATTGACTTTCACGACATTTGGTTCATCATTATCAACAGTCCAAAGTGCAAGTGGGGCATCAGTAACCATAAAGACTATTGATAGGCGATTCGGAGAATGGGTTACTCCATACTATCCTCACCTAATTACACAGACAAGCTTATTTGCAATAGTGTTGGATTCGTTCGATCTGATATCTTAATGATTGGAAATGAATTGTTTTCAGCCATATCCTGCTTCAAATTGAGAATTGATAACCAAAGGAAATGTGTCTGGAGATATCCAGAACTCAATTGAGATACTAACTTGGCTATTTTTCGCTAGACACTGTGACAACAGCGAGTTGCTGCTATTTTATTTTAAATCACTTTAATTAATAACCACCTGTGAAAGCAGGGTGGTACATTGATTATATTCTATGACCCATTAATTGGTTGGTTGGTGATGTTTAAAGGTACAAAAAAAATTATTTCAAACAAATATTTACTTAAAATATGCAGATCAATTTTTTGTTCAAAACACGGTAATAGACATGTAAGATTTAAATATTAGCTTTAATTAATTCTATTTAAAAAAAAGCATATCATTCAGAAAGCATCTCCATATCATTATATTCGACTAAATCACTATTATTAGAGTTTTTCTCCCACTTAGAGGTGGTGCCGTCAATGTTTATGTGGTTCGGAATCTACTTTAAACCGTAGGTCCTGGTCTAACTAGCCCTCGTGTTCAAAAAATGACCGTAGAGCGACAAACTAAACCAAACCTCCGACATAGATTCCGATTCTGAGGACTCTGATGGAAGAGGAGGGGCTTTGGTAAATCTTTTTCTGTGTAATAATTTCTCTCTTGAATTCTGATTCAGTTCGTCAATTTATATTTTTTCTGCCCGATTAAATTATTTGTTGGGTTTTGTTTATTTTGAGTTGAAGTTTTGTACGTTGTGATTAAGTCCATTTGCTTGTTTTGTTTAACTTTAGCAGTGTATGTAATTTTCTGAGTACGAACAATAGTAGAGTTAAATGAGGTGGAAGTAGATGGTGCAAATATCAAATTAACAGGAGCAGCAGAGTCGGTAGACTTACGTTTGGGATAGAAAAGTGCTTTCAGCATTTTGATTGGTGGACAAACTATACATGTAATATTGATACCGACTATGGAAACTCACCATGTAGATCGTACATTGTAATGAGTTTCGTATATTGTTTGTTACTTCGTTATTTTATGATAAACAGTAATTGCTTAAGATGTAGTTTCATGCTTCAGGTTACGGTAAATTCTGTATTATTTTTATTTCCTCATTTTAATTTCCAATTGTTACTGAGAGCAGTTTTAGAGTTGGATGGGTACAGTTGCTGCAATTTAACATATTTTGGTTCATTTTTGCATTATGTATAGGTGTAACTAGGAGCAACTTAGTTTAAAGAAGTTGTTCAACTTGTGCAAGAAAATTTTTAATGACAATTGTAACGTAATTGTATTGGGTTAAGATATATGACCTTATAGGGTAACTGAGATATTCTACTTTAATAATTTTAGGAATAACAGAACCATAAAATTTTAGAATAAAATACTTTGTGGGAATTATCTCTGAGCCTTTTTTTTTTGTTATCCTTCGGAAGGTATTAACACCTTGATCTTTTAATTCTCGAGTTATTTCATGTTCTTCAATACTTATTAAGTCATAAACAGAAATCACTGCTTGGCAGCAATTAAGTGTGTTATGAGGCTGGACTTCTGTATGATGATCCAATAATTTCTTCACTAATATAAGAGATTTGTTTGAGTTTTCTGCTTCGGTACTCATCAGTACCTGTACTGTCAGGATTATCCTTAGTATCTCCACTCTTAATGATTTTATCTCCACCCATAGTGAGATTCTCAGGAAATGATGGTGGTGGACCACAGCTCAGTGAACCAAATACAGTGGACCGAAGTTCCTTGAATACGAACAACACCAGACAAAAGGACTGTAACTTTATGCCAATTGATTCACCCAGACACGGAGATGTACCGCCCGTTTATGAGAAGCGGTGGCTAAGGAGATATGTTGCTCAAAAAAGAACCACTTGAACTCAACCACCAGGGAGGGAGCTCGTCCGGGAAGGACGCCACGATTCACCACGCATGACAGATACGTGGGTAAAAAAAAATGACTTTTACAGTGGACCAAAACATAGATTAAGAAAAAAAATGACAAAAAGTATATTCAAAATATAAAACTAATGACAAGAACATAATTCTTAGAAAAAACAGTAACAAAATAATACGCAAAAAAAGCATGAATCATAACCATTCTACAAGGAAATGATTAATTCTATATTCTCGACGATGAAAAAGACAAAAAGGAGAAAACAAACGAATGAAGATGAAAAATTACTGGTTCGCCCCAGGGTCATGATACCCATACACATCTAAATGAGATATATCCCGTTGGAATTCTTTTTGCAGCCCTCAGGGCTTACAGGATGATTCCTAATTACACATGGCCATCATGTCTGCTGATTTTCTCCGTACTTGTTAACCCTTTCTGTCTATCTCTCTAATAAAGCACTATTGGGATATGGGTAGACTTCTCCAACCTCCTGGTATTTAACCTACCTAAATTGAAAATTGAAAAGAATTTGGCAAGAAAACCATCAGGTGGACATCTGTTAATGCTATGAATCAGTGCCAAGGTGGATAACTGTTTGCATAAAAGGACAAAGTTAGATGTTTGTATCCCTTGAATAAAAACCTCCAATACCAACCTCTGAAATTTTAATCCTTTCTTTTTTATACATCATTTGCACATCGACTTATTTTCACTTATTCTGAAAACTCTTTCTTATTGCACTATTTTTTTGTCCTAAAATATACTTTGTTCAGATAAGTATTTGAATATTCTTAACTATATGCTGCATATTTAACTAAACATTGAATTACGTCGTTTGAAAATAAAAATTTATTCTTTCGCTTAAAATATATTTGGAAATGAGGAAATTTACCATGGTGTAAAAAATTTAAATAAATTATCGCAAACATATTCAATTATATTTAATATTAATATTAATGTTGAATATAATATAAATAAATTAAATTTATCTTTAAATCATTTTATGAAATATATGTCCATATTTGTATAAATTAGATCAATTGCGACTTTCTTGTTTGTATGTGAAACTGAATTTCTGCTTAAAATGTTAGCTGTAATCTACCAATGAAATTTTTGACAAGTTCTACAAGTTTGAAAAGTTCTATTTGCGATTGTTTATCAAAGCAATCTAGTTCTACTAATTGAACTATTAAAAAGGGATGTAATTTAGAAGAAAATGAAATATTATTCCTTAAATAAGAGAAATTTACAAACATATTTTAAGAGAAATAAAACATGTTCTAATAAGGAGTTTTTAAATATATATTTGTTATTTCATGGTGCATGATGAATTTAAGTACATTTTGGACTAGAAAAAAAATTAAAATTAAGAATATTATTGTTCCTTTAAACAATTAAATCAAATTATAACCTAACGGAATCAATCAATTCTACATTTTCACATTTTATGTAAAACACCAGTTTTAATTTGCCAAAACAAAAAAATAGTAGATCCGATCGACTATTCGATTTTCTTTTTAAGACAAATAGTTCCCCTTCTCCAAATTAGCATGCAAGTGATAAAAAAAGAAGAAAAAGTAAAAAATATATATATATAATTCCATAAACGTTTTTACCAAAGCAAGAAAAAGGAAATCGTATATTACGAGAGCAGGAAACGACTATGAAGTACCCATAATTTCTTCACAAACCTCGATTTTCTGTCGCGTAACGATTTGAATTGCATTTCTGTTCAGTAAAATACATTGGGTCTGCTTGAATTTACTTCATACAGTGCTATTTTTGCAAAAAAAGAATGAAATATATTTTTGCCTCCGGTAAGAAACACTATAGATAAGAACCAAAATGATCTTTGTGCGCGTTTGGAAAATTGTGGAACACTGTTCAATTTGGAAAAGATAAGAAACTCGTATAGTGATGATTTACCCTGTTTAGGAAAACTACCACTCGTAAAATTTCTTTCTTTTTGCATAAACTTTAGAAGCTTTGGGAAAGGAACAAAATTACTTTTTAAAAAAATCGCCTTTTATATTGCAAAAGTTGAAAATAAATACTCATGACAATATATACACATTTTAGCGAGTGAGTCCACCGTTAGAAGCTGTGACTTACAATCATTATTGTTATCCGGAAAATATTGTAAAATTAATTTTGGGGGAACGGATTTGATTAAAGTTAAATATTAAAAAGGTTGGAAAATGTTATAAAAGGGATCTAAATATACGAATGTAAATATTTTAATTGCGGAATCAAAAGGCTATTTTGAATTAAATTGCCTTGGTCTTATCAATGATTTTCAGATACAAGAATCTAAAAAGGAATCATTTAATTACTATCATACAACAATGTCATAAATATAATTAAGTATAACTTATACTGTTGAAATCCGTTTGAACCAGAAGGTTTCTCTTAATAATGGAAAAATTATGAATAGATTTCAGTGGAACTTGACTAAAAAGAGCAATCTTAATATGCATATTCTTTAGCGGTAACATTAAGCTTTTCAAATGAATTCCATCTTGTATGTATAATGTAAATAATTACATTCATTGAACAAATCCTTTTATTAGCTCGTTGAGGTTGTATTAAATATTTCTATAATTAGAATTTCTAAATAGTTAATGTGTAATTATAAATATTTCTATAATTATGAAATGCATGGAATTTAATTGAATCCAAATACCAAATTTATCTTGCACTATTATAAATGTATGTATTATAAATTAAAATCAAAATTATTAAGTTATAACAGTAAATTTAATTTCAATTGTAATATGAGTTGTACATCTACAGAATGTACGTTGTCATAAGAGCATTAAACTAATATGTTCAAGTGTAAAAGGCACCACGTGTCAGTTTAATTCCTTATAATCATCTTTTGACACTTTTTTCCCTGTGTGTTTCAAAAGAAAACAAAAAAAGATTTGATGAAAAGTGACAAAAACTGTAGATATCATTTTCTTCAACGTTCTTTCCTTATAAGAAAATTAAAGATTTTCTGGAGCAACTTTACTCAACTTAACAGCATCATCGCTTACATGTAAAATTTAATTTCTTGTCTCAACATTTCTTAAAAGCTTTAAAAGATATTTTTAAAGTAATTTGGTGAAATTGCATTAGTTTCATACCTTCTAAGGTCAGTTTCTTAAGCTTATTTCATAACTCAGTCACAGTAGACAAAAAAAAGATAAAAGTGAAAAATAACACCACAGTAAACAAATGACAGATATTAAATCGAAGTGTCTTATTGGAAATTCGGACAGTACTTTATTGGAAATTCGGACCAGCTTCCTATTGACTCCCAAAAGTTGGATGTTTCTTTGAATAGGAAAAATACATTTCTGTACCATTCTAGATAAATACCTTTTTATGGTAAAAGCGTTGCTATTAAATGGTAAAAGCATTGCTATTAAATGGTAAAAGCATTGCTATTAAATGGTAAAAGCATTGCTATTAAATGGTAAAAGCATTGCTATTAAATGGTAAAAGCATTGCTATTAAATGGTAAAAGCATTGCTATTAAATGGTAAAAGCAAAACTATATTATCTAACAAGATACTGTATTATAATGATTTTGTTTTAAAATAATTTTATTCTTGTTCTTAACTCAACAATTTCAAGAAAGGGAGGTTTTATAATTTTCCTTAAGCAATATATAATATTCTCAGATAAGATATATTGATAAAAGATGTATTGATAACTTATAGATTTATGATTATCTCAACTATTTAAGGCGTGTATATAAACTTTCAGGACAATCAAACAAATTAAAGACAGAAACAGTAATAAAATGAATAAAATAAAAAATTATGAACATTACCATATTTTAATTTAATAAGTACAAAAGCACAAAAAACACCATTTAGGGAAATTAAATATATTTTATTCGAAGTGTTTGTAAAAATTTGAAATAAAAAATTAATTTTAAATTTTGAAGAAAATTGTTAATGAAGGAATGAACATTACATAAATGCTACATATTTCACTAAACATCTTCCTTAAAAAATTAATATTCAATTAATGGAATAGACAGTTAATGTTCTCTTAACAGTTATTGTCTTTTATCTAAATTTAAGAAACATACGATTTTTAACGATTATAATATTTATAGTATCATTATAATATTCATTATTATAAATTAAGATTATTAATATCTTCATTAATGACAAGAACATCACGACATATTCTCATGAAAAGTTTTCACGACCATTAAAAAATCAATTTTGATTTTTCAAAAGTATTACAAATTCATAAACATGGATACTTGTTATGATTATTTTTACAAATAATATTGATTTAAAAAATATTCTTTGATAAAAAATGAATTTGATGATTAAAACTTTACCCGGTGAGGAATCTGATATATTTATATGAATAGGAATCTGTATTTTGTCTTAAACTGTAAGAGTCATTATTTTATAAAGTATTTCTTTAGAAAAGATAAATTAAAATTATAAATCAATATTTTCTTCTTAATTTTATAGGTATCTTTGTAACATTCTTTATATCATTTCTTCATTTCAAATTTTTTTATATAACATAAACAGCAAAAAAAAATGATTTCATACATTTTTATTGACTTATTGATAAAAAATATTTGCACATAATTTTAAAGAAGCTTGTTCAAACACAGTAAGACATGAACTTAATATTTGGAACGCTAATATCAATTAAAAAGATATAATGTGTAATTTATAAATCAATAAAAATGTTAAGCTGAATAAATAAAGTAACAGAAATGGCATGTAGAAATTCAATGGCAGAAATTGCAATTTGCTTAAATCAATATTAAGACTACTAGATGTTTTACAGCAAAAAAAGTCTTTTTCAATTTAAATATTTTATGTACATTGGAAAGAAAAACTGTCAAGTCTATTGTAAAAAAAAATCAGGGGCTTTTAAAAAGTTGTGCATTTGTTTTCAAAAATAATATATTTCTATGAAGTATACATTTTTTGTTATACTCACTTTTAGCTTTTCGACTTTATTAAGGTACACTTCAAATGCTTGAGTAAATCAGTTAGTTTCAATATTTTTCTTTAAGGAAAAAATAAAACTCATATTTAATTCCTGTAATGAATGAAATTAAAAAAATATATTATACCGGATCTTATTCAGATTTATTTTTGTCATTTAGAATTAAAACTTCCAATCATAAGATAAAAAAAATATTCTTAATCCAACTTTTGAAAAATTAAAAAAAAAAAGCTATTTATTCAAAAACACCATTCACCTCAATTTAATTTCAAGGGATTATTTTTCTCATTCACGAATAAACATTTATTTTTTTATCTCCAGTAAAACGTATCACTAATTTTGTTTTAGCCTGCTTCACTTTTTGTCAAAGATTTTGAAATTTTGAAAAATATTTTGTCTTCTACTTTCAACATAGCACTTGCGAAATTATTCGTTGAGTTTGTCTTCATTTAACTTTTGTCAGCTATGATATTTGGAATCTTTATTCAAAGGAAAATTCCATGAGACATTGAGATTGCAACTAAATGCTTGAACTTATTCGCATCAATTGTTTACTGTTTCTTTCTCTTTATATTTTTTTATTTATTTGCACATAATAATTGCTTCCTGTATTCCTTCACAGTTGGAAATTCGTTTGTATTTATTTGTGACCTGATATATGTGAAAATTGCACATTTAATATTTAAAAGACATTTCATATTGAAATTGGCATGCCAAAATATTTTACATGGGAAAAAAACGGTATTTGTAAAAATTGTTGTGAATATTTTCCAGTACTGGCAGTTTCATGAAGTTTAATAACAAAACTTTTGCAATATTTATACATGTACACGATGTATTTCTCCTTACATGAATTATATAATTAATATCCAAGAAATGGGAAAACAGCATAAAACTTTTTTTTACAATATTCACAACCAATGCTTGATAATTTTTAGAAATTCGCTTTCACAAACATGCATCCAACTTGAAATATTTCTCTAAATGAACCTATTGTTTGCATACTTCATTTGAATTTTGCATCTAAAATTTCATTATTTTTCTCATGTAGGAAATTTCTAGATTCTTGTTCCAAACATGAAGGAACTTTATTTCCTTTTGTGTATACCTCTCTATTCTTCATTTTATAAACAATACTTAAGTGGCAAAATCTTTGATGCAGCTTCTTTATCCCTCCTAATCCAAAATCATACAGTAGGAAACAAAGCGATGAATTCTACCCTCTCTTTTGTACCCTAGTTCCTAAAAATAGTTGGAGTTTTTGGTAAACAAAGTTAATCT
Organism: Caerostris darwini; assembly: GCA_021605075.1. NCBI lineage: Eukaryota > Metazoa > Arthropoda > Arachnida > Araneae > Araneidae > Caerostris > Caerostris darwini. The sequence goes on along the minus strand of BPLQ01002422.1, from coordinate 11,340 downwards.
GCAGATAGTTTTATACAAGGCTGAATTTGATGAAACTTTAAATCTCCGTAGTCAAATATAAGAGATGTCTTTTATGTTTTTCGGTATTGGAACTATTTTGCTTTCCATTCCTTACAAGTTTTTAATTGAAAAACTTATTCTGATAGTTATGATGAGAGATTCCTTAAATACAATAAAATATTTTATTTTCAAGAAATATAATATTGTACTACATTTATAATCAAACTTTGCTAAAAAAAACTCGAAAAAAAAACAATATTGTCAAATACAGATGAGAAGCTTAAGTTAAACCCATTTTTCCATTGTAAATATTTAATCATTTTTTTGTCCATTACATTGCTATTTCTTGAAAGTTTTTGGTGTTGTAATTAATCAAACCTATTTCTCAATTACGTAAACATATAATGCTATATCTGCAGTAAAATCTTTAAAATAATATGAATATATTTAGATAAGGTATTTTCTGTGAAACATCGTATTTCACGTTTATGATTTATTAGCCAATAATATTATTTTGTATGTAGTTTAATTACAACAGTGTTGTTTTTAATTAAGTAATAACAGAAGTCTTTGTGGTTATTTTCTGTTGTGCAGAGTTTCATAAAAATATAATTCCAGACTATATATTCCAGAATTATAATTCCAAATTCAAATATACAATGGTGTGCGTAAATAAATATAATAAATAGATTTCAATTTGGTATTATACAAAGTATCCTGCTGATTTTGAAGTTATATAGGCTGCATTAAATTGGAATTAAATCAGATGAATTCATTCTTAAGCATTTCAACTATTTAATTCATTTAAAGTATATTTAATTTTTGTAATGTGTCTTCAATTAATTCTTAATTGTTAAATTCAAGTTACATAAAAATTTTCTGAGTAGGATTGGGAAAATTAATAAGCTTTAAATAAATCTGTAAATCATTAAAATTTTATTACACAATTACATTTATCTTTATTTTGGCAATTTTTATTGTTATTTACATAATTTTTTTATACAGGTATATTTAGTAAATTGCATAGATATAGATAATTAATAGATATTTTTTTCATAAAACTACTGTTTAGAAACGTATACGAAAAAATAAATTTCTCTTTTAGAAGGAATATATTGCTTAGGTTTTACAATATTTTTAACAAGGGAAAATTAACTAATTGCGAACAATTTGATTTCCCATTCTTACAAAAAAAATAGTAAGTTATCAGTTTGCCATTACTAAAAGTTATAATGAAAATTATCTGCGATGTCAAATATAAGTATATTTAAGTAAACAGAATGTTCATAGAAAATGTTTTGTTAATATAAAAATATTTTCTCCTTTTTGTTTTATTCTCATAACTTTTTGAATAGATAAACATGATATACTGAAACTCTCAGAATCAAATATTTGCAGTTATTATGTTTGGTATAATGTAATTAAGTTCAAGAATGTTCTCACTGACATATTAAGGATATAAACAATACTACTAACTTCCGTCATATTTACATACTTCACTTTATGAATTCCTTTGACTCACGTTATTAATAGTTTTCTGCCTTTTTTAGAAGTTTTACTTTAATTAATTACTTAAGCATCACGCCCCCTGGGCGACCCATTGATCTTTACCTTCATTTTTTTTTCTTCCATTCTATAGACTTCATTGTTTTCATGCCTACTTGTTACAACTTATTATTTTCATGCTTTTTTGCCATCCTTTTTTCTAGGATTACATTTGTACTTTGAGTTGTTATTTATTTCTTTTCATTGCTTTGATTCTTCGGATTGATTTGATAAGCCTGGCAGTGTCTGTTTTCTTCTTTAATTGGTTTCATTCTTCAGATATATTTGGATTTACTAGTATTGCCTGTTCTGTAAACCATGTGTTTCCCGAGCCTGAAGAACCATGTCTCTGTAAAAGTAGATTCTGGAGATGAAGTTAAGACGAAGTACCAGATATGAGAAACTTATGATATCTTATCTGATATCTCTTTGGCCTTCACTTCTGGTAGACAGGAGAAACATCTAGTTTCTATGTGTATCAATCAACTGGTAGTTATCAATCCTTCGTTGTTAAAACTGCTCAGGATTCCAGCGATGGGCCACTTCTTGGACATCTCACTATTGTTTAAGGGAATGTTTCTAACTGTATAGGTCTTGTTCAGCACTAGAATTGGAATCTGCTTTCCCTTAAAGAGCTGCGTAATGGGCAGTGCATTGAGATACTCGAATTCTGTGTACATTTCATGCCTTTAACTCTCTCTAGAAAAACTTCTCCTTAAATAAATCCAGGGACAAGAAAATTAAATGGTTATCAACATTTGTAAAATTTCTGATGATATCGTCGCCTGGAAATTCTTTTAGTATAATATCACTATTTAATATTCAAAAGATCTTATTTTCCATTGGTGGAGATTGAACTTGTACAACAAAAAAATCTGGAGACTTATTACTAGAAACATACAGACCGGCTCAGATAAAATCGCTTATACAAGCAAAGAAATTATCGGATCTTTGTATAGATATCCAGATTCATGTTCACATTTAATTACTAACAAGTTGTAATATATGTGACAACGTTAATGTCTGTTAGCGAGTATTAAATATCTTGTGAATTAGTTATATCTAATTCAGTCAACATAATAACAATTAAAAAAGATTCGAAATAAATCTCATAAAACATTTTATTTTAAAATTTTATGGCTCTATTCTTCCCAAAACTGTTGAAATCGAATATTTTAAGTATCCTGTACAATTCATAATAAAAGTTTTTTTAATAACTAATAAAGCAATAGATTCGAAACGACATATATTTTTACAATTCGCTTCTAAACTTTTCTCTACACCAATACCAGCAGATGCACATGGCCAATTAAAGCGGATAATAAATGTTGAGGAGTAGCTCTTCCCGCGTGAATGCGGGAGTGGCGACCATGAAATCACTCCACACCACGAGCTGGAGCGAGATTGGTAAAAGTGCTAAATTTAACAAAAACATGGAAAAACTGAACTCCATTTCTAACAGAAATAATAAAATTATACTTCATCTTTCATTTGTTTATTGTTAATTATTAACTAACAAAAGAATAATAAACTCTATTTCTTTAAATATAACGCACAGTCTTAAATAATTGTATCAAATTTAACTGCTTCATATGTGCTGAAATTGTAATACATCACAATACTAAACAGAGTTGTTAATGTAATAAATAGCATATTTTTTTCCTTCTATAATATATTTCCTTCTATATTTTATTTCCTATCTTGGCCAATTGGCAAGCTGTTATTGTTTCGGAATTCAAGTTACATTTTAGATCCCGGTTTAATTAGTTTAAGGTGTGCCCAAAATTACGAAGAGAGACAAATCAAGCCTATCTTATTGTATGCTTGATACAAATGTTAGCAATAATTATTTCTAGTTGATTATATTTACGTTATTTTCATCTAATTGATTACCTTTTAATTTAAGATAATCTGTTCGTTGAATAATTATGTTTATACTATAGACTTACTCTTTATTTGATTTCATATTACATTTTACTTTTCTTTATTTCCCACACTTCCTTATATATAGCCAGTTATATTTGCTCTTTAAATTCAGACTTAATTGAAATCTGTGAAACACTTAACTATATCTATTATTATTAAACTATTAACTATATCCATTATCGTATTATTTTCAATAATTGTTATTTTTCCAATATGTCCTGTATACTCTTGAATATAGAAATAAGCACACTTATCCCATAGGACTAAACAAGTGATTCTTCAAAGTGATCGTTTTAATAAAATGAGAATCAAACAAAAATAAAACGGATAAATTCCCTTACAAACACATGATGCGATTCTTCAAAAAGACGGTTCAAAATACAAGAAATATACGATGGTAAAGAGAATAAATTTTCTGCATTCTAGATAGAATAGCGCAACTTTTAATTATCTCTAACTTAATGAACTCCAGTGAGCATTTCCAATGAATACCAATTAAAATTAACGAAAACATTGAAATATTTAATTAGAACTATCTTTCTTTACTTTGAATAATGTGATGCTGACATGTTTCTAACAGCAGGTTGGAATACTTGAAGTCTAACGGATCATTTGAAACGCAACTGGAATATTTATTATGCATTTAGATTCTACAGCGATGTTACTCTTCGCTTGGTGTCTTTCAATGAAACTGCAGCAAAGAAAAATAGTTAATTCCTGATAAGTGTATCCATTTTAGCCTCTTCTTTTATTCATTATCCGAATCAGTTAGTTAATTATCTTGTATAAACTCAAAATGCAGCAATGTGTGGCTGTTCAAATTGTACTTGTCACATGGTTTAATAGACAGAGGTCACAGAAAAAGAACATTAAAATTGAAAGGTTGTTTTATAATTTAAATTTCATTTTATTAGATTTAGCGTTAAAAAAAGAGAGCTTTATTTAGCATACTTTTAAAAAATGAAATATTCTATTCATTTTAAAAGTATTATCATAAACTGCAGTAATTTTACTAAACTTTTTGAAAAGAAGAAAATATTGATCTATTGATATTTATTTGCCAATATTCGATAAATTCGTTTTTGCAAAAAATTGAAAATATTTATTATTTATTATAAATGATAGCGCTATAGGTAAAAAGTTTATTCCACTTAGTTTATCAGCATACAATATTTTTAACTTAGCTTTACTTCATTGACTAAATTAATATTATATCTTGTTCTTTTTCATTGGCGCAACAGTTTCTTGGCGAGCCAAGACCATCTGCCTACAGGCAGATTTTCAGATAGGAGATACTATATTTTTACTGGGTATGGTTGTTAGTCCTACAGTCATATAGACCAGGACCTACTACTTAAAATGGATTCCGAACCACTACAAATACCAATGGCAACGCCTGGACTCGAATCCGAAACCTGTGGCACAGAGAGCCAGAGCTTTAGTCACTCAGCCATCAGGGCCCTGAAATTACATGTAGTATCTTTTTAATATAAATATTCAAAGAGATTGGAATATTTACCGAACCTAATCAATTTTATTAATATTATATGTAAGAAAATAATATTTAAATATATTCAAATAGATATGTTTAATTTTTATCAATATCACCAATTTTAAAGTTGCTTTTAAATTACTTGCAAAATATTTATTAAAAATTGATACAGTACGAAACAAAATGTTCCTTTTAAAACTCCACGAAATTTTTTTATATATATTTTTCGATATTATAGTATGCATTTTCTACAGAGTTATTTTTTTATCAGATTAAATTCATTGAAAAAATTATGTGTGTGTTTAATACTCTTCCTTTCAATTCTTTATTTTTGTTATATTGATTTCTCAAAGATAAAATTTTGTTATAAATCAAATCCAGCATTATAACATAATGTTTCTTCCTTATCCATTCCTACCCAACATTATTTCCTCTTTCCAACAATGTAATTGTAAAAATACTTAAAATTCATGTTTTAGAATTATCTCAATGGGTTAAATTTTTTATAATCCCTGAATGTCCCTTCCCCGTACAATGATTAAATTTTTTTTACGAGCAATGATCTTTAACTATATAATTCTTTACAGAGTTAAAAATAAGAACTTAACAACCCTTAGTATTACAGAGAACTTCATATTTACATTTAAACGAAAAGAAATGTTCGTCATTAATCAACAAAATTTCTAAAAATTTTTAATCAAAAAAGTACTTTGCTAACATAAAAGTTTTATTTTTCTTGAGGCAAATTTTTTTAAACTATTTTTTTAACATTTAACTTCTTATCCAATGTCTAGAAGTTAAATTACAAGCAAATACTTTAAATTTTCTTTAATATTAATTTTATGCTACAGTTACCTCCAAAATATTTCGCATATTTCATGTATAAAAAAATCCATCTCATTTTAAAACCAAAAAAAAAAAATAAAAAAATTTTAATTTAATTTCGCTCCATTAAAACCCTAATTTTTAATTTTTTTTCATTTCTTGATTTAATTATTACTCTGTTAAGTTCTGAAGCATCATATTAGACATAATTTAAATTTTTTTTAAATATATTAAAACAGGAAAACATGCAATGATAGCAATTTTTTTTTTAATTAAAATTTTGCAGTACATCAAACCAAAAAAAAAGACGAAGTAAAAATTCTTCATAACTTAGAATCCTAAAATATTCTTATTAATATGCATTAATATCTTTTCAAAAATTGATGTTTTCTGAGAAAAGTTACGAAGGAGAATGAGAAAAAGGGGATTAACTTTATCTTATATGAATAGTTCAATCCTTAAAGTTGTTTTAATTATCCTTCAAGGGAAATCCTAATGCTTCTATGGAGAGTCATTTCGATGAGATTTATATGGATGGAACTGAACTGAAAGTAGTCTTCATTTTCAAATACAGTTCATTTCCTATATTTAGAGCGGATTTACTTTTAAGTTCCGAAAAGTACAGCGAAAAATTAAAAGGAAAAAAAATTTTTGAAAACATCGACGCAGCTTTACATTATTTATGAAAGAACATGAAGCCAGTTTCCATTAGAAATTCCTGCTAATTGACAAAATAATTTTTTTAAACTAAAAAAAGTTTTAAAACTAAAAAGACCTTTTATTTTAATTTCCTCCATTAAAACCCAAATTTTTAATTTTTTTTTCTTATGTCTTAATTTAATTATTACTCTGTTATTTTCTGAAGCATCACATTGGACATAATTTTAATTTTCTTCAAATATATTAAAACGGAAAACGTGCAATGATAGCAATTTTTTTAATTAAAATTTCGCAAGACATCAAACTAAAAAAAGACGAGGTAAAAATTTTTTATAACTTAGAATCCAAAAACACTAATGCACTAATATCTTTCAAATGTGCACTAATGTCTGTTCAAAAATTGATGTTTTCTGAGAAAAGTTAGAGGGAGAATGAGGAAAAGGTGATTAACTTTATCTTATTTGAATAGTTCAATCCCCTTAAAGTTGCCTTAATTATCCTTCAAGGCAAATCCTAATCCTTTTATGGAGAGTCATTTCGATGAGATTGATATGGATTAAACTGAACTTAAAGTAGTCTTCATTTTCAAATACAGTTCATTTCCTATATTTAGAGCGGATTTACTTTTAAGTTCCGAAAAGTACAGCGAAAAATTAAAAGGAAAAAAATTTTTGAAAAGATCAACATAGCTTTACATTATTTATGAAACAACATGAAGCCAGTTTCCATTAGAAATTCCTGCTAATCGAAAATTAATTTTTTCCTCCTTTTGCAGCATCTCATTAAATGAGCTAAAATTTTTCTCGAAATGAAATATCTTTTAACTGAAAGTCGATTTATTTTTCAGTCCATTATAATGGAATAATAAATTATTTATTTAACTGCTTAAAACTTTTGAAATATTCTAAACTGACTGTGGAAGAAAAGAGCCTTTCAGACACTTCCCCGTTTTAAAATGATTGCATTTTTCCATATCTCTGGGCATTAAGTTTTACATTCACGGAATTAATTTAACTCCTTTTTTTTCCATAGAGAATTGAACAGTGCGTGCACATTTTAAGAAAATATTCCGTTTTTCCTAAAAGTCGAATCTAAAAATAATCAGTATGATGTCGATAAATATATTTTTTAAAATACTAATAAATAAATCAAGATTCACAATTAAAGAAAAACATCACTATGAAATTAAAATATAATATTTTTACGCATCCAAACTGATTACTGTTTAAGAATGTACCATTTTTAATTACCATTACTGTTGTTCTAATGCAGCTGGCAATACAGAGACAGTTGATCTTTATGCCACAAAGCAAGGGTTGCGCTGCTGTTACTCATTTAACACTACCCAATGTTGACACGTGTAGTTTGAAGATATGCTACGGACGCGAGAAACACTAGCCCCACAACTTTCTACGATCTTATTAGACCGGGACCTACTATTTAAAGTGGATTCCGAACCACTACAAACATCCATGGCACAGCCGGAATTTCAACACGAAACCTGTGGTACCGAACTCCAAATACTCTGCCATCAGGCCTCAAATTACCATTTCAAAAAAGGGGCATTCTACTGCAATCACTTCCTTTGAAACTTTGGTAATGCATTGAAATCGAAATATAATAAATTATTTGTCTCATGATAGGCTAGCTTTAATAGTTGCCCAGCATATAAAATATACTCTCAACTATAAATTAATTTTATAATTTACGCTACGAATAAAATATTTCCATCTTTTATTTTTCTAATTATAGAAACTTTTGTTATATGTCTATATTCTAGACTTTTACCCAATCTGCCATCTGCAGTCTCTTTTCATGTTGAATATAGAAATAAGTTTAAATATCCTTTGTATGACAGAGAAAATTCATATTACATTAAAACGAATCATTTTCTCCAATAATCTCTGCTTTAAAAAAATTTTCCAAAAGACTCTAACATAAAAGATTGTGACAATCTGCCATCTACAGTCAGTTTTCGTGGTTGGAGTTTTACAGGGATTTTTCAAGGACACCTACAAATGTAGGGTTCTTATAATGGAAAGTTTCCTATTAGCAATTACCTTCCCTCACACCAATTTAGAAGACAACAATGACACACTGAAATCATCATTATAAATATATAAATAATCTAAGTCTTGTTAGTGTCTTCCTTGCTTACAAGTTCCTCGGTCAAACAGAAGCAAAATCATCTTCACTTTTCGGTAACAAAGTCATGTTTCAACATTTTCTATGCCAGAAGGTTAGCATCACCATTACATATTTGTTAAAATTTAGATGACCTATAAACTTCTTGTGCTTTTTATTTCACTGATAACTAGCAAACGAATTCTTTATTTCTACAATAATCGATGATATAATTTTCTAAGTTCATCAATGTTATAACCATGTATAAATTATATCTCTTTACCTCCATCTCAAAGCCCATAAAAATACTACTTTCAACTGAGTATTGCTAAAACAATTGACAGTCTGTCTTTATCTTCGATAAAAAAATGGTCCCCCATAAGACTAAAGTTTATGCATAATAAACGTGCCCTATAAACGTGACATTTATAATCAAGAGTGACCAGAAAGAAGACAAATATGCCATTTCCCGGGGAAAAAACTGAATTGTTTTGCTTGGCAAATTAAGCATTAAAATGTCTTTTGAATATTTTCTAAAGACACTAAACCCTATATTAATTTGATAATGTTTATAAGGTCAAAATAAATCGCAGAACAAACTTATAAGATTGAACACATATTACTAGGATCGAGAAATTAACTGAGGAATTTTTTATTCTGTATCTTAATCTAACTATACTTTAAATAAGCGAGTGGAAAACTTTCATGCAATGGTGGCAATAAGTTAAACAATAAAAATGGAGATTTGAATACACAAAATGTTTAGTTTGTACTGTGAAAATAGGAAAGACAGAAGAAATTATTATTTATTTAGACTTGGTATCACAGTAAAAAGTTTCTTGTTACATGTAGGAAGAATAATCAAATTAACGCAACCTGGAAAACTTTTTCTTTATTTTTTTTTCATTGAAATAAGATGAATTACGTTTTCTTAACTTAAAAATATAAATACGCTTTCTTGAAAAAGCGTGAAATCTTGAATTTGAAGATTATTAGAATGTGTAAGAAAGTAGATGTTTTACACAGATTACCAAAATGGCTGTAGGAAAAATAATCAAATTAACATAATGTAACACGAGGAACACTTTTTTTTATTTGAATAAGAGGAATTAGGTTTTCTTACCTTAAAAATATAAATACACGTTCTTGAAAAAACGCAAATTTTTGAATGCGAAGATTACCTGAAAATATAAGAAAGTAGATACTTTACACAAATTATCCAAAATACAAATCCTCTATCAATAACAAAAACTTTTTGTGCATAAATTATTTCAATCGTAGTCATTTTGGAAAAGTGTTATCGCAATTTATATATTTTCATAATGTTTATCGCTATATAGTTTAATAATTTATTTTGATAACACCGTTTATTATAGGTTCAGTCAGACTTAATAATAATGAGATAAATCTTTCAGTTCAGATATATTAGAAATGTTTCAAAATACTTTTTCCTTCAATATTTGGCACTTGATTTTCAGGCCATTGACCACTGATAGACTTTATCCAAATTGAACTACATGAATTATCTACACTAATCTTAACCATAGAGTAATTTAAACATTTTATTATTATTCTGTGCACTTAAAAAATTGAAAGGGGGAGAATATCTTCCGGGAGGAATTTTTAGGGGCAACTGCCCCTTATTTGTTTGTCGTGACTGGGAAAGCTTGGAAGTTCCAACCAAATTGTCGTTGTTGCTGCTTTCCGCTTTTGAGGCGCAGTTACAGCATAAAAAATAATTATTTAAATTTTAAAAAGTATTTTAGATTGCTTAATGTTTATAAATTATTTACTTTTACATTTCGGCTAAGCGATATTAAATATTTAATACCTTTTGTCCATTTCGTTTTGACAACTTGTAAGAAGAAGAAATTTATTTTTACTTCCTCCGAGATTTTGGATAGCTATGACTAGAAGTTCATAAATATGATGATTATGAATAAAATTTAATTATTGTTCGACGTTTCTGATTAAACAATACAAATAGCCGACCAATACTGTCAAAATTTCGACCAAGTCTATAGTTTATCAAGTTCTTTTTATCAAAACAGCTACTACAGCGCATTCCACCAGTCCAATAGTTATTGCCAATTGTAAACACTTGCTGTAACTGGGCCAATGGTTGGATATTCAAGTATAGCAGAAATGCAGTAGGGATGCAAGAATAACTAACATAAAATTATTTGATAGATGTTTTGCCTTCAAAGAATCGCATTACTGATAGTAAAGTGTTCGCCTTAAATATAAACATTACCAATTATGGCGTTCCTGAAAGTAATCTTCACATCAGAATTATTATATAAAATCTCAACTTAGAATTAGTTACATAAAAATTATTAAGAAAAATTTACTTTAAGCATTTAACAGTTTAATCTTAGCAATCCTTTAGATTAACATAATTTAACTAATTGGTATAAAAGGAAAACTTGGTTCTTTTATCTTACTTCTCCCTACGTTTTGATATTTTAACACTTTTACGAAAAAGAATTGGGCCATGTTCCTTTAAAAATAAGTTTTACTGGTTTGAAACTTGTTAGATGCTAATTATGATTTTTAAAAGAGTAACAGAATTCAAATAATTTATTTTACTATCAAACTAACACTGGCCGAAGGATGGATGTTTGTGAGTGGTTCGGAATCCACGTTAAACTGTAAGTCCCGGTCTAAGTAGCCTAAAGTCTGCACAAAATTAATGCTGGACAACAAACCTAACCTAGCTTATTGTATGCTTGGTACAAATGCTAGCAATTTAGTTTATTTCTAGTTGG
>BPLQ01002418.1:0-34818 GCA_021605075.1 Caerostris darwini | reverse complement strand
ATTAATTGAGACAACTTCTCAGTTGATATAAAAGCAAAATTTTATTCATATTACAAAAATACTTTTATTTGAGCTTCATCAGCAACTCCGTCGCGTTCCATGTTGCCTTTGCTCTTACATTGGAATCCACGTACAAGACAACACCCTTATAATGGAAAGTTACATCTTCTTGTTCGTGGCGCCATCTGTTGTCTTTTTATAGTAACAAATAGTTTACACTTCTCAACACTTAAGAATTGAATTTTATTTTTGTCAACTTTTTAGGCTATTACTAATAAGTAAGCAGCGACACTAATTTATTCAAACTATTCAATAATTGAAATGGAAAAAATTTTAATGTGTTTTTTTAAATCCTACAAAAAATTCTATGATAGGTATATCCCAGTTATCAACTCCTAACATAAAAAGAGATGAATAAAATTTATTTAAAATTAAAAAATAGTAATATTCATGACAAAAAATATCGTATCGTATTACTATCAACTGAAATAAAATACATTATTGTTAATTAATATAAAAGCCGGGCCTGAATGGCCGAGCGTGTAGCGCTCGCGCTCGGTGCCACAGGTTTCGGGTTCGAATCCCAGCGGTGCCATGGATATTTGTAGTGGTTCGAACACCTTTAAACCGTAGGTCTCGGTCTAACTGATCGTGGAGCTTTGCGGGGTTACTCCACGTCCACTGGCTTATCTGAAACATGTCAAGTTACACGCGCCCCTAGGTAATGCAAATTGAGTAACGCTCAGTAGCGCTTGCCTTATTAGCATTTAAGACAGCTGTTTAAGTGTTTTTGCCGCTGCATTAGAAAATATAAAAATAGCCTTAATATATATTAAAAGGGATATAAAACAACATAATATTAAATGAAAATACTCTCAAGATATTAGCCGAAAGCATTACAGTTAAACATTAATAATTCTGCATTACGGTTATTTATTCATAACACCTTTCTCCGCCGTCGATGTGTTGAAACGAGTTAAATTTCCAGTGAATCGGAATGAGCGCTGACGTACCAGTCGACTCGAATTTAAACCTGATACGAGAAATAAACGTCGAGCCTGGCTATAAAATTTCCACTTTCTGCCAGTGGGGATCTTGAAATAGAGTCTGGGTCAGGTTACTGAGTTTCACTTAACACATTGGTTGACAAAACAATTCAGAAAGAACTTTCTGAGGTTAGGGGGACTTTTTTTGCAGCTCTTGTTCTTGTTTGTAAAGCAGTTGATAGGTTTCTTTGAATACTTTTTTCATTTTGTTGGCAATTGAAAGAGAACGTTTTTCTTTAAATCCGTAAAACTTATGTTGTATTTTTGATAAATGTATGTCAGCAATAAAAGGAGCTAAGAAAAGCGATTTTTAAAAGTAATATATAGAGTAGAATGATTTAATTTCTACGTTAAAAGTTACGTTAAATTTATATAGTAATGAATATGCAATCGGTATTAAAAATAAAAAAAAGACATAGAATTTCAATGCTCTTTTCTGTTATTTATTTTTTTTCCAAATGCACCTGGCAAGCACTTAGACATGGATATTTTGATGTCTTTGTTGGAATTTTTATGCTTTAGTTACTTACTTTTTATTACCCATGGGGCGCGTGTAACTAGAAGAGAAGCCACGGACGCGGAGTAACAATGCCCCCACAACGCCCTACGATCCTATTAGGAGTGGAATCTACGGTTTAAAGCGGATCCCGAACCACTACACACATCCATGGCACCGCCGGGACTCGAACCTGAAACCTGCGGTACCGAGCGTCAGAGCGCTAGCCACTAGGCCATTCAGGCCCCGTTATTTAGCTGCCTTTATTTTCTATCTGAATTGCCTTTTAATTTTTAAATCTCATCTTTCTTTCTTAAGTTTAACTTTTACTACATATTATTAAAAACAAGTTTTTTTATTTTAATTTAATTGCTGACAAACCGACAAAGGGTAATAGACCAAATATTGCCAGTGACCAAGGTACATCGTCAACTTACAATACGAAATTTATAAAGTATTTGGTCAGAATACTAACTAATATCCACAAGAATCTACTATCAAATTCAATAGCTACAAGAATATATCAAAATGGAGTAACTCTAGAATTTTATGAAGAAGCAATTGGTTAAATACTACAATAAGAATTACCAACTTCAAAGAGAAAACCTGCTAAGTGATGGTTAAATTAACTTTTATATACATAAACTAATGACTATTCAGAGGAAATTGAAAGAATAATCTGTTTATGGTTTGAAAGCCAGACAATTCTAAATGAATCACAGACCATCTGACTTGATATGGATCAACAGAAACATATATTTCATGCTGGTGTTAAACACACATGAATAAAATCACGTGAGAATGAAATTGAAATGAAAGCAGTTTCTCCTGTTGCGCGAGGAAATTAATCTGTTTTAAACAATAACTTATATTCTTATAGAATGTTTTATAAAAACAAAAAAATAAAAACTATTCTTATGAAATATATCGTTAACAATTATTCTTATCAATTTTTATAAAACGATAATGTATTTTTAAATTGGTAAAATTTATTTTTCATTTATGTGGGCCTGATGGCCGAATGGCTAGCGCTCTGGCGTTCGGTACCACAGGTATCGGGTTCAAATCCCGGCTTTGCCATGGGTGTTTGTAATGGTTCGAATCCACTTTAAGCCGTAGGTCCCGGTCCTAACAGGAGCGCTGCGGAGGCATTGTTTCTCCGCGTCCGTGGCTTACCATAAAGTTACACGCACCCCTGGCAACATCGGTGCAGCCCTTATGGCGAAGATCCCGGTCTATTTGCCAGCTGCATTAGAAGAATAAAAAATTTATCGTTCATAACTGACTGGGTACGTTTTTTGTGTTGAAACCATCCTTCCTCTGGACGATATAACCTGTGGAGTTCAGAAAAAAAAATGGTCAGTAGGCATCGAGATTTTCATCCGTGTGAAAGTGCAGCTAAACCCAGTGCTTCCGCTGAGTAACGCTTAGTTTACAGTCTCTCACCGCAAGAAGAAGCATTGTTAGCGCAATCCTGCACATTAATTGGCCTTAAGGTCTCTCCAAGAGGAAGTATATTTTGCCCAACCTGCAGCTAGCCGAGTTTCAGTTTTTTGGCTGGAAGCTGTAATTATTGTCCACGAAGCTTTAAATGTATTAAATACTGTGTGTATCTAATTGTATGCATGTGGTGCTTGTGCGTATGTAAATAAAACTGTGAGTTCTCAAACCTCAAATATCTCATCCCAACCACACCCAGTTAAAATGCATAATTATTTCAGAAATTGCATACTGTTGTTAACTACACACACACAAAAAATGGTAAACTAAATCCAAATAGAATGTTTTCTAGTATACTATAGCAGCTTTAAATGGGTAAATTTCTTTATCTTTTTTAACTCATAAGACATATTTTTGTCTATTTTATTTTTGGAATAGCAAACGTATGCTAGCAACTATGCAGTAAAAAAAGAAAGTGAAATTAGCTACTTGAAATACTTTTGTAATAAAAATGTAAAACTTTATATGTGTAAATCTCTAAAAGTTTCACAAATGTCTGATACATTTTCATGTATAATTATTCCTGAGATAGAAAATTTATGTTCGTAACTAAACAGAAAAAAAAAGTTTAGGGAAACTAACTAACTACATTTAATGAATCCTTTACGCAAAATGTATCTCTTTTTTTGCATACAAAAATGTTTAACTTTGTTCAGTGTGAAATAAATCACCCTGTATAAGGAAGGTAAAAATTTTATCTAACTTCAGCTTCACAATCTTTTCTAAACTTAATAATTGTTATTACCTAAAAAGTTAACAACATTAAATTATCTAATTTTACGATCTAGATTTCTTAACAGGATTGCCGTTAATTGAAGATTGTTTAATCTGTTACGTGTATAACGTCATGTTACGAGCAAATGACAGTTAATTTTTGTTACATGTTAACGAATTCACTAGAAATATATAAAAATGGGCAAAAGAGATACTACTTCTGAAAGGAATTTTGAAAAAGAATATTTTATGTTCATATCAGATATTTTTGTTAAAAATAACATCAAAAACTAATTATATGAGCCGTATATATTTGAAATTAGAAATTTTTATAATGTTACAGAAAAAAAAAAAGAATTTAAAAGTTAAACATTTTTTTTTTATGATACAACAAATGCTCCTGTACAAATATTACGTTTTGAAAATCTCTTTATATAGTATTGTTGATCGTATTCTTGTATTGTTTATTATTGTTATTTCTATACTGTTAATTGTTTTTGTTCTTCGATGTTAGATATGTTGTTTGTTCTTTCTATATCGTTAATTGTTCTTTGTTGGTAGTTGCATTGTTTGCTATTGCCCTTACTATATTGTTCGTTATTTTTCTTTCTATATTGTATGTTATTTTTTTTTTCTATATAGTTTGTTATTTTTCTTTCTATATTGTTTGCTATTTTTCTTTCTATATTGTTTGTTATTTTTACGTTTTGTTGATAGTGGCATTGCTAGTTTGTTGTATTGGTTTTTCGTTGTTATGTTTTTGTTCTTTATTGTATAGTTTCTGTCATATAGGTTTGTTTATTTTTTAAAATTCTTCTTATTACATACTCTAATCAGTATTACAAAGGCTGTGTTGAACTCAACTATTTGTAATAATTATTTTATACTTAATTGTTCATGAGGTTAAAAATACTTACCCCATATTTTATACTTTTTTTGACCCTTTTATTTTTTTGGAGGATCACGTGTTTATGTCACATATACCAAGAATGAACTAATCGTCAGGCGAGGAAGGGAATTGCCTTCTGGAAAGACTTTCAGCTTGAGTTGTTCTGTATTACCGTTTCATGTGAAAGAAAACCTGAAAATGAGGCGCTTATGCACACTGAATACTGTGACAGTCATAGGAGAAACTCTTCTTATTTGAAAGTTATGACTAAATTCAGGCGTTTGCCGATTCGAATCCTAACCCTACTGCATACTAGCTCCGCACACGCTAGGATTCGATTCTGCTATATTTTTATTTATAAACTTTTATACATAAAATAGTATATAAATTAAAAGAAAGCAATTAAATATTATTGTTTACATAATAATTTGGCAAAATTGTCCAAAAGAAAGTGACATTGTATAATAGAAATTGGTGTATGTAATTAAATGTTCTTTTATGCTCATACTTTTCATAATAAGAAATTGTTCTCTAAAAAGGAAAAAGGATAATAATGAGGAAAAAAAATTAAAGGAAAACATAGCTACTAAAAGGAAGCAATAAAGTATTACTGTTCAAAACTGGTGACATTTTATAATAGAAATTGGTGCAGGTAGTTCAACGCTCATTTCTTCTTCCTAATAAATAATTGCTTGCTGAAAAAATAAATCAATAAAAAGAAATCAGAACTATGATAATAAAGAGAAAAATAAGAAGGATATCATAGTTTCTAAAAGAAAACAAATTAAATATTACTGTTTTCATAGTAATTTGGCAATATTTGCCTAAAAAATTGATATTTTATAACATGCATTGGTGCAAATAATTCAACGGTTTTCTTACATTTATTATAAGTAATTAATTGTTGAAAAGGAAATCAATCAAAATATATCAGAAAAAGGATAAAAATTCAAAAGGAAATCATAGCTTCTAAAAGGAAGCAATTAAATATTACTATTTTCATAGTAATTTGGCAATATTATCCAAACAATTTCATATTAAGCTTTTTGAACATTTAATAATAGAAACTAGTGCAGGTTATTCAATTTAAGCTTCGTAGATTTTGAAAAAAAAAAAATTATACGATAAAAAAGGTGATCCTTAAATTAGCGTTTACATAATATTCTTATTTAAATAATTTTGAATCGAGGTTATATGAAATCCACGAAAATTCATATTCGGTTGATTTAAAACTTCTATAATTTATCCAACTAATTCAGAATACAACAATATTTTACGAAAATATTAATGATTTACATTTATCAAGCTATTCTTAATTTGTTCATAATTTAAACAATAATGCACAAACTTTTCGTATAACTCGAAATGACTAATTACCCCAACTGTAAAACCGATAAAAATCGTGAATTACTTCTACTCATAACGACACGTAATTTTTTTTTCTATCTCTGAACTCATTACGATACATTGAAAATCTGATAATTTTTTTTGTACTCAGTCCTCCCTGCTCCAAAAGGGTGCTTTAATTACAAATCTTGTATTTTTTTTACCTTGGGTACCACCAAAATTAGATACAGAAAAAAATAACCTCACAGATGTAGTGCATTGAAAAAGTGCAATACTGGATAAAGACTCTAAAAGATAAAAAATGTAATTAATTTATGAAATTTTTCCAGTGGTTGCCATGGAAACGTTAGAGAAAATTCAGTAACTAAACTAAATGCTTTCGATTACGATTGCCAATAACTTATTTCGTTGTTTTAAATAGAGTACTTGAAAATGAGCACACAGAAAAAATTATCTCATTTTGGGTTTTCAGTAAATTCTTAAATTAAATATATTTTTTTAAACATTTTTACACCGTTTGTAACGTGGGAGCAAAATCAATGAAATAAAATAAAGATTGAAGAAGAATTTTGATGTGTATGAATTCAAAATTTAGTGCTAAATGATTAATGAACATGCTGTGAATGAACATGCGTAAACATATTTAAACATATTTTACTTTTTTTTTCCTTTTGGTATTCATTACAAAGCAATTATATTGCTTAGGTGTGTAACTGATTGCTTGGAAAATTTTCTAAGTCCTCTTCCAATTTAATTTATTACCAAAACACATTATAATTAATTTTCTAGGATTGTTGGATAATTCAAAGTTCGAATAAATTAATTACTAAAAACTTTTGATATATTTATAGATTTTTATTAATTAATTAAATAAATTAACTAATTAAATTATTTTTTACAATAATTAATTTTTTAATTAATTGCAATTTGTTAAGTTAATTAAATAAATTAATCAAATGATTGTAACCATTAATTAATTTATTTAATTGAAATTAGTTAAATAAATTGATTAATCACATTATTTTTTTACTGTTTATTAATTTTAATCAATTGTAGTTGGTTAAATTAATTAAATAAATTTAATACGTAGTTAAGCAAAATATTTTATACCATTAATTAATTTTAATCAATTATAATTAGTTAAATTACTTCATTCAATTAATTTTCATTGCTGTTTAATCAATTAATTGATAGAAATTCCACTTTTATTTATTTCATATAATTAGGAAGTTTGTTTTAAGGTTTAAAACTGAACAAAGAAAAATAGAGGTGGAATAAAATACTTTTTGTGAAATTAAGTTTCTGTATTACAATATAGTGAACAAACACCAAATATAATGGAAAGGAAATAAAAAAAAACGAATTAAAATTATTATGTTTAATGATTTTAACATTAAGAATTGTAAATAAGTAGGATTCATGATTCATGACAGTAAGTATTTGAAATTTTTTTTTTTTTTTTTTAAATTAAAAATTATAACCCTGCTTCCTCCTACTCAATGACAAGTGCGCCCCTTGTGAAGTTCAGGAAAAAGGACCAGTTGGCCCATAAATTCTCATCCGAGAGGAAGAACAGCGCAACTTGCGCTCCCGCTGAGAAACGTTTAGAGTATAGTCTCCCATCCCGGAAAGAAATATGTTTAGCTCATTAATTGATTTACAGACTCTCTCCTGAAGAGGAAGTATATTTCGCCCACCCCGCGCGTACCGGAGTGTCGGGTTTTCGGCTTCGAATTAGAATACTTCCACGAATCTATAATTATATGGCTTTAAATGTGTTAAATGTTGTACGCCTTTAAATGCATGAGTGAGATATTTGTGTGTGTGTCAATAAAGCTGTGAGTTGTCAGACCTGTGCCTCAAGTATCTCAACCCAACCACACCCAATTACAATCTGGTTGTCCAACCTGCACACTGCAAAGTATAATAAAAAATAATCAAGTTTTAGAAAAATTATAATATTCGGACTTTTAATAGCTTAGTTTTAGTTCGGCTGAATTAAAATAAAATTTGGAATTATGTAAATGTATATAATTAAAAAATTTAAAAAAAAAAAAAAAAAAAAAAAGTTTTATTTTTAAAAGAATAAATAAGTATATAATTTCGAAATAACACTTTATGTACATAATTGCACCACACAAAACTTCGTACTATTACATTTGAGCAAAATAGTGCCATTCATTTAAGGAAGAGCGTTAAAATTCTTGACAAAACTGCCTTCACTTGAAACAGTTCATTTCTAAGATTCTCGCTTTAAAGTAAGACCCGAGATACATTTCGGGAGACAGAATTCAATCTGGAGCAATTTGATGCAACATTTTCCGGCGAATACATCCGGATCCGGAGCAGACATTCCTCTGGCATCTCGTGCGGCCATTTTGTCCGCGCTCATTAGGGCGGGAAATCAACTGGGGGGAGATTCAGTTCCCAAGTGGTGCGTGGGGCTGAAACATCAGTGAGGTTGCCCACGCAGCATCTTTGATGGGTGAGGGAAGATTTTACAGTTGGCAGAAATGACTTGGTATCGGGTAGTGGAAACGTCTAAACCGTGTATAAGATCTTATCGACATTAAGACTGTGGGTGTGAGAATCTGTAAAATGAACTAGAAAATTTTCAATGCCGTATAACGAAAATTAAAATTAAAATGTTTAATGATTTTAACATTAAGTAAATTATTTTAAAGTAAATAAGTAAATTATTCAATTATTAAATTATTTTAAGATGTAATAAGATGTAAATAAGTAAATTATTTTAAGATGTATTCATGACAGTACGTATGTCAAGAATTAAAAGTTGTAATCATGCTTCATTCCACTCACAGCAAGAGGGCTTCCTGGGCCGTTCAGCAGTAGTTGAACGACACAGGGAGCTCCTCATCCTGAAAGGAAGTATTTTTCACGCAACCTGAGAGTAACCAAGTTTCGGATTCTTGGCTTAGAAGGGGATTCTTTCCTTGCAGTCTATAATGACCCGTCTTTAAATGTGTTAAATATTGAATGTCTCTAATTGTATGTATGGGCCGGATTGAATAGCACTCTGGTGCTCGACGCCACACGTTTCGCGTTCGTGTTCAGACGGTGCTACGGATGTTTGTAGTGGTCCGAAATCTACTTTAAACTTTAGGTCCCGGTCCAATATGACTATAAGGCGTTGGACGTAGGATAGACAATCCTACCCTGTAAAAAGAGAACATCTTCTGTCCTGAAATCTGCCAGTGCCCAGACGGCCTTGGCCCACTATGGGGTTGTTGAAGCCCTGATGAAGATGATGACGATTAATTATATGTGTGTGACAATAAAGCTGTGAGTACTCCCAACCTGTGTCTCAAGCATCTCAACCCAACCACACCCAGTTACAATCTGGTTGCCCCACTTATGCACTACAAAGTAATAATAAAAATTAACCAAGTTTTGGAAAATTGTAATATTTGGAGTTTTAATTGCTTGGGTTTAGATTCGACTGAATTAAAATAAAATTTGGAATTATGTAAATGTATATAAATAAAATATTTAAAATTAAAAAACAAACTTTAGTTTATTTTTGTTTTATTTCTGAAAGAATAATTAATTATATGTTTTCAAATTTACACTCTATGCATTAAATTACACACGCTACGATATTTGATGAAAACATTGCCATTCATTCATAGAAGATTTTCAGCCGCGTTAAAATTCTTGACAAAACTGCCTTCACTTGAAACAGTTCATTTCAAAGATCCTTGCTTTAAAGTAAGATCCAGGATAAATTTGGGGAGACAGAATTTAATCTGGAGCATCTTTGATGCAACATTTTCCGGCAAGTGCATCTGGATCCGAAGCAAACATCTCGTGCGGCCATTTTGTCCGCGCTCATTAGGGCGGGAAAATCAACTGAGGGAAGATTCAGTTCCCGGTGTTGCGTGGGGCCAAGTCTTCAGTACGGTTGCCCACGTGCCATCCAGGATAGGCAAGAGAAGATTTCACAGCTGGCAGAAATGACTTGGTAACGGTTATTAGAAATGTCTCCCGTTTAAAAGATCTTATCAACATTAAGACGATGGGTGTGAATCTGTAAAATTAATTAGAAATGTTCAATGTCGTAGTATAACACAGAAATTTATTCATAGAATATTGGATTGTGCTTCATTTTATTTGAAGTAACAATACTTATTGTCCATCAAAATGTATGACACAGGCTGTAAATAAGATTAAATTAAAAATACATTGCAAAACTAAAATAAATTAAAAATATATTTTATAGTACTTATTATTATGCTAAGAAATATTTAAAGAAAAATTTAAAAAAAAAACTATTAAAATAAAATAAAAAATAACATAATATATATAATTAATATCAAATATAATAAAATATAATAAATATAAATATAAGAATATAATATAAATAAAATAATATACAAATAAATAAATATAATAAAATGTAATTAATACAAATAAAAAATAATATATATAATTGACTGGGTAGTTAGCCATAAAATTTAGATTTCAATATAAGAACAAAACGCATAAGAGCAATAAAAAAAAAATGAAATAAAATAAAAATTATAGAATTCCAAACGATTTTCTTTTCTTGAAAAAAATCCCATTTTCACTTTGAAATAAAATTATCGTTACTTTCACCAGACGATTTCCTAGAACACTATTTACTAATCTCTACTTTAGACATTGATCTTTGCACCCTTTTTTCCCCTGCTCGACCTTGGAACTGAGGTTTGGAGACAGAGGGAGAAAAAAAGAGAGTGGACGGTGGAGTGAAGAGTTCCATTCAATACGAACGGTACAAAGACCCTTAAATTTTAACTTTTATAGTAAGATGATTTTGTAAATATTTGTTATATAATTGTGTGTTTTGTGTTGCAGTGCTCTCTTTGCAATTTTAATATCATGACAGCAAACATTTCGTTACTGTTTCAAGAAATAACTCCGTTTTTACCATGAAACAACACTGAATCAAAGCATATCCGGCCGTGACATGTACTGTATATATTAATAAATATACACTGAAATGACAAAAGTCATGGGATACCTCTTAATATCGTGTCGGCCCTCCTTTCGCCCGGCGAAGTGCAGCAACTCGACGTGGCATGGACTCAACAAGTTGTTGGAAGTCTTCTGCAGGAATATTGAGCCATGCTGTCTCGATAGACGTCCATAATTGTGAAAGCGTTGATGGTGCAGGATTTTGGGCACGAACAGACCTCTCGATGATGTCCCATAAATGCTCGATGGGATTCATGTTGGGCGATCTAGGTGGCCAGATCATTCGTTGGAATTGTCCAGAATGTTCTTCAAACCAATCGCGAACAGTTGTGGCCCGGTGACATGGCGCGTTGTCATCCATAAAAATCCCATCATTGTTTGGGTACATGAAGTCCATGAATGGCTGCAAGTGATCTCCAAGTAGTTGAACATAAGCATTTCCAGTCAATGTTCGGTCCAGTCGCACCAGAGGACCAAGTCCATGCCATGAAAAAACAGCCCACGCCATTACGGAGCCACCACTAGCTTGAACAGTGCCTTGCTGACAGTTTGGGTCCATGGCTTCGTGGCGTCTGCGCCACACACGAACCCTACCATCAGCTCTTACCAACTGAAATCGTGACTCATCGGACCAGGCCTCGGTTTTCCATTCATCTAGGGACCAACCGATATGCTCACGTGCCCACGAGAGTCGCTGCAAGCGATGTCGTTCTGTCAGTAAAGGCACTCGAGTCGGTCTTCTGCTGGAATAGCCCAAGAAAGCCAAATTTATCCGCAATGTTCTAACAGACAAGTCCCTTGTACGTCCCACATTGATTTGTGCGGTTATTTGTCGCAGTGTTGCTTGTCTGTTAGAATTTACGACTCTTTGCAGACGTCACCGGTCTCGGTCGTTAAGTGCAGGCGGTCGACCACTGCGCTGTCCATGGTGGGATGTTATGCCTGAAATTTCATACTCTCAGCACACTCTTGATACAGTGGATCTGGGAATGTTGAATTCCCTGACGATTTCCGAAATGGCATGACCCATGCGTCTAGCTCCAACTAACATTCCGCGTTCAAAGTCTGTTAATTCCCGTCGTGCGGTCATCATCACGTCAAAACCTCTTCACATGAATAACTTGAACAGAAATGAAAGCTCTGCGAAAGCACTGCGCATTTATAACTGTTCTACGCGATGCTACTGCCATCTGAAAATTTGCATATTGCTATCCCATGACTTCTGTCACTTCAGTGTATTTAAAAAAATAAACTTCATAAAAATTTAACACAAAATTAAATTTATACATAATAGTAATACCAAATAACTCTAGAAAATGGCAAAAATGTTTTAATTAAAAAAAGAGGACAATTTCAAATTTGATTAAGTTAAAAACGAAAAGATAATACATATATGATGATAACTTTTAGTCAGGTATTTTTTTTAGATATTCTTCTCCGCATAAAATAAAAACTGAAATTCAGAAAAAATATATTGCATTTTGAATTATTTTTATTCTATGTCAAATAAATGAGATGAAAAACGAATTACCAAGAAGGTTTTCGAAAAAAAAAAGAAATAAACGAGCACATATGATCCTCTTTTTCCATATTCTGCGGATTCTTTTAGCTGAGTTGGCGAGGAAAGTAACTTTTTCCTTCAAAAGTATCGCCAGCTTTCGAGAAATAAAAAGGAAAAAATACCGCAGAACATTCAAAGAGGCTCGCCAGCAGTTTCTGGAATCTGCAAACGATACTGAATACACATATGCATACGAAGTGAAGTGAAGTTATTTCTATCTCGGAGGAAGTCATCCGAGTAAAAAAAATTTAACTTGGTTACAAGAACTCGAAACAATCTACGACTTTAATGATAAAATGGTAAAAATGCAATAAATGTGAGAAAAAAATGGTATCAGTTCAGGTATGGCGAGGAAAATTTCGTTCCAAATATAAAATTATTATTCAAGAATATCGCTGAATCTTCTTCAAGTCTGACAAGTTGCCTCCATGTATTTGAGTTTGAAGCAATGAAATAATTTTAGAAAGTTATTGATCAATAAGTCACCTTTTTTATATTAGGAAAGTCATGTTTTATATAATATTTCAACATTTACAAAATTTTGAAGATTGAAGAGACACATAATTAGATTCCCGGAATATTTACACTGGAATCTACTTAATGTCAATTCAATATTTACACGGGAATCTAATTAATGTCAATTCAATATTTTCACGGGAATCTACTTAGTGTCAATTCAATATTTACACGGGAATCTACTTAGTGTCAATTCAATATTTACACGGGAATCTACTTAATGTCAATTCAATATTTACACGGGAATCTACTTAATGTCAATTCAATATTTACACGGGAATCTAATTAATGTCAATTCAATATTTACACGGGAATCTACTTAGTGTCAATTCAATATTTACACGGGAATCTACTTAGTGTCAATTCAATATTTACACGGGAATCTACTTAATGTCAATTCAATATTTACACGGAAATCTACTTAATGTCAATTCAATATTTAAACGGGAATCTACTTAATGTCAATTCAATATTTACACGGGAATCTACTTAGTGTCAATTCAATATTTACACGGAAATCTACTTAATGTCAATTCAATATTTACAGGGGAATCTACTTAATGTCAATTCAATATTTACACGGGAATCTACTTAATGGCAATTCAATATTTACACGGGAATCTAATTAATGTCAATTCAATATTTACACGGGAGTCTAATTAATGTCAATTCAATATTTACACGGGAATTTAATTAATTACATCTTAACTAACGTAACTTTATCAGGCATTTTAAAAGAAATTCAAACACATAGATTGTAACGTATCGGTCTATACTAGATCAAATTATTATTTACAAAGAAAAGAAAATTAAGCATATAATTTGATTCAAGGACGAAGACTTTCAGAGTTCTCGAGTCTGCGAAGAATCTAATGCATTCGGTCTGTGCCAGCTCTTAATTATCGCACGGCGTGATTCACAAAAACCCCAAAGGCCGGACTTTGTAAACAGACGGAATCGGCTTCCAGTTCAGTCATTTTATAGAAAAAGAGAAAAACGAGAATTCTTGTTGACTCCCCGCAGAAGACTCTTGAACCTCTAAAGAAAAAAATCCCTCAAGACGGGGGGGGGTCAGATTCCCTCACTTCTCATTGGAGTGGATATTTTAGCAGATCATGGTTCATCGCCAATAACAATGTAGCAATTCCTGACGTATTCTATATCCCATCTATAATCGTTTCGACCTGTGAAATCGTAACCGACAATCGCTAATTTCATGATGTATGATTATCCATGACACTGATTATCTGCAGTCAGATTTGGATTTGAGTGACAGGTTGTTCTCATTAGAACAAAATATTAATTGCATGTAATATAACTATCCATGCATGTTGTATAAATATCCAAATCTGACTGCTTATCCACTGTCAGATTGATAAGTTGTAATTATGCACTTATGTATATTCTTTAACAATATACATTCCTTGGAACGAAATGTTGCATCTCTTCTCGTGGGAAAAATGCTACAACACTATGTCACAATTTTTTGGAAGTCATCTGGCTTCTGAAAACAGTAACTGCAACGGATGTATTGGAACTGTACTACGCTAGTTTGAATTAATGAAGTTGTTGAAGTTATAAAAAGTACACTATTTTCAAATTTAGAACAAATCGGTGTGCTCTTTGTATTCTTGAGAAGAAATTGCCAAAATTTACTAACTGAAGTGTCGTTGAATTTGCATCAATTATATAGTGTAACAAACTGCTAACTTGAGAAACAGCCAACTATGCGTTTTAACTAGGCAACATGGGATGGTAGAAGAATTTGCAATAATCCAATCATCTGCCTATAACTGATAGCCCGACCAATCGTGGGTTTCCTGTTAGTACAGCAAGAGGTTTAAAGGATGATTGCATATAAAGTGGAGCTCGTGTGCAACAAACTGCAATCCATAATGTTTAAATTATTCAATGGCATTCAAAAGACTCGTTTGTTCCAGGTTTAAAGGATGATTGCATATAAAGTGGAGCTCGTGTGCATGCAATCCATAATGTTTAATCGCCAATTATTCAATGGCATTCAAAAGACTCGTTTGTTCCAGGTTTAAAGGATGATTGCATATAAAGTGGAGCTCGTGTGCAACAAACTGCAATCCATAATGTTTAATCGCCAATTATTCAATGGCATTCAAAAGACTCGTTTGTTCCAGGTTTAAAGGATGATTGCATATAAAAGTGGAGCTCTGTGCAACAAACTGCAATCCATAATGTTTAATCGCCAATTATTCAATGGCATTCAAAAGACTCGTTTGTTCCAGGTTTAAAGGATGATTGCATATAAAGTGGAGCTCGTGTGCAACAAACTGCAATCCATAATGTTTAATCGCCAATTATTCAATGGCATTCAAAAGACTCGTTTGTTCCAGGTTTAAAGGATGATTGCATATAAAGTGGAGCTCGTGTGCAACAAACTGCAATCCATAATGTTTAATCGCCAATTATTCAATGGCATTCAAAAGACTCGTTTGTTCCAGGTTTAAGGATGATTGCATATAAAGTGGAGCTCGTGTGCAACAAACTGCAATCCATAATGTTTAATCGCCAATTATTCAATGGCATTCAAAAGACTCGTTTGTTCCAGGTTTAAAGGATGATTGCATATAAAGTGGAGCTCGTGTGCAACAAACTGCAATCCATAATGTTTAATCGCCAATTATTCAATGGCATTCAAAAGACTCGTTTGTTCCAGGTTTAAAGGATGATTGCATATAAAGTGGAGCTCGTGTGCAACAAACTGCAATCCATAATGTTTAATCGCCAATTATTCAATGGCATTCAAAAGACTCGTTTGTTCCAGAATAATTTTAAAGAATTTTTTATTTACATTTTATTGTTTAAAATAACAGCAAGAACTAACATTAAACACTGCACAGATCAGTTGTGCTCATATCAGAGCTCTTGTTTGTTCCTATTAGACTAAATTGCAATTATATAAATGTATGCAAGTAAAAATTTTAAAAAAAAATTATTTTTAGAAGTTAAATAATTATTTAAAGTAAATCAAATTTCAAAATTACACTCTATGCATAAAATTACAGACACAGAATTGACACAAATATGAGATTTGATGAAAACAGTGGCATTCATTTAAAGAATAAACGCAACCGCGTTAAAATTCTCGACAAACTGCCTTCATTTACACAGTTCATTTCAAAGATCCTCGCTTTAAAGCAATATCCGAGATAAATTTCGGCAGACAGAATTCAATCTGGAGCATCTTTGATGCAACACTTTCCGGCGAATGCATGTGGATCCGAAGCAGACATTCCACTTCGCATCTCGTGCGGCCATTTTGTCCGCGCTCATTAGGGCGGGAAATCAACTGGGGGAAGATTCAGTTCCCCGTGTTGCGTGGGGCCCAGACTTGCAGACAGGTTGCCCACGCGCCATCTTGGATAGGTGAGGGAAGATTTCACAGTTGGCAGAAGTGACTTCGTATCGGGTATTGGAAGTATCTTCTGTTGAAAAGATATTATCGACTTTAAAACGGTGGGTGTGAATCTGTGACATTAATTAGAAAATTCTCAATGCCGTAATATAAGCTTGAAAATTATTCATAGATTTTTTTGGTTTGTGTTTTATTTTATTTGGAGTAACAATATTCCTTGTATATCATAACGTATGACACACATTTTGGAAAAGTTTCAATTAAAAATATACTGCAAACCTAAAATAAAAATAGCATAATAATAAGCATTACAAAATATAACGTTTTTTTTTAAATCTCACTTAGACAGCAATGCCTAGACTAAGTCCAAGAACCCTGTGTGGTCTCATAGGAGGAGGGAAAGAGGGGGGCAGCTTTTGTTATGATGGAGGCAGATGTCTCCTTTAGATAGATGACTTGACGCTGACTTTTTAAGGTTTAGGGTTGCCAGGTCTACGACCAATGCTCTACAGTCATATTAGACCGGTACCTATGCTTAAAGTGGATTTCGAATCACTACAAACAACCATGACCCCACTGGGATTCGAACCTGAATCCTATGGCCCCGAGGGCCAGAGCGCTGGTCACTGACATCAGGTCGCTCACAAAATATAATAAATATTATCAAGAAACATTAAAAAAAAAGTAAAATATATTAAATTAAAATTAAAAAACATACATATAATTGACTGGGTAGATATACAGGCCATAAAATTTAGAATTTAATGTAAGAACAAAACGTCAAACAGCAATATTAAAAAATAAAAAAAATACAGAATTGCATAAATTTTCTTTTCATCAAAAAGCTGATTTTCACTTTGAAATAAAATTGTCATTGCTTTCAGAAGATTTTTTTAGAACAATATTTAATGTAGAACAATAATAATTACTGTCTTTGATTTCACCAGATGATTATATGTACATAATTAAAGGAAATATATATTAATAAATATATTTCTTGAAATACACTTAATAAAAATTAAAAAAAAAAGTCATTCAATTTATACATAATAGTGATACTAAATAACTCCAGAAAATGGCTACATTTTTTTAATTAAGAAAGAGGACGATTTCAAATTTGCTTAAGATTCATGATATCGAAAAAATAATACATATGACGTTAACTTTTATTCAAGTATTTTTTTTTTTTTTTTTTTACATATTCTTCTCAATATAAAATAAAAACTGAAATTCAGAAAAAAATATTGCATTCTGAATTATTTTTATTCTATGTCGAAGAAATGAGCTGAAAAACGAATTACCAAGATGGTTTTTTGGAAAAAAGAAATAAACGAGACATACATGATCCTGTTTTTCCATATTCTGCGGATTCTTTTAGTTGAGTTGGTAAAAAAATTAACTTTCTCCTTTCAAAAGTATTGCCAGCTTTCGAGAAATAAAAAGAAAATATATCGCAGAACATTCAAAGAGGCTCGAGAGCAGTTTTTGAATCTGCAAACGATACTGAACACACATAGGCATTCGAAGTGAAATGAAGTTATTTCTATCTCGGAGGAAGTCATCCGAGTAAAAGAAAACTTAGCACGGTTACAAAAAATAGAAACAATCTACGAACTTTTATGATGAAATAGAAAAATGCAGGAAAAAATTGTATCAGTTTAGGTATGGCGAGGAAAATTTAGTTCGAAATATAAAATTATTATTTAAGAATAAAGCTGGATCTTCTACAAGTTTAACAAGTCGTCTTCGTGTATTTAAATTTGAAAAAATAAATTAATTTGAGAAAGTTATTGATCAATAAGTCACCATCTTTTGTATTAGGAAAGTCAGGAAAGCATTAGGAAAGTATTGTAAAGGATATGTTTTATATAATATATCAGTATTTATAAAATCTTAAAGGGGTAAGAGAGACATTAATTAGTTTTTGATATTTTTACACAGGTACAACTTAATCAGTACTAATTTTAATCAACTTAATCAACTAAGTAACTTTATCAGGCTGTTAGGAAGTAATTCAAATACAAACAGTGCCCACACTAAACCTATAACGGCTTCAAGAAGAGGGCCACTTTCAGAATAACGGGAACATGTTTAATTTTCGTTTACAAGAACTATATATATATATATAGATAGATATATATATATATATATATATATATATATATATATATACAGAACTGTGGGTTGTTACAAATTATTATTTACAAAGAAAGGAAAATTAAAGATATAATTTGATTCAAAGTACAGTTCACTCCAAGGACGAAGAGTTTAAGATGTCTTAAGACTACGACGAATCTAATGCATCCGGTCTGCGGCAAACCATTAAGGAAGAAATGAAACCGTGTTAAAAATCTCGACAAAATTGCCTTCATTTACACAGTTCATTTGAAAGATCCTTGCGTTAAAGCAAGAACCAAGATGAATTTCGGGAGACAGAATTTAATGTGGAGCCATTGGATGCAACATTCCGGCGAATGTTTTTCCGGCGGATGCATCTGGATCCGAAGCAGACATTCAGCTCGCATCTCATGTGACCCTCCGCCATTTTGACCGCGGTCATTACGCAGTGTTGCGTGGGGCCGAGATTTGCAGCGAGGTTGCCCACACGCCATCTTGGATAGGTGGGGGAAGATTTCACAGTTGGCAGAAATGGCTCCGTAATTAGTATTGCAAATGTCTTCTGTTCAAGAGATATTATCGACATTAAGACGGTGGAAGTGAATCTGTAAAATTAATTAGGAAATTCTCAATGCCGTAGTATAACACTGGAAATTATTAATAGATTCTTGGTTTGCGTTTTATGTTACTTGAAGTGGCAATATTTCTTGTGTTTCGCAACGTATGACATTCGTCGTGAATAAGATTAAATTAAAATGCACTGCAAATCTAAAATAAAATTAAAAATAGCATAACAATAAGTATTATAAAATATAATAAATATTACAATAATGATAATTATATATGTTATCAATTATTAAAAAAATACTAAAATGTTGTTGTTCTAATGCAGCTGACAAAACAGAGACAGCTAATTTTTATGCAATAAACGAGCCCCGCTGTTACTCATTTAGCACTACCCAGGGGACACGTGTAGATTGAAGGTAGAATACGGACACGAGTAACACTACCCCCACAAAGCTTTACGATCCTATTAGACCATTATCTACATTTTAAAGTGGATTCTAAACCACTACAAACATCCACGGCATGGCCGGGACTCGAGCCCGAAACCTATGCTACTGAGCGGTAGTCACTCGGCTATTAGACCCCAAAATATACTAAAGTGAAATAAAAAAAAAACCCGGTATATAATTGACTGGGTGGATATAAAGGTTACTCCAAAAATTTAGAATTCATTGTAAGAACTAACAGCATAAGAGCAATATTAAAAAACAATAAACTACAGAATTCCAAACGACTTGCTTCTCTTGAAAAACTTCGTTTTAGTTTTGAAATAAAATTGTCTTTGCTTCCACCAGATGATTTTTTAGAACAATTTTACACTAATTTTTCTTCTGAACTAATTTTTTTACTCAATTATTTAATAATTATTCAATTATTTTGTAAATAAATATTATGCATAAAAAAGCTCGTAAAAGAAATTTAAAGAAAAATAAAAACAATAGTATTCCAAACGATTTTTTTTTCTTGAAAAAAATCTCCTTTTCACTTGATATGCAAGGATTGGAGGCAGAGGGAGGAAAAAGGGAGTGGACAGTCGAGTGAAGAGATCCAGGCAGTATGTAGGGTACAAAGATCATTAAACGAACTGGCTTTTAAGATGATTTTGTAAATATTTGTTATATAATTGTGTTTTGTGTGCTATGTGTTGCAGTTGGGCAGTGCTGTTTTTGCAGCTTTAATAAATATGGCACCAAACATCCCGTTACTATTTTAAACATAACACATATAATTCAGTTTCTACCATGAAACAACACTGAATAAAGACCAAATGCATATTCTAACCTAACTGGTACTGATATATATATTTATATTTAAAATAATACACTTGATAAAAATTCAACAAAAAATTAAATTTATACATAATAGTAAAACTAAATAACTCTAGAAAATGGATTAAATGTTTGTAATTGAAAAAGATATCTATTTCAAATTTGTCTAAGATCCAATGTGCCGTAAAGATAATACATATGACGTGTATGTTCATTAAAATAAATGTAAAGAAAAAAAATGAAATGAATTGAATTAAAAAATACAACGATAAGCAGTTATCGTTTTCTTTTTTTTAAATTATCGTTTGGTTTAATTTTAGAATTTCTTCGAAGTTTCATTTCTTTCATTCTTTTTTTATTGCTGATATTGGATGTTTGATCTATTTTGTCTTAATTATTGTTAAATATATGAATATCATGTAATTAATGTTGTTGTGAATGTTTGCAAAATTAATGAAATGTTTAATGTGATGCATGAATGAAATGTTTGCAAAATTAAATAAGTTCTTATTAATGAAATTTATTTATAAATACGTATGTGATATTTTCTCCTTTAATTATTATTAATCCTCCCACCGTCTCGTTAATTATTTTCAAACAAACATGTTGCCTAGTTAAATCGCCATAGTTGACTCTTTCTCAAGTTAGCAGTTTGTTACACTATATAATTGATGCAAGTTCAACGACATTTCAGTTAGTAAGTTTTGGCAATTTCTTCTCAAGAATTCGAAGAGCACACCGATTTGTTCTAAATTTGAAAATAGAGTAATTTTTATAACTTTAACTCAGGGATAATTAATTCAAACCAGCGTACTAAAGTTCCAATACATCCGTTGCAGTTACTGTTTTCAGAAGCTAGATGACTTCCAAAAAATTGTGACATAGTGTTGTAGCATTTTTCCCACGAGAAGAGATGCAACATTTCGTTCCAAGGAATGTATATTGTTAAAGAATATACATAAGTGCATAAATACAACTTATCAATCTGACAGTGGATAAGCAGTCAGATTTGGATATTTATACAACATGCATGGATAGTTATATTACATGCAATTAATATTTTGTTCTAATGAGAACAACCTGTCACTCAAATCTGACTGCAGATAATCAGTGTCATGGATAATCATACATCATGAAATTAGCGATTGTCGGTTACGATTTCACAGGTCGAAACGATTACAGATGGGATATAGAATACGTCAGGAATTGCTGCATTGTTATTGGCGATGAACCATGATCCGCTGAAATATCCACTCCAATGAGAAGTGAGGGAATCTGACCCCTCCCCCTACTCGTCTTGAGGGATTTTCTTCTTTAGAGGTTCAAGAGGCTTCTGCGGGGAGTCAACAAGAATTGTCGTTATTCTCTTTTTCTATAAAATGACTGAACTGGAAGCCGATTCCGTCTGTTTACAAAGTCAGGCCTTTGGGGTTTTTGTGAATCACGCCGTACGATAATTAAGAGCTGGCACAGACCGAATGCATTAGATTCTTCGCAGACTCGAGAACTCTGAAAGTCTTCGTCCTTGAATCAAATTATATGCTTAATTTTCTTTTCTTTGTAAATAATAATTTGATCTAGTATAGACCGATACGTTACAATCTATGTGTTTGAATTTCTTTAAAATGCCTGATAAAAAGTTACGTTAGTTAAGTTGTAATTAATTAGATCCAAATATTGAATTGACATTAATTAGATTCCTGTAAATAGTGAATTGACATTAAGTAAATTTTGTAAATATTGAATTGACACTAAGTAGATTCCCGTGTAAATATTGAATTGACACTAAGTAGATTCCCGTGTAAATATTGAATTGACATTAAGTAAATTCCAGTGTAAATATTGAATTGACATTAAAGATTCCCGTGTAAATTTTAAACATTGACACATATAGATTCCCGTAAATATTGAATGAAAAGTAACACTGAATTGAATTGACATTAATAGATTCCAGTGTAAATATTCCGGGAATCTAATTATGTATATCTTCAATCTTCAAAATTTTGTAAATGTTGAAATATTATATAAAACATGAATTTCCTAATATAAAAAAGGTGACTTATTGATCAATAACTTTCTAAAAATTATTTCATTGCTTCAAACTCAAATACATGGATCAACTTGTCAGATTTGTCTAAGATTCAGCGATATTCTTGAATAATAATTTTTATATTTGCAACGAAATTTTCATTCGCCATACCTGAACTGATACCATTTTTTTCCTCACATTTATTGCATTTTTACCATTTTATCATGAAAGTCAGATTGTCTCGAGTTCTTGTAAATTAAATTTTTTTTCCTCGGATGACTTTTAGAAATAACTTCAAGTTTCACTTCGTATGCATATGTGTATTCAGTATCGTTTGCAGATTCCAGAAACTGCTGAGCTTATTTGAATGTTCTGCATCTATTTTTCTTTTTATTTCTAAATATATTTTGAAGAGAAGAAAGGTTAAGTTGTCAACTCAGCTAAAAGAATCCGCAGAGTATGGAAAAAAGTTCTTGTATGTCTCGTTTATTTCTTTTTTTTTCAAAAACCATCTTGGTAATTCGTTTTTCATCTCATTTATTTGACATAGAATAAATATAATTCAAAATGCAATATATTTTTTCTGAATTTCAGTTTTTATTTTATGCGGAGAAGAATATCTAAAAAAAAAATACCTGACTAAAAGTTATCATCATATATGTATTATTTTTTCGTTTTTATTTTAATCACATTTGAAATCGTCCTCTTTTTTTAATTAAAAATTTTTTGCCATTTTCTAGAGTTATTTAGTATTACTATTATGTATAAATTTAATTTTCTGTTAAATTTTTATGAAGTTCATTTTTTTAAATACACTGAAGTGACAAAAGTCATGGGATAGCAATATGCAAATTTTCAGATGGCAGTAGCATCGCGTAGAACAGGTATAAATGCGCAGTGCTTTCGCAGAGCTTTCATTCCTGTTCAAATTATTCACGTGAAGAGGTTTTGACGTGATGATGACCGCACGACGGGAATTAACAGACTTTGAACGCGGAATGTTAGTTGGAGCTAGACGCATGGGTCATGCCATCTCGGAAATCGTTAGGAAATTCAACATTCCCAGATCCACTGTGTCAAGAGTGTGCCGAGAGTATGAAATTTCAGGCATAACATCCCACCAGGGACAGCGCAGTGGTCGACCGCCTGCACTTAACGACCGAGACCGGCGACGTCTGCAAAGAGTCGTAAATTCTAACAGACAAGCAACACTGCGTCAAATAACCACAGAAATCAATGTGGCAAGTACAAGGGA
This sequence comes from Caerostris darwini, assembly GCA_021605075.1. Lineage (NCBI taxonomy): Eukaryota > Metazoa > Arthropoda > Arachnida > Araneae > Araneidae > Caerostris > Caerostris darwini. The sequence continues at coordinate 11,147 of BPLQ01002418.1, read as the reverse complement.
CTTGTCTGTTAGAACTGTGCGGAGAAATTTGGCTTTCTAGGGCTATTCCAGCAGAAGACCGACTCGAGTGCCTTTACTGACAGAACAACATCGCTTGCAGCGACTCTCGTGGGCACGTGAGCATATCGGTTTGGTCCCTAGATGAATGGAAACCGTGGCCTGGTCCGATGAGTCACGATTTCAGTTGGTAAGAGCTGATGGTAGGTTCCCAGAAGATGGCGCAGACCCCACGAAGCCATGGACCCAAACTGTCAGCAAGGCACTGTTCAAGCTGGTGGTGGCTCCGTAATGGTGGGCTGTTTTTTTTCATGGCATGGACTTGGTCCTCTGGTGCGACTGGACCGAGCATTGACTGAAATGCTTATGTTCAGCTACTTGAGATCACTTGCAGCCATTCATGGACTTCATGTACCCAAACAACGATGGGATTTTTATGGATGATAATGCGCCATGTCACCGGGCCACAACTGTTCGCGATTCCAACGAATGATCTGGCCACCTAGATCTCCCAACATGAATCCCATCGAGCATTTATGGGACATCATCGAGAGGTCTGTTCGTGTCCAAAATTCTGCACCATCAACGCTTTCACAATTATGGACGTCTATCGAGACAGCATGGCTCAATATTCCTGCAGAAGACTTCCAACAACTTGTTGAGTCCATGCCACGTCGAGTTGCTGCACTTCGCCGGGCGAAAGGAGGGCCGACACGATATTAAGAGGTATCCCATGACTTTTGTCAATTCAGTGTATATTTATTAATATATACAGCACATGTCACGGCCGGATATGCTTTGATTCAGTGTTGTTTCATGGTAAAAACGGAGTTATTTCTTGAAACAGTAAAGAAATGTTTGCTGTCATGATATTAAAATTGCAAAGAGAGCACTGCAACACAAAACACACAATTATTTAACAAATATTTACAAAATCATCTTACTATAAAAGTTAAAATTTAAGGGTCTTTGTACCCTTCGTAGTGAATGGAACTCTTCACTCCACTGTCCACTCTCTTTTTTTTCTCCCTCTGTCTCCAAACCTCAGTTCCAAGGTCGAGCAGGGGAAAAAAGGGTGCAAAGACCAATGTCTAAAGTAGAGATTAGTAAATAGTGTTCTAGGAAATCGTCTGGTGAAAGTAACGATAATTTTATTTCAAAGTGAAAATGGGATTTTTTTCAAGAAAAGAAAATCGTTTGGAATTCTATAATTTTTATTTTATTTCATTTTTATTTATTTTTTTATTGCTGTTATGCGTTTTGTTCTTATATTAAAATCTAAATTTTATGGCTAACCACCCATTCAATTATATATATTATTTTTTATTTATATTAATTATATTTTATTATATTTATTTATTTATATATTATTATATTTATATTATATTATTATATTTATATTTATTATATTTTATTATATTTTATATTAATTACATATATTATATATATTATATTATTTTTTATTTTATTTTAATAGTTTTTTTTTAATTTTTCTTTAAATATTTCTTATATTTTATAGTACTTATTATTACGCTATTTTTAATTTATTTTAGTTTTGCAATGTATTTTTAATTTAATCTTATTTACAGCGTGTGTCATACATTTTGATGGACAGTAAATATTATTACTTCAAATAAAATGAAGCACAAACCAATATTCTATGAATAAATTTCAGTGTTATACTACGACATTGAACATTTCTAATTAATTTACATGCCGTCTTAATGTCGATAAGATCTTTTAAACGGGAGACATTTCTAATACCCGTTACCAAGTCATTTCTGCCAACTATGAAATCTTCCCTTGCCTATCCAGGATGGCGCGGGGGCAACCGTACTGAAGACTTGGCCCCACGCAACACCGGGAACTGAATCTTCCCTCAGTTGATTTTCCCGCCCTAATGAGCGCGGACAAAATGGCCACACGAGATGTTTGCTTCGGATCCAGATGCACTTGCCGGAAAATGTTGCATCAAAGATGCTCCAGATTAAATTCTGTTTGGAGAAATGTGTCTCGGATCTCACTTTAAAGCAAGGATCTTTGAAATGAACAGTGTAAATGAAGGGAGTTTTGTCAAGAATTTTAACGCGGTTGAATTTCTTCTATGAATGAATGGCAATGTTTTCATCAAATATCATAGCGTGTGTAATTTAATGCATAGAGTGTAAATTTGAAAACATATAATTAATTATTCTTTTCAAAAATAAAACAAAAATAAACTAAAGTTTTTTTTTTTTTTTTTTTTTTAATATTTTATTTATATACATTTACATAATTCCAAATTTTATTTTAATTCAGTCGAATCTAAACCCAAGCAATTAAAACTCCAAATATTATAATTTTCCAAAACTTGGTTAATTTTTATTATTACGTTGTAGTGCATAAGTGGGGCAACCAGATTGTAACTGGGTGTGGTTGGGTTGAGATGCTTGAGACACAGGTTGGGAGTACTCACAGCTTTATTGTCACGCACATATACTTCATCGTCATCATCTTCATCAGAGCTTCAACAACCCCATAGTGGGCCAAGGCCGTCTGGGTACTGGCAGATTTCAGGACAGAAGATGTTCTCTTTTTACAGGGTAGGATTGTCTATCCTACGTCCAACGCCTTATAGTCATATTGGACCGGGACCTAAAGTTTAAAGTAGATTCCGGACCACTACAAACATCCGTAGCACCGTCTGAACACGCGTCGAGCACCAGAGTGCTATTCAATCCGGCCCATACATACAATTAGAGACATTCAATATTTAACACATTTAAAGACGGATCATTATAGATTGCATGGAAAGAATCCCCTTCTAAGCCAAGAATCCGAAACTTGGTTACGCGCAGGTTGCGTGAAAAATACTTCCTTTCAGGATGAGGAGCTCCCTGTGGCGTTCAGCTACTGCTGAACGGCCCAGGAAGCCCTCTTGCTGTGAGTGGAATGAAGCATGATTACAACTTTTAATTCTTGACATACGTACTGTCATGAATACATCTTAAAATAATTTACTTATTTACATCTTATTACATATGAAAATAATTTAATAATTGAATAATTTACTTATTTACTTTAAAATAATTTACTTAATGTTAAAATCATTAAACATTTTAATTTTAATTTTCGTTATACGGCATTGAGAATTTTCTAGTTCATTTTACAGATTCTCACACCCACAGTCTTAATATCGATAAGATCTTGTACACGGTTTAGACGTTTCCAATACCCGATACCAAGTCATTTCTGCCAACTGTAAAATCTTCCCTCACCCATCAAAGATGCTGCGTGGGCAACCTCACTGATGTTTCAGCCCCACGCATCACTTGGGAACTGAATCTTCCCCCAGTTGATTTCCCGCCCTAATGAGCGCGGACAAAATGGCCGCACGAGATGCCAGAGGAATGTCTGCTCCGGATCCGGATGCATTCGCCGGAAAATGTTGCATCAAATTGCTCCAGATTGAATTCTGTCTCCCGAAATGTATCTCGGGTCTTACTTTAAAGCGAGAATCTTAGAAATGAACTGTTTCAAGTGAAGGCAGTTTTGTCAAGAATTTTAAAGCTGTTCCTTAAATGAATGGCACTATTTTGCTCAAATGTAATAGTACGAAGTTTTGTGTGGTGCAATTATGTACATAAAGTGTTATTTCGAAATTATATACTTATTTATTCTTTTAAAAATAAAACTTTGTTTTTTTTTTATTTTAAAATTTTTAATTATATACATTTACATAATTCCAAATTTTATTGTAATTCAGCCGAACTAAAACCAAGCTATTAAAAGTCAGAATATTATAATTTTTCTAAAACTTGATTATTTTTTATTATACTTTGCAGTGTGCAGGTTGGACAACCAGATTGTAATTGGGTGTGGTTGGGTTGAGATACTTGAGGCACAGGTCTGACAACTGACAGCTTTATTGACACACACACAAACATCACACTCATGCATTTAAAGACATACAATATTCAACACATTTAAGGCCATATAATTATAGATTCGTGGAAGTATTCCAATTCGAAGCCGAAAACCCGACAATCAGGTACGCGCAGGGTGGGCGAAATATACTTCCTCTTCGGGAGAGAGTCTGTTGATCAATTAATGCGCTAAACATATTTATTTCCGGGATGGGACACTATACTCTAAACGTTTCTCAGCGGGAGCGCAAGTTGCGCTGTTCTTCCTCTCGGATGAGAATTTATGGGCCAACTGGTCCTTTTTCCTGAACTTCACAAGGGGCGCACTTGTCATTGAGTAGGAGGAAGCAGGGTTATAACTTTTAATTAAAAAAAAAAATTCAAATACTTACTGTCATGAATCATGAATCCTACTTATTTACAATTCTTAATGTTAAAATCATTAAACATAATAATTTTAATTCGTTTTTTTTTATTTCCTTTCCATTATATTTGGTGTTTGTTCACTATATTGTAATACAGAAACTTAATTTCACAAAAAGTATTTTATTCAACCTCTATTTTTCTTTGTTCAGTTTTAAACCTTAAAACAAACTTCCTAATTATATGAAATAAATAAAAAGTGGAATTTCTATCAATTAATTGATTAAACAGTAAGGAAAATTAATTGAATGAATTAATTTAACTAATTATAATTGATTAAAATTAATTAATGGTATAAAATATTTTGATTAACTACGTATTAAATTTATTTAATTAATTTAACCAACTACAATAAATTAAAATTAATAAACGGTAAAAAAATAATGTGATTAATCAATTTATTTAACTAATTACAATTAAATAAATTAATTAATGGTTAAAATCATTTGATTAATTTATTTAATTAAAAAAATTGCAATTAATTAAAAAATAATTAATTACTGTACAAAATAATTTAATTAGTTAATTTATTTAATTAATTAATAAAAATCTATAAATATATTAAGAGTTTTTAGTAATTAATTTATTCGAACTTTGAATTATCCAACAATCCTAGAAAATTAATTATAATGTTTAAATTAAATTGAAAGAGGACTTAGAAAATTTTCAAAGCAATCAGTTACACACCTAAGCAATGTAATTGCTTTGTAATGAATACCAAAAGGAAAAAAAAAGTAAAATATGTTTAAATATGTTTACGCATGTTCATTCACAGCATGTTCATTAATCATTTAGCACTAAATTTTGAATTCATACACATCAAAATTCTTCTTCAATCTTTATTTTATTTCATTGATTTTGCTCCCACGTTACAAACGGTGTAAAAATGTTTAAAAATATATTTAATTTAAGAATTTACTGAAAACTCAAAATGAGATCATTTTTTCTCTGTACTCATTTTCAAGTACTCTATTTAAAACAACGAAATGAGTTATTTGCAATCGTAATCGAAAGCGTTTAGTTACATGAATAGAAATTGTCTGAATTTCCTCTAACGTTTCCATGACAACCACTGGAAAAATTTCATAAATTAATTACATTTTTTATCTTTTAGAATCTTTATCTAGTATTGCACTTTTTCAATGCACTACATCTGTGAGGTTATTTTTTTCTGTATCTAATTTTGGTGATACCCAAAGAAAAAAAAATACTGGATTTATAATTAAAGCACCCATTTGGAGCAGGGACGACTGGTTACAAAAAAAATATCAGATTTTCAATAGATCGTAATGAGTTTCAGAGCAAGAAAAAAAAATTTGAGTGTCGGTATGAGTAGAAGTAACTCACGATTTTTATCGGTTTTACAGTTGGCGTAATTAGTCATTTGAAGAGTTATACGAAAAGTTTGTTCATTATAGTTTTAATTGCGAAAAATTTAGAATAACTTGATAAATGTAAACCATTAATATTTTCCTAAGATATTGTTATTTTCTAAACTAGTTGGATAAATTATGGAAGATTTAAATCAACTGAATGTACATATTTGTTAATTTCATATATTCTTGAATCAAAATAATTTAAACGCGCCAATTTAAGGATCGCCTTTTTTATTATAATTTATTATTTTTTGAAAAAATCAATGAAGAGCTTAAAATTGAATTACCTCCACCAATTTCTATTATTAAATATCAATTTTGTTTTTAGACAATATTGCCAAATTGCTATGAAAATAGTAATATTTAATTGCTTCCTTATAGAAGCTATGATTTCCTTTTATTTTTTCGCCCTTTTATCCTTTTTCCGATTTCATTTTATTGATTTCCTATTTTACCATTTCAACCTTCTTTACTAAGAGCATTGAATTACCTGCACCAATTTATATTATAAAATGTCAAATTTATTTTGGTCAGTATTGCCAAATTATTAAGAAAAGAGTAATATTTAATTGCTTTCTTTTACAAGGTATGCTTTTCATTATTTCTCCTTTTTCCGATTTCCTTTTATTGCTTTCCTTTCTTAGAGTTTTCTTTCATACGACTCATAAATACAGAGCAACTACAGTTAAAAGTCTTTCCAGAGGGTAATTTCCGTCCTCGCCAGTTCGATTAAGCTGTTCTATGACTTAAACGCCAAATCCTCTGAAAAAAAAAGGACAAAAAAAGTAGAAAATATGCTTTAAGTATTTTTTTAATTTAAGGAACAATGAAGTATTAAATACTTGTTACAAACAGTTGAGTCTAAATGTAATACAAACTTAATAATGGAGAAAAATTATAGATAAATAAGGAGTTATAATAGATAAATAAGAGAGAAAAATCTGTATCAAAATCGATAAGTTCACAAAAGAAACCAACACAATCTCTGTAATATCAATTTAAGTATGAAAAATAGAATTTTAAAGAAGTAAACAAAATTCTATGAAAAAACTATAGAATAAACAACAAAACATTGACAAACAACAAGAAAAAAACAAATTAATATACAACAAACAAACATTACAATTATCAACAAAGAGTACCAGAATACAATCAACAATACTCTGTAAAGATATCTTCAAAACGTAAAATTTGTACAGGAGCATTTGTTGTATCATAAAAATAATGTTTAACTTTAAAATTCTATTTTTTCTGTAACGTTAAAATTTTTCTAATTTCAAATATATAAGGCTTATGTAATTAGTTTTTGATGCTATTTCAACTACAAAAATACATAATATGAACGTAAAATATTTATATATAATTTCTAATTCATAATATAATAATATTATGAATTTGACTAAAATATTTCAATTTCAAATTATATAATTTCAAAATTCCTTTCAGAAGTAGTATCTCTTTTTGCCTTTTATGTCTTTCTAGTAAATTCGTTAACATGTAACAAAAATTAACTGTCACTTGCTCGAAACATGACGTTATACACGTAACAGAATAAACAATCTTCAATTAACGACAATCCTGTTAAGAAATCTAGATCATAAAATTAGATAATTTAATGCTGTTGATTTTTAGGTAATAACAATTATTAAGCTTAGAAAAGACTGTGAAGCTGACGTTAGATAAAGTTTTTCTCTTCCTTATACAGGGTGATTTATTTCACACCGAACAAAGTTAAACATTTTTGTATGCGAAAAAAGAGACACATTTTGCTTAAAGGATTCATTAAATGTAGTTAGTTAGTTTCACTAAAGTTTTTTCTGTTTAATGCCAGAACATAAATTTTCTTATCTCAGGAATAATTATACATTAAAATGTATCCAGACATTGAAACTTTTTTAGAGATTTTACACATTTAAAGTTTTTACATTTGCAAACAAAGTATTTCAAGTAGCTAATTTCGCTTTCTTTTTCACTGCATAGTTGCTGGCATATGTTTGTTATTCAAAAAAAAAATAGACAAATATGTCTTATGAGTTAAAAAGATAAAGAAATTTACCCATTTAAAGCTGTTATAGTATACTACAAAACATTCTATTTGGTTAGTTTGCCATTTTTTTTGTGTGCGCAGTTAACAACAGTATGCAATTTCTGAAATAATTATACACTGTAACTGGGTGTGGTTGGGATGAGATATTTGAGGTTTGGAAACTAACAGTTTTATTTACATACGCACAAACACCACATGCATACAATTAGATGCACACAGTATTTAATACATTTAAAGAAGAAGACAGAGAATTACAGCTTCCAGCCAAAAAACTGAAACTGGGCTAAGCGCAGGTTGGGCAAAATATACTTCCTCTTAGGGGGGGGGAGAGACTGTAAGGTCAATTATGTGCAGGATTGCGCTAAAAATGCTTCTTCTTGTGGTGAGAGACTGTAAACTAAGCGTTACTCAGCGGAAGCACAGGGTCTAGCTGTACTTTCACGCAGGTGAAAATCTCGATGCCTACTGACCATTTTTTCTGAACTTCACAGGTTATATCGTCAGAGGAAGGATGGTTTCAACACAAAAATGTGCCCAGTCTGTTATGAACGATAATTTTTTTCTTCTAATGCAGCTGGCAAAAATAGACCGGGATCTTCGCCATAAAGGGCTGCAACGAGTGTGCCGGGGTGCGTGTAACTATGGTGAGCTACGGGCGCGGAGAAACGATGCCCCCGCAGCGCTCCTCCTGTTAGGACCGGGACCTACGGCTTAAAGTGGATTCGAACCACTACAAACACCCATGGCAAAGCACGGGATTTGAACCAAATACACCTGGTACGAACGCCAGAGCTAAATTCAGCTATCAGGCCCACATAAAATGATAAATAAATTTTTTACCATTTTAAAGCTTTTATTATCGTTTTTATAAAAATTGATAAGAATAATTGTTAACAATATATTTCATAAGAATAGTTTTTTATTTTTTTTGTTTTGTATAAACATCTATGTGAAGAATATAAGTTATTGTTTAAAACAGATTACTTCTCGCGCAACAGGAGAAACTACTTTCATTTCATAAAAACTTGAAATCTCAAATGATGATTTTTTGTGTGATTTTTCTCATGTGTGTTTTAATGCTGGCATGAAATATGTTGCTATTGACCCATATCAAGTCAGATGGTCTACGATTCATTTTTGAATTGTCTGGCTTTCAAACCATAAACAGATTATTCTTTCAATTTCCTGTGAATAGTCATTAGTTTATGTATATAAAGTCAATTTAACCATCACTTAGCAGGTTTCTCTGTCTGATGTTGGTAGTGCTTTTATTGTAGTGTTTTGAAGAATTGCTTCTTCATAAAGTTCTAGAGTTATTCCATTTGATATATTCTTGTAGCTATTGAATTTGATAGTAGATTCTTGTGATATTAGTTAGTATTTGACAAAATACTTTATAAATTTCGTATTGTAAGTTGACGATGTACCTTGGTCACTGGCAATATTTGGTCTATTGCCCTTGTCGGTTTGTCAGCAATTAAATTAAAATAAAAAACTTGTTTTAATAATATGTAGTAAAAAGTTAAACTTAAGAAAGAAAGATGAGATTTAAAAATTAAAAGGCAATTCAGATAGAAAATAAAGGCAGCTAAATAACGGGGCCTGAATGGCCTAGTGGCTAGCGCTCTGACGCTCGGTACCGCAGGTTTCAGGTTCGAGTCCCGGCGGTGCCATGGATGTGTGTAGTGGTTCAGATCCGCTTTAAACCGTAGATTCCACTCCTAATAGGATCGTAGAGCGTTGTGGGGGCATTGTTACTCCGCGTCCGTGGCTTCTCTTCTAGTTACACGCGCCCCATGGGTAATAAAAGTAAGTAACTAAAGCATAAAAATTCCAACAAAGACATCCAAAATATCCATGTCTAAGTGCTTGCCAGGTGCATTGGAAAAAATAAATAACAGAGAAAGAGCATTGAAATTCTATGTCTTTTTTTTTATTTTTAATACCGATTGCATATTCATTACTATATAAATTTAACGTAACTTTTAACGTAGAAATTAAATCATTCTACTCTATATATTACTTTTAAAAAATCGCTTTTCTTAGCTCCTTTTATTGCTGGCATACATTTATCAAAAATACAACATAAGTTTTACAGATTTAAAAGAAAACGTTCTCTTTCAATTGCCAACAAAATGAAAAAAAAAAAAAAAGTGTTCAAAGAAACCTATCAACTGCTTTACAAACAAGAACAAAGAGCTGCAAAAAAAGTCCTTTAACCCCAGAAAAGTTCTTTCTGAATTGTTTTGTCAACCAATGTGTTAAAGTGAAACTCAGTAACCTGACGGAGCTCTATTTCAAGATCCACTGGCAGAAAGTGGAAATTTTATAGCCAGGCTCGACGTTTATTTCTCGTATCAGGTTTAAATTCGAGTCGACTGGAACGTCAGCGCTCATTTCGATTCACTGGAAATTTAACTCGTTTCAACACATCGACGGCGGAGAAAGGTGTTATGAATAAATAACCGTAATGCAGAATTATTAATGTTTAACTGTAATGCTTTCGGCTAATATCTTGGAGAGTATTTTCGGCTAATATTATGTTGTTTTTATATCCTTTTAATATATATTAAGGCTATTTTTATATTTTTTCTAATGCAGCTGGCAAACACTTAAACAACTGTCTTAATGCCTTAAGGCAAGCGCTGCGCAGGCGTTACTCAATTTGCATTACCTAGGGGCGCGTGTAACTTGACATAAAGCTCTGTGATAAGCCATGGACGTGGAGTAACCCCGCAAAGCTCTACGATCCAGTTAGACCGAGACCTACGGTTTAAAGTGATTCCGAACCACTACAAATATCCATGGCACCGCTGATTCGAACCCGAAACCTGTGCACCGAGCCCAGAGCGTTACACGCTCGGCCATTCAGGCCCGGCTTTTTATATTAATTAACACAATGTATTTTATTTCAGTTGATAGTAATACGATACGATATTTTTTGTCATGAATATTACTATTTTTTAATTTTAAATAAATTTTATTCATCTCTTTTTATGTTAGGAGTTGATAACTGGGATATACCTATCATAGAATTTTTTTGTAGGATTTAAAAAACACACATTAAAATTTTTTCCATTTCAATTATTGAATAGTTTGAATAAATTAGTGTCGCTGCTTACTTATTAGTAATAGCCTAAAAAGTTGACAAAAATAAAATACTAATTCTTAAGTGTTGAGAAGTGTAAACTATTTGTTACTATAAAAAGACAACAGATGGCGCCACGAACAAGAAGATGTAACTTTCCATTATAAGGGTGTTGTCTTGTACGTGGATTCCAATGTAAGAGCAAAGGCAACATGGAACGCGACGGAGTTGCTGATGAAGCTCAAATAAGTATTTTTGTAATATGAATAAAATTTTGCTTTTATATCAACTGAGAAGTTGTCTCAATTAAT
>BPLQ01002417.1:5000-46579 GCA_021605075.1 Caerostris darwini | reverse complement strand
ATGCCATGCTATTCTCATTAAATAAGTAGAGGAAGTTGTGTGAGAATTAAGCAGTTCATTTACGTATTTTGGCGTATTATTTTATTTTTATTTCTTAAAAAGGATGTTAACATTTTTGTAATCGCAGCGGTTTTTTTTTTTCGTTCATTTGTTTCTAATAATTAACCAAAATTAATTTTTATTTATTAATTTTATTATTATTCTTTTTTTGCTATCTTGTGAGTAACATATAAAAATAAAATAAAAACAATAATAATAATCAAATACCGCTTTTAAAAAGCTAATGTTATAAGGAAAATTCTCTTTATGATAAGTATGTTTTAAGGGGAAAGTATTGTAAATTTCAAAATAAAAATCCGCAACAAATACAGATTTCAAAATTATTAAATTGACTTACATTATAATAACGTAGCGTTGCCCACTAATGTAGGATAATTGATTATTAAAATATTGGATTACAATTATATAATACCGCACAATATATTATATTATTAAATTATATTATTATTATATTACTATATTATGTAATTATATTATTATTATATTACTATATTATATAATTATATTATTATTATACATTACGAAAATTATGTAATAAAATTATGTAATTCAGTTTAATATAAAAATCGATATAATGAGATTTTAGCAAAAAAAAAAAATAAATAAATAAAAACTGTAAATACCAAACAAGCAAAATTAGAAATGATGATACAGGACCCATACACATTCCCCTAAATTAAATTGAAATGAGTTGCAACCAACTTGTAGTGGATGCGATTAAAATGGATTATGAATAAATCTCACTCCATAAATACATCTTCCGTATTAAATTGTCCCGCAGATTCAAATGTACTTAAAATTCCCAATACTCCGATATTTGCATAGCATTACTCTGAACGGTCGTTGAGTAGCATGCTTAACAACTCACATGCTAATTTGAGCGTGTGTGCACAGACAGTTTACTCAATAGATTTGAATATAATCCAACAAACACAACCAGCAGACACGGATCCGACAGCTTATTATTCATCGCTTACTGGATTGTATGTGTCTGAAACCCAACTTTTGCATGAGCAGAGTTCGTTAAATCCTCGAAACTCTGCCCTAGAGTAACGCGTGGGTCGTCCGGTAACCATGTGGACAAATAGCGTAACCACAACGATACATGTTGATAAGTAGTGGCGTTTGTGATGAGCGGTTGACATCATTAATAGTCCTTTAACGTAACGTATTCCATCCATCGAGATGTCCCACACATCAATCAAAATGGGCATGAGGCTTCTGTCGTCCATGCTTGCTAATGAGGTGTCCGCATGATAATGAGGAATGAGGAAGTGGTCAGCGAAATAAATGGATGAAATTGTCTAGATATCTAGAAACATCGGATGTCATGTTATTCTAGTTAAATAAGTAGATGAAGTCACGTGAAAATGAAATAGTTCATTTAAATATGTTGGCGTATTATTTTCTTTTTATTTCTTAAAAATGATGCCAACATTTTTGCAATCGTAGCGGGTTTTTTTTCGTTCGTTTGTACCGAATAATTAAAGGAAATTAATTTTTATTTATTTCTTTTATTATTATTATTATTATTTTGCTATTTTGTGAGTAACATAAAAAAATAAAATAAAAACAATAATATTAATCAAATACCTTTTTAAAAGCTATTGTTAAACGGAAAATTCTCTGGATGATAAGTCTGCATTAGATGGCAAGTATTTTAAATTTAAATAGAAAAATACACAACAAATGAAGATTTCAAAATTAATAAATTGTCTTGCATTATAATAGTTTTACATTACCCGCGAATGTACAACAATTGATTATTGAAATATTGTATTACAATTATATAATACCGCAGAAAATTATATTATATTATTATTATATTATATTATGATATCATTATTATTATATATTATTGAATAATTATATTATTAAAATTATATATTACGAAAATTGTATAATACCGCAGAATTTCAGTTTAATATAAAAATCGATATAGTGAGATTTCAGCAAAAAAAAAAAAAAAATGTAAATAACAAACAAGTAAAATTAGAAATGGTTCTGAACCTATACACATGAAACTGAAATGAGTTGCAACCAACTCGTGGTGGATGCGATTAAAATGGATTATGAATAAACCACACGGCATAAATACGTCTTCCGTATTAAATTGTCCCGCAGATTCGAATGTACTCAAAATTCCCAATACTCCGATATTTGCACAGCATTACACTGAACGCTCGTTGAGTGGCATGCTTAACAACTCACATGCTAATTTGAGAGTGCGTGCACAGACTGTTCACTCAGTAGATTGGAAGATAATCCAACAAACGCAACAACCAAAAACGGATCCGACAGCTTATTATTCATCGCGTACTGGATTGTATAAGTCTGAAACACCCAACTTTTGCATGAGCACAGTTCGTTAAATCCTCGAAACTCTGCCCTAGTGTAACGCGTTTGTCGTCCCGTAATCATGTGGGCAAATAGCGTAACCACAAACGATGCCTGTTGATAAGTAGTGGCGTTAGTGATGAGCGGTTGACATCATTAATTGTCCTTTAACGGTAACGTATTCCGTCCATCGAAGTGTCCCACACATCAATCAAAATAGGCAAGAGGCTTCTGGCCCATGCTTGCTAATGAGGTGTCCGCATGGTAATGAGGAAGTGGTCAGCGAAATAAATGGATGGTAATGTCTAGATATCTGGAAACATCGAATGCCATGTTATTCTAATTAAATAAGTAGATGAAGTTATGTGATAATTAAGTAGTTCATTTAAGTATGTTGTAGTAATCTTCATAAATTTTAATATTTTGATCCACAATTAAAAATTAAGTAAAACTAATACCTCATCCATTAATAAATTAATGACTTTAGTTATAATTATAAATTAAATAAAAAATTTTTACTAGGTAATAATTTTATAATGTAATTTAATATTAAAACGCATTATTTTAAAAAATTAAATTTTTATTAATATTATTAATTGTTGTTTTTCAAGGTATTGTAAAGTATAAAAAATTTTAAATTTTAATTTTGAATTTTTTTCAAAGTATAATAAATTTTTAATTTAACATAATTATATTTTTAGTACATTTAAATATTAAAATAGTAGTATAATAATTTTATTTTTTAATGTATTTATATATTTAAATTTATTCTTTAAAAATATTTTATTTTTTAATTATTCCAGTATTGTTGATCTTTATTAATAAGCAGTCTATATTTTAATCTATAATTTATGATTTATACTGTCTTTTGAATGCATTCTAAAATGTATTTGTTAATGAAATATATATCTTTATAAAGTATTCTATAAATTACTTTAGTTATAGATCATTTTGTCTCATTAAACGATAAAAAAAAATGTTTCTTGTATTTTAGAAATTGTTCGTAATGCAATTTTCATTAATTCAATAATTGAAAAATATTGGACAATATATTTTGATTATTTAATGCCATTTTACATAATAGTTGCTTTGAAGTATTGTTAACTCGCTACAATAAACTCGTAAAAAAAAACTCGTTACAATAAAAATTAATAAAATGCAGTAGAATATTTAAATATAAAATAGAGTACTTACTTACCTTATATAGAAATACTTAACTTCGATTATGCTGAATCTAGTATTAATAGAGGTTTTTGAACACCATGAATTCAAAACATACAAATTAAAAATTGTGCTATAGAAAAAATTTATTTCTGAACATCAGGCACTTTTTTTTTCGTTCAGGGGGACACTATCAAAATAAAAATGTTCCTATTCCCTATTTCCAAAATATTAAATCTTTTTAGGTTTAATTTTTCATACCAAAATAATAATAATATAATAATAGCAATAATAATAATTGGCTATAAACTAACAAAATTGTACCCTCTACAAACAATGGATTCCTTCTAGAATAAAACAGAAAGCATTCATTCTAAAGCCCATACAATTCCAAACTTGGAAGAAAAAGGAAAGGAATAAATAAAAAAACAAATTCCATTCTAAACAACAAACCAAGAACAAAAGCGCTAGGAGAAAGAAAACCTTTTGCGTCATTTGGGTCACGATTCTTATATGTCCCCCCTTTTTTTTTTTTTCTTTTTTTTTTTTTTTTTTTTTTTTTTTTGAAGAGAAGAAATTCAAGTAGGAGTTAAAGTATGAAGAGGATATCTTGAGAATCATGCATATGGGGGAGGAAACTATATATTTATAAACAAAATCAGACCTGCATAAAAAAACAACCGGGCTTTCTCTATAATCGACGGACAAGACATCAGGTTTACAAGAACTGGAAGAAAAAAAAAGAGTCTGGACAAAAAATATGGCACCAGTATATTCCTGAAATAGGAGATTCCAGGTACTTCTCTCCAGAAAGGATAGGATATAAATATATATTTTTTTGTTTCTTGAGACAGAAAATCCTGGAGGATATCCCAAGAAAGTATATCCCGGAAGAAAGAGGTCTACCCATTTTTTTTTCCTTCTCAGAATATCCAAAACAATTTTGCCGTACGTACAATATTTCACTGCTACGAGAGTTCTGCTGGATACTTTTTGTCAGAATTATTCAGTGACAATATTCTTCCTTTTTTTACTGTAAAGGATCTACCAGAATATGTTTTTTTTTAAAGCAATATGATGAAATCATAGTATTGTAAGTGTGATGTATTTCTTTTAAAATGGATTCTTAGTTTTATGTTACGAAAAATGGGTTTAAGGGGACAAAATGTACTGAAAAAAGAAATATGTCTTTGTAGTTGGTCTGTGTGCATCGTATTCTACTTCTGTCAGGTAATAGATAGAACCACAGAGAAAAATGGATGCGTAGTATCTTACTTTCATTTCTCGATATCTATATTCGTGTAATAAAAGATTCATTGATGCTCCTGCAATAAAAATAAATTATATATACCTACATACATACATATACATACATTACATGCATATACATACATTACATGCATATACATACATAGATAAATACATACATACATACGTGTGTGTGTGTGTGTGTGTGTTATGTTACTGATACATTTTCATTTTACATATAATTTTGCAACTGCATTGTTTTCAGTATTACATATTCGTTATTAATTTTCTCGTAATATCTTTTACAATAAAATAGTTTGAGATATAATAAGTAGCGGTGTAATAGATCTATAGTTGACTGAGATATATATTTTCATTTTGCATATAATATTACAACTCCATTGTTTTCATATTACGTATTCGTTATTATTAATTTTCTCCTAATATCTTTTACAATAAAATAGTTTACTGAGACATAATAATAGGTAACGTGATTTTCTTAAACATTTCGAAACAAATTACTGATCTTTTATGTTATACAAAGAAAAACAATAACGGTATGAATGAATACATTTATATGTAGTTATTAAAATGAAGCACTGATAAAATGGCAAAAAAAATCAGGAAATTTCTTCGAAATATTTATGACACTGTTAAACATTTTTCTTTTAAAATGTCTAGATAAATTTTTAAAAACGTATACCATATATTTTTATTACCCTATTAGAATTATATCCAGAGAAAAAATTGGATTCCCAAAATAAAAATTGCTGCACTTGGAACAATTTTAATGACTGCTATTATAAAATATTAAAAAAAATTAATATCGTCCTTAATTATGAATCTTTTTTTTATAAAACTCAGTAATTTTATTGCATTATTCACTAACTTTAATACAAAATTTCATTAAAAAATTAGATTGTGAATAAATAAAAGAATAAAAATAACTGTGATGATAAAAAAATAAATTATGAATTAATGAATTTCATTATGAAGATCCACTTAAAAACACATAAGTCAAGTTTAAATTAACAACTAATTATTCTTGCCTTGCATGTCAACTTATAAAGAAGAAAACAGTTTAACAATTTAGAAAGCAGTTACATATTTAGAATCAGAAAACACTTTCATAGAACCAAGAGTCTTTAAATCCAAATTCATGAATATTTATTTTATTTATAATTTTTAAGTTTATTTCAATTTTAACACATTAATAATTAATAATTTATTTGTCATACATGTTACTTAGACGTATAATATTTATAATAATATTATTAAATCTAATATCTATAATTTCTAACATTTTATATAATAATATTATTAAATATTTTACTCCGACATAATATTTAGCGCAATTTTTTTTAAACATTTCGAAAAAAATTACTGAGATTATGTGTTATACAAAGAAAACCAATAATATTATGAATGCATGCATATATATACATTTATTAGAATGAAGTACTCATAAAATGTAAAAAAAAATCAGTAAATTTCTTTCTTTTATGACATTGTTAAGCATTTTTCTTTTAAATTGCATAGATAAATTTTTAAAACCGAATACCATATATTTTTTTTGTTACCCTATTAGAGTTAGATGCCCAAAATAAAAACTGCTGCATTTGAAACAATGTTAAGGAATGTCATTATAAAATTTGAAAAAAACTGATATCGACATTAATTATGAATAATTTTTATGAAACTCAGTAATTGTATTATATTATTCACCAACTGATTCAACCACTAGTACAAAATTTCATAAAAACAGATTGTGTTCAAATGAATTTCATTAAGTTAAAATTAAGTTAATAAATATTTATTTTTGCGATGCTTGTCAACTTACAAAGATGAAAACAATTTATTTTATTTATAATTTAAGTTTATCAATAATGGGATTTACAACATTTAAAATAAAAAAATGCTTTCTTAGACCCAAGAGTAAATCTGTACATGCTTATTTGCTAAATATTTACTTAGAGTAATCATTTTATGGAAAATTTGAAAAAATTCATCAATATTTATTTTATTTATAGTCTATGTTTATTTAAATTTTAACACATTAATAACATATTTTACATACATGTTACTTAGATGTATAATATTTATAATAATATAATTAAATCTAATATCAATAAACTAATGCATTTGAATCAGCTGTGTACACAGAGTTCTAAACTTTAAAAAATTTGAAAATAATGGATCTCTGAAAGTTTCATCCAACGACCAAGTATCCTTTTCAGAGTGATCTACCTCCAATTAATCTGCTCTCTTGTTGAAACAAATATTGATTGTTTGGAGATGATTAGTAGAGCACACAACATTTGCTAGTTGAAGCATTTTCCTGGAAATCCTTCTCACAAAATAATGGGAAATTTGAGCAGCGGTTGTTTTTCCAACATTGTTTAAGAAATATTTATGAATTGGCTTAATGAAGCATGCTTAATAAACATTCTTAATGAAAAATACAGATTTATGTGTACAGTAAAATTATTTTTTTATTATTGACGTAACATTTTTAAACTAGTTTTTAAATAGGGTAATTAATAAAAATTTACAAAATCTTGTTTTAATGTAAACAAATGTCATATCTCGCATATATCCAAAAATGCATTGTATTATTTCAAATCTACAAAAAATATTAAACTAATACCTAATGTATTAAAAATATTCGGCTAATAGCTGGTATATTAAAAATATTAAATAGCTAATATATTAAAAATATTAAACTAATAGCTAATATATTAAGAATATTAAACTAATAGGTAATATATTAAGAATTTTAAATTCTTAATCAAAACTAGTTAATTTTCAGTCTTTGTTTAAACTTTGCAAAAACAATGCTTGTTGTTGCAAAATGTACATTTGTTGTTTCAAAATGTACATTTTCTAATATCGAAGAATATACATTACAATTTAATAAGAAATGGATTTTAAATTTTAATGAAAAAATAGTTATTTTTACTATATATTTTCTCTCATTTTTGTTGATTTTCTTTCAGTATGCAAATCTTTAAAATACCAACTGAATTTTTCTTAAAATTTACTAACTATATTTACATGAGCTTTGACAAACTACACTGCAATGATAATATAATCTCTTGGGTAATTTTTTTGTTATTGTACAGGTATCAATCAACTGAATTTAATTATACTAATTATTTCCTCCAAAAAACCTAATTTCCTGAAAAATTGCAGAAACTGCAATCTTCTACAGCAAATAAAATGCAAATTAGCGTTTATATATGTTTTTTTTAAATTTAAAATTATGAAAATCTATTTTAAATTCAATAATTTACTTGTGAATTTGATTAATTATTTCATCATGTGAATAAGCCAACTTTTTTAGATTAAAATTTATTAAAGATTATGTTTTGAATACATAAATTATCAAGAGGAAATTATGAAAGAAAAAAATTATATAATTTATTTATATATATATTTTTTTCATATTATAAAAATGTTTTTACGGAAAACGTATAGCATAATTTAATATATTATATATGTATTTGTTGTTGTTCTATTACAGCTGGCAACACAGAGACAGCCATAAGCAAGGGCCATAAGCAACTGTTACTCATTTAGCACTACCCAAGGGGCACGTGTAGCTTGAAGATATATTTATGTTAATTATGAATACTACAATACTAAAAAGTTCAAAAAATAAAACGGAAAGCTATGTTATGTTAAGCTATGTTTTTAAATTATTAGAACCTTTTTTCAGTACAATAATTATTATTTTATAACTAAAATATTTCAATCTGAACATTTTTAAATAGTTATAACTTTTGAATATGTTATATTGAAATTAAATAGTTTTACTAACAGAAAATAGCTGAATATCTAAACATATAACACCGTTGAGGATTGTATGAGCGCAATAAAATCATTTTCAAAATTACAAGGATTAATAAATAAAGTTATATTCAAATAATATTATCTCATAATTATTTCTAAAGTTATTATAGAATTAGGTTGATAAAAACAATACATGCTTAAAATCACAAAACTCTTTTTTTTTTTTTTTTTTTAATTTTTGCTAAGATATTTAATAAAATTATACTTCACCTGGCTTAATATCTCTCTTTTTTGCAATGGCATAATAAAAACAAACATTAATCAGATTTAATATTAGAAATTTTAAACTATGATATTTTATTTTGTCCCTAATAACATAAGAAATTACAAAAACTGATAAGATTATTAAATATAAAACCAATTTATGGTGCAATATTTTATAAACTCATGTTTGTGAAAATTGCAACACCATGAAGGACTTCCGCGAGTGAGCTGAAATTATCAGGAAATGCAAATTATCGCATGATATGCAAATGATTAGAATTTCAAATCCATAGCGCATGCGTATGCTGAGCAGCGCCCTCTGAACGGCGGATGGATCCGAATAAATAGACGGCTGTAGCGAGGCGTGTATGGTTATCGGCGGTTATCTGATAATGGTAAACGTTAGATCAATCGTTACTTATGCCTCTTCGACGAAAGAGAGCGAGATTTGAACAACTTACAGAGTTTGAACGGGGCAGAATCATTGGCCTTCGTGAAGCTGGATTGTCTTATCGTGCAGTAGCCGCTCGTGTGCAGCGTAACAGCAGCACAGTGATGCGTCTTTGGAAGCAGTGGACGGACGAGTGTCGGACAACTCGGAAATCCGCGAGTGGACCCCGAAATGCTCATCTCGCGATGATAGGCACCTGGTCCGCCTGGCGCTGACGGATCGTACAGCTTCCTCTAGACAATTGGCAGCACAGTGGTCAATAGCTACAGGTGTTTCATTGTGTTCTTCATCAATTCGTAGACGTCTGCTGCAGCGTGGACTGCGCGCAAGGACTCCTTTATACAGGATCCTTCTCATGCTAAACCATCGCCGCCTGCGGCTACAATGGGCTGTTCATCATAGAGACTAGCGTGCTGATTGGCAGCATGTCGTGTTTTCTGACGAATCCCGCTTTAATTTGTGGTACTGAATTCGTGGGCCGCATTCGTGTCAGACGTTATGCCGGTGAACGCCATATTCCGGAGTGCATTATCGAACGCCACAGTGGACGAACACCTGGAGTTATGGTCTGGGGTGCCATAGCATATCATGGACGATCTCAATTGCTAAGAATTGTGGGCAATCTGAACAGCAACCGGTACATCAGTGAAGTTCTACAGCCCCAAGCTGTTCCCTTCCTTCAAAGCTTGCCAGGCGCTGCATTTCAAGAGGACAATGCCCGCCCTCATATCGCTAGGACTGTTCAATTCTTCTTTGCAACGGGGCAGATACAGCTTTTTCCTTGGCCTGCGTATTCCCCGGATATGTCGCCGATTGTACATGTGTGGGATTTCGTTGGTCGGCGTCTCGCTCGTGATCCTCGTCCTGTTGCTTCTGCAGACGAACTTTGGGTGCGCATACAAACAATATGGAATGCTCTTCCTCAGGCAGACATTCAAAATTTGTTTGACTCCATGCCACGTCGTGTAGCAGCACTTATTGCGGCGCGTGGTGCCTACACAAAATACTGATTCTGATCTTTTGTTATTGTTTGTTTGCTTTGAACATTTAATCATTTATTTGTACCACTACCACTCAACTGTGTATTAAATTTCATTCAATTATGGCGATTCCTTCATGGTGTTGCAATTTTCACAAACATGAGTTTATATATGCTATATTTATATAATATATTATTATATTATTAAAATTATATTTATGCTGTATCTATATGCTATATTTTATGAACAATTATTATGGAAATATAAAAACAAAGTTCTGCTATATTGAATTTTCTTCTTAATTAGGATGTTTCTTTTTTGTCAATTTTCCTAAATTTAGTGATAACTTCTATGTGTTTTTTAAAAATTTGTTTGCTGTTTTGTAATAAGTCAAATATATATTTCCATTTCCCCTTTGATTGTATACGTAGCGATTCTCAAGAGTTGGTTAATAATTTTTTGCTTTATACAATAATAGAATAAATAAACAAATGATACAACACATTTTTCGTAAGTATAAAACTCAGAAACAATTAGGCGTTCCTATCATAACTACATAAAAAATTGCTTTATTAAAAAACTGCTATTTATATACAATATAACTCATCGATATATTCATAATATAATGAATATATATTATGAACATAATATAATGAATATATATTATGAACATAATATCATAATATATATTATGAACATAATATCATAATATATATTATGAACATAATATCATAATATATATTAAGAATATAGTGAATATATATTATGAACACAATATATTCATAATATCATATAAATCAAATAATAAAGTACTATTTATGAAAATATAACGAAAAATTTCCTTTTATTTTATATTTTCTTTTATAAAAATGATATTTTCTTGTTTTTATTCTAAAATAAAAGCATTAGTTTATACAATGTATTAGCAATATTAGTTTGAGAATTTTGTCAATTTATTAAAATAAAGGATATAATTCGACTTTAGTTTATTAAAAATAAATATTTAACATTTAGAATATCTTATAGTGAAAGTTTTCGATTTTAATTTGAACAGAATGATTAGAATCTTTTTCAATAACGTGCTAACATGGTTATAGAATCCTAAACATAGGATGTAGGTTACTACATCCTACGTTTAGGATCCTACAACCAAGTAGGAAATATTACGTAGGTTACAAAGTAATATTTTTTTTATCTCTGCGATTTATGCAGGCCAAAATATTGATCCATTTTAAAATATCACTAAACAGAGTATAGATAATACATTAGATTGTGCAAGCCTATTTGGATTTGCACATAATCGTAAACAAACATTTTGAATATTAAAAAAAAGTGCATAAAAAAATTAATCAATAAAAAATTATTTAAGGAATTACATTTCAACAAATCACGAATGTAAATTGTAAAATAAATCGAGCGGAAAGTTAAATAACATGGAAAGTTAAATCAAATACGGGAAAAAGTCTGTTTTATCTTCCAGTATTCGAGAATATGGCAGCGCTTTTTAATTCTTTATACGTTAGTTGATATATTGTATAACTACGCATGATGATTTACTACATTATTAAGCATTCTACTGAACGAAATGTTTCAATACAATAACACATTGACCATTATACAAAAAAGACGAACTACAAATCGGCGAATGAATTGAATTGCAAATAAAACACTATTGACGAAATACGTAAACTTAGTGTTTTTTTATGTATCCGTCAGGATTATCTAACAAAGACAAAAACATATTGTTTAAGTATAAATCAGCTTTATAATGTCTAACTCCACCCCATTTTAAAAATTGTCTTTGTTAAATAAACCCGATGTTTTCCCGCATTTGGTTTAACTTTCGATATCAGCTATTTAATTTTCCGGTGAATTTATTTTAAAATCTATGTTAGTGGTTTATTGAAAGTGATATTTTTTATGTCTTAAATTACTAAGAGGATGCATCAATTACAATTTGATATCATTGCTATATCTGCTGATATTGCTGTGCAATTTGATATTATCGCTATTCACTTTTAAAGTTATTATTTGAAAGATGTAACATTTCATGTACGTAACTCTCACTCAGGTAAAAATGGAATTTCCAATTCGGTTTGATTGCATTTTATGTTTAAAAGCCCGTAGCCGTGCCACCAATATGATCCAGTCCCATATCAGACACTCGAGTCACTCAATTCTGCTGCCGGAAGTCCAGTAACTACCCAAAATGAATCTTCAGTTTTATAATGATGAATTATGAATGATAGATTTTTTTATGGTTACTAATGAAGAATTAGTCACAATTTGGTACAAGCATTTTCAAACCTAAGAGAAAAATAATGAATATTATCAACGTAATAAGAACAGACAGATGAGAGGGACAATTCAACAGGAAACTATATTACATGGAAAACAACAACAGGAAACTTTCAACAGTAAAATTATGACAAGGAAGTTAATGCATCGATTTCATTGCCTCATACATTAGAGTTTGGTGTATGAAACCTTTTTGTTTTTCTCTTCCGGCAGGTCGTCCCGAGTTCCTAGCGGTGTCTGGGGAGATGGCCGCCCTCCCCTGCAACATCTCCACCCCCCTGGCGGACGACGCCGCCTCGCTGATCCTGTGGTACCGGGAGGACCTGCCCAACCCCATCTACACCCTGGACATCCGGAAGGTGGCGCTGAAGGACTCGCGCCACTTCCCCAACTCCGATGTGGAGGGCAGAGCTTACTTCGACACCAGCGTCCACCCGCCCCTCCTCAAGATCTTCCCCATCCGCAAGGAGGACCAGGGAGACTACAAGTGCAGGGTGGACCTCAGGAGATCCAGGACCTTCATTCACTACATCCGTCTCAAAATAATAGGTGAGACTCCAAGGGTCCTTGATCTAAAGCAGGGATCTCCAAACTACGGCATCAATCCGGCACGCGACAGCGAATAGCTTATTGTTGCTGTAATAAGTTGGATAAAAAAAAAACATCGATATACATACACAATAGTAATTGGCGACTAGTCAAGAAATTGTAGATATAGGCACAAAAATTAAAATGGTTTTGGACCTTGGTACTTACTGGAGTAAACAGTATGGCCCTAAGGCTGGAAAGTTTGGAGACTCCTGGTCTAAAGAATGGATGTTTGTAGTGGATCGAAATCCACTATAAACTGCGGGCCCCTATCTGTTTGTAGTGGATGGAAATCAACGATAAACTGCAGGCCCCTATCTGTTTAGCCTAGCGTGTGCACAAGATGGTTTATGTGCGTGTGCAGATGTGCATGCATAAGTACAGGTGCACATACGTGTACATGCATAAGTGTACGTAAGTAATAAGCACATACGTGTGCATACTTAAATGTGCACACAGTGTGCGTCAAACCAAACCAATTGATCTAAAGCTCCTCATACACTAGAACATTAAATGTGTAGGAGTTATCAAATCTTAATTTATTGACTTATTTTTCAACAGAAGAGCTGTAGGTAAAAAAAAAAACTTACTGTAATAAGATTTCCTTTTCTATTTTGTCATCATAATTTTGAAATAATACACCCAGTATGGCATCAAGGGTTTACTCCCCACCTATACCTATAATCAGCACAAAAATATTTCTACCTGCAGATTTAACGTGGTCATCCTCCACAGATACTTTCTGTTCGACTTCTTTTTTGAGTATCGGACCAGTTCATAAGTCTTAAAATAATAGGTGAGCATCGAAGGGTCTAAATCTCCTCGGCCACTAGAGCGCCAAATGTGTAATACTCCAGGGTTACATAGAGTGTGCAAATCTTAATTTATTGGTTATTTTTTTTTACCAGAATGTTTATAGGAAAGATTGGGGCCTGATGGCCGAGTAGCTAGCTCTCTGGCACTAGTCAAGAACATACCTGAGTACCACAGGTATCGGGTTCGAATCTCGGCGGTGTCATAGATGTTTGTAGTGGGTTCAGAATCCACTTTAAGCTGTAGGTCTCGGTCTCACAGGTCCATAGAGCATCACACAACTCTATCAGACTTCCCACCCACATTATTTCCAAACTGTAAAAGGATAACTCAGCTCTAGGCACAGTGATGTGGTGTGGTAGTTCTATAGGAAATATTTTAATTTGAAAAAAAACCGAATGTAACTGACCCGATTTTATTTTCTATTTGCCATAATTTTGAAATAATACACCAAATATGACATCAAGGTTTTATTCCCCACCTTAGGGCAACATAAAAATATTTCTGGCTGCCGATTTAAGGTAGTCATCCTACGCAGATACTTTATGTTCGGCTTCTTATAAAAACTGTAGCAAGATTTCCTTTTCTATTTTGCCATCATAATTTTGAAATAATACATCAAATACGACATCTAATGTTTATTTTCCACCTAAAGTCAATATAAAAATATTTCTACCTGAATACTTAACGTGGTCATCCTCCACAGACACTTTCGGCCACTAGAACACCAAACGTGTAAGAGTTCAGGGTTACACAGAATGTGCAAATCTTAATTTATTGATTTATTTTTCAACAGAAGATTTTTTATTTTCAAAAAAAAAAAAAAAAAAAAACCGAATGTAATAAGATTTTCTTTTCTAGTTAACCATCATAATTTTGAAATAATACATCAAATATGACATCATGAGTATATTGCCCATTGGTCAGCATAAAAATAGCATATTTACCATGAACACCACAGACACTTTCTGTCCGGTATTTTTTTTTTTTTTTTTTTTGAGTATCGGACCAATTCTACGCGTCTCCTTCCAAGTTCGAATCCTGGTGGTGGTATGGATGTTTGTTAGTGATTCGAACCCACTTTAAACTGTATCTCCCGGTCTGTTTAGCTCTTGTGTGCACAAGATGATCGTAAAGCGACAAACCAAACCAAACCGAGTCTCAGAGCCGACACCAACTGATAAGCATCAAAAAAGAAATTAACTTAGACCCTTGAAAAAAGTTAAAAGCTTCTTCTACTGAATTTATTTTAGAAAAAGTAATTTTATTTTAGGGACAATAAACCATACAAACTTTGATGAAATGATTTTTGTTTAATACATGCTGCTTAGTTGGGACGGCCTGGTGGTCAGCGCTCTGGCCTTTCGTATCACTGGTTTCAAGTTCAAATCCTGGCAGTGGATGAATGTTTGTGAGTGGTTCGTAATCCACTTTAAACTGTAGGTCCTGGTCTGTTTAGCCCTCGTGAGCACAAGATGACCGTAGAGCGGCACACAAAACCTAAAACAAACTGAGGGACATTCCGGCCTATATATGTATCGTGAACGTTATCGGTATAAAAACGGCTGCAAAAAAGTTTTCAAAAAAATTCAAAACTCTCATGACACATAGATATCCAAAACAGCGCGCTTAAAATATATAACTTGGTAGAAACGTTCCGCAAGGAAT
This sequence comes from Caerostris darwini, assembly GCA_021605075.1. NCBI lineage: Eukaryota > Metazoa > Arthropoda > Arachnida > Araneae > Araneidae > Caerostris > Caerostris darwini. The sequence goes on along the minus strand of BPLQ01002417.1, from coordinate 30,919 downwards.
TCATCTCTACGTGCACCTTTTGCCCCTTTCAACTTAAAAAACTTGTAAGTCACTTATCCAGATGCAGCGCTCGCCAGTTAATAGGCCGCCTCACTCGCTAATTCGCGGACAATAACCATTTACAGTTCCAAGTAATGGAGCATAAGAGATGCAATATCGCAGGGTGATGAGCATCCAAAGGGGGAAATAATAGTAAAAGCTAAGGGCAGAGGCACTTTCGCAATTTAACGGGATTTTGCTGAATTTTAAGGCGGGTACAGTGTCCCTGGGGGAAAGGACAAAGGTTTCTATGCCGGAGCTCTTACCACTTCCTGGCAAGGGTTTAAGAATGACTGGAGAAGTTTTCCCGGAGAATTTTGTTTAGAGCACATTTTAACCTGGGGATGGGGAAATGGACATAGAGACATCCTTGGCGGATTGGGACGAGTTTAATTAAAATTTCATATCACATGAGAACTTTCCATTAAGTTTATAAAATACTACACTCTATATCTCAGAGCGGGCCTGAATGCCCGAGTGGCTAGAGCTCTGGCGCTCGGTACTCCAGGTTTCGGGTTCGAGTCCCGGCGGTGCCATGGATGTTTGTAGTGGTTCGGAATCCACTTTAAACCGTAGGTCCCTGTCCTAATAGGATCGTAGAGCTTTGCGGGGGCATTGTTACTCAGCGTCCGTATCTTCAAGTTACACTCGCCCCCTGGATAATGCAAAGTCAGTAACGTCTGTGCAGCGCTTGCCTTAAGGCATCCAAGACAAATCTGTCTATGTGTTTGCCAGCTGCATTGGACTAAAAAAAAATATCTCAGCGCTGCTATATATGCTAAAGTGTGATAACATGAAAAAGAATTATTTGAAGTATATGTGTATTTTAAAGTTCAATACATATAATGATCAATAAGTTTAATGTTCAATAAGAACAATGTTCAATAAGAACAATGTTCAATAAGAACAATGTTCAATAAGAACAATGTTCAATAAGAACAATGTTCAATAAGTATAATTTGGCCAATAATAATAATTTGGTGCGTAGCTCTACGGTCATCGTGACCGTAGACCAAATCAAACCAATATCTCAATATTGGCGGAGTACATCTGTTGCGACTTGAGGAAAAGCATCTTACACATGAATATAATTAAAACAAGAAATTTCTCTTAACATTTCGTAAATTTCCTTAGCAATTTTTTTTATGTGAGGAATATGGTTCCAGTGAATAAGAAACAGCCAAAACAGCTTAAAAACAGTTTTTCTCAGACTTACTAATATTGGACAAACGTATAGCTTTTCTCTCATAGATTAAGATAATGAAACGGAAGAACATTCCGGTCAACCGATTGTTCAATTCCTATATACAAGGAAGGATTCAGTTTTGCTTTGTTTATATGGTTCGAACTTGACTTCTCTTTGCTCAAAAATACAACTCTCTACGTCTACTGTCTGGCTTGAATCATTGATCTATCTCATTTGCTTTAAGTTATTGCTTATGCATAAACATCTATTTTTAACACCATTTGCCAGTGATGTCGTGAGCTTTTGAAATATTCAGTGACAGAGTACAGAATCCGATACAATGTATTCTAAGCAAAGAAAATGGGATTATCAAAAGGTAATTGCTTACATTGTATTTGGCACGATTGAGTGGCCAATCACAGAAATAAAAGATCGAAGCTAAAGCAATAATCCCTTTTAATGACATTGACGACAGTAAAACAATGTAATGTACCCGTTTAAATGGAAGCTATTAATTCAATCTCCAATGAAAGGTTATTTTCCATGAACTATTGTTCATGGAAAATAATTCCAACGAATCATTGTTTATGGAAAATAATTCCAATCATTGTTTATGGAAAATAATTCCAACTAATCATTTTTCGTGGAAAATAATTCCAATGAATCATTGTTCATGGAAAATAATTCCAGTGAATCATTGATCAGGCTCATATGTTTTAAATTATTGCTCATGTATAACATCTATATTTAACATCATGTGCCAGTGATATCGTAAGCTTGTATAATATTTAGTGACAGAGTACACAATCCGCTACACTGTAACCTAATCAAAGAAAATGGGTTTATCAAAAAGTAATTGCTTACATTGTATTAAGCATGATTGAGTGGCCAATCACATAAATAAAAGATTGAAAGTAAAGCAGCAATCCATCTTTAGGACAGTAAAAACGACGAAACAATGTAATGTACCCGTTTAAATGGTAACTATTAATTCAATCTCCGACGAAAGGTTATTTTCCATGAATCATTGATCATGGGAAATAATTCCAATGAATCATTGATCGGTCTCATTTGCTTTAAATTATTGCTCATGTACAACATCATCTATTTTTGACACTATTTGCCAGTGATATCGTAAGCTTGTGAAATATTCAGTAATAGAGTACAGAATCCGCTACATTGTAACCTAAGCAAAGAAAATGGGGTTATCAAAAGCTAATTGCTTACATTCTATTAAGCATGATTGAGTGGCCAACCACGGAAATAAAAGATCGAAAATAAAGCTATAATCCATCTCAAGGACAGTGTTGAAGACAAAGCAATGTAATGTACTCGTTCAATTGGAAACAATATATCCAATGAAAGATTATTTTCACAAAAAAAAAAAAAAAAAAAAAAAATATTTCCTAAGACAAATGTACTCAACTGTCAAGTGTTTGTCAGCTATGTAATTCATTTATCGTATGAGATACTATAAGTGACTAAATCTCAACAAACTATCTTACTTTGCAGCAAATGAATATTAAAGAAAACAATTACAAATTGGTTTATCAGACGAAAATTGCACTCAAATGGAGATCACTAGTATGGAGATCACTTTAAGTATATTCACTTTATTCACTTATTTAGAGATCACTTTATGATCACTAAGCCATTATTTGTGTAAAAAAAACCACACCTTTAATTACAAAATTTGTATAATTGTATAATCATTAATGCATAAAAATACAAATAATTTAATATTATTAATTACTACAAAGTGATATGGTAACTTAAAATAATTTGTCAATTTTCATTATATATCCTTTAGAGATTTTTTTTTTTTTACTTACATGAATCTGATATCAATCACTCATTACTGCATAAGGAAAAACATTTGAAATAGATAAAAAAAAATCTCTGAAGGATATATATAAGGAAAATTGGCAAATTATTTTAAGTTAACATTTTAATTTGTAGCAATTAATAATATTAATATTTTTTACTTATAAATACATTTATATAAAAGGAAAAAAAAGTATTTCAGTAAATACACTTGAAGTTGTAATGTTAGTATTCTGCATTTCACTTTTTTATTTCATTAGCAATAATAACAATGTCGTTTTTGAATGGCTTAAGCCATTCGTAGTTGGGACAGCATACATAGCAGTTTCAGTATCACCCAGGATACACCATGAGAGACTTATTAAAATGTACACACCCTACTACTACCACACCACTGTGCATAGAGCTGAGTTGCCCTTATACAGTTCGGGAATGAAGTGAGTGAGAAGTCTGACTGGAATCCGTGATGGTTTATGGCTACGGTTTAAAGTGGATTCCGAACCACTACAATCATCCATGGTACCGTTGGTATTCACACCCGAAACCTGTGACACCTAGTGTCAGAGCGCTCATTCAGGCTCCAACGTACACACAGCATAATTTCAAGAGAACATCCTGACGTCGATATATGTATTTCTTGCATTTGCATTTTTTATTTTTTATTTTAATGCAACGGAAGAACATTTCAGCCAAATAATTGTTCATGCCTATATACAAGGAAGTGTACGGTATTGATTTATTTGTAAGATTCGAACCTGGCTTCCCTTTGCTCAGAAATACAACTTTCAATGCCCGATTCGTGATCCAGGGGCAACGAGAGAAACCGGCATGCAGGAGGAATTATTGTTGCAGTCACTGCTTTTAGAAGCAATAAAACTCGAGGGCGATTGTGACAATGTGTGTATAAAAGTATAAATAGTCAGGCTTTTTCCGAAATTTTTTCTCATACAACAAGTAGTTACAGGGCAGTGTCCCCTAAAAAAATCCTCCCGGATAGCACTGTGCTCTCCCATTACCCATCGGTGGGTTGATCGTGGTATTCACAAGACCCACCAATATTCACTGTCACCTTTCTATTATTACTATTACATCACATTACAGTGCCTAGAGGTGTTACCCCTTTACAGTTTGAGAATGATGTGGGTGGGTTTTATGTGTTTAATGATGCGGTCTGATTGGCCTCTGTGACGCGCTACGGTCATATGAGACCGGGACCTACGGCTTAAAGTGGATTCCGAACCCTTACAAACACTCATGGCACCGCCGGGATTCGAACCTGATACCTATACGTGTGGTACCGAGAACCAGAGCGCTAGTCACTTGGCCATTCATGCCCTACCCTCACCTTTCTAATTGGCAAGGGGCTAAATAGCACCAGGTACAGGGCTAGAGAACAATACAAAAAATCCAACGAACTACTTAAAAAGTTGCTCTGACCCTATGAAAAACAAATATTAATTATAATTTAAGACAGATATTAAAAAAAGTTTTTTAATTATAATCATTATATTCGTCTGGTTTCAATCTTTTCTCATTAAACTTAATTTTATCTTTATTTTTAATTGATATTTTTTTTTTACTTAAAAAAAACAGTATTCGAAAGATCACAGAAGAAAACTTCATATCTTTCTAGTTAAAAATTGGTACGCGTTATTTCTTCTTTAAAGAGTATTTTATACTTTAATGTTCTTCAATTACTTTTTTTTAACTATAACTGTTATTCAATTACTCTGTATGCTTTTTATTAATTAAATGTGTTATGAGACTGGTTATAAATTTGAAATTATTTTGATATGGAAATATGGGAAAGGAATTTAAAATAATTATTCTTCTCAATTAACTGCTTTAATAATTATTTTAACAGCTTTTTAGAACAACTTATTAAAAAAAATCAAATAAAATTTTAATAAGTTCTCCTATTTTCAATCAAATTAACAAATTCGCTCAAAGGTTTTAATTTCAACAAACATGTATGATATTTTTTTTTAAATTTAAACATAATTTTTATTTTATGATTTTAACATTAAATTAATTTAAATAACGGAAAAGGCAATATCACACAAAACAATTTTATTATAATAAAACTTTTTAAAATAAAATTCGAATTACTTTATTCTAGCACAAAACACAATTATTATTTTCATGATATTTGATCATCTGTCCTCACAATTCAATAATTTTCTTGATATGAGATGAATAATGACGATGATGATTCGTAAAATGATGAATTGCAAAAATTTCTGGAAGTAAATTTAATCATGCATAGAAAAAAAACGCATCTTTATTAACTTTCACCCTTCAGCATATATACACTGTCATACTTTAGATCAAATTTGACACAAATTAAACCCTCATTTTAATTGTCCGCTCGTTATTAATCCAATTAGACAATTGTGTTGCTCCAGATCTCGTATTTTCTCACGCTTATTAGAAACAGACTGACAATCAAAGATTACTCACAATGTGGGTGGTCTACTGAGAAAATAACTGGAGAGATGAGTGTTTGCTTCTGCATATCATTCCTTTTAATTTTTTTAATTTCTGTATATTGGATTGGTTACAATTTTTAGACATCTTCTAACGTATTTTGATTGTCTTTTCGTATTTTGATTATTTTATGTAATATTATTTGATTAACATTTTTGAGTTGTCGTTATTTTTTTATATATATATTTGCATTATGAATTCAGAAAAGTGACCCATCCGGTACGAGTAAAAAAAATTAAGTAATAAAAGCAATCAATTAATTCAAAACACCCCTGATATTTTACCCTAGTAATATTTTACCCTGTTAAGTATTTAAACAACATACATTTTAACATACTAACATACCTAAACATATGTTATTTCTACTGTATATATTATAGAAGTAGGAATTTGTGAGAAAAAATGTCAAATCATACAACATAAATAACGAAATTGAAATTTAATACCCATAAAAACTCTGAAGTGTCATTAAGTCGTGGTATTAGTGTATTATGTATGAGCGCTATGAACATCTTTTTATTTCTTTGTGTGTAATTATTATGTTCAAGAATGAACAAATAGAGACACATAAATTAACATCAAAGAGATATGAAAATTAATTTATATTTTGACAATAGCATTAAAACTATTGAAAAGTCACTAAAATATTTTTGAGATTGACACATATGCAAACTGACATATTGACAGCAAGATAGTTGACTCATTGTCATATTGGAACTCATTTATTGTTTTTTATTATTTTACCGGCTATTTTAAAAAAAAATATTAGAAAATTTGATTAATAACAAATTTATTTATACATTAGTAATATAATAATTAATGTACTTACAATAAAATGTAATGTAATGTAATTACAATAAAAATAATTATAATAACATTAATTTTTATTGTATTATAATCATTTTTTGTTGTAAAGAATAAGAAAAGCTGTCATAAATGGAATTATATTTGTTCCCTTAGCAAATTCATCCCAAACATATATCAAATAAAATTAGATTTCGTGATACTCCTACAAAACAATACTGCATGAATTCAAATTGCATTTATATTAAATTGTCAACTTAAATATGAATATTAATTGCTTTTGTAATATACAGAGATGATTCAAGTAGTTTACTAGTTGTCATGAATAATATCTCAATAGTTTTACGAAACAATCTCTTGTATTAAATGCAGGAAATTATTTACACGTTTAAAGTTAGGATTAGAATAACGAATAGGCTCGTATATGATATTGTCAAAACAAGTTTAAACTGTAATTCAATATTCAAATAATTTTATGAACTTTCATATTTAAACTTTAATGGAATGAAATGAACGATACTTGACTATTTATTGACAATTGACAATAATGCAGAATTTATTAAAGCTCGATGGAACTCATTTAAATTTAGAATTGTAAACATTAGTTCTGCGAAATTAAAAACTTTTAATTCAGATATACATGTTTCAATTTGAAGAAGTATAAAAAATAATGATTTTTTTTTAATTTTTTTTTATAAAATTAGAATTGTTTTGGTTACGCCTTATTTCAAGATTAAAAATAGGTTTATTTTCTTTTGACATTTTTTACAAAAAATATTCCTTATAAAATTATGTTATGTTTTTAAATTTTCATGCCATTCAAATTTTACTTTTAAAAGGTCAGTTGTTCCTAAATTAGTAAAAATATTTGAATGCAAATTTAATTTTTACAAATTACCAAATCTCCCATGCACAATATGTAATATTATAAAATGAATTGAAGAGATAACTGTATAAATATTCAGGCTCTTTAGATTTCTTTAAAATTGCAATGTAAACTATATTATAATTAAGATAAATTTAAAGTTTGTGGTTAACATAATTAAAGTCCCACATTTATAATGTTGCAAAAAAAAAAAAAAAAAAAAAAAAAAAAAGAACTCGTCACAATGAGTTCAAATTTTAACTGAAGATTCTTGAAGAATGGGGAAATGGTATGGCATCAAAAAAAAGTTCCGCTGATTTTTCCCATCCAATTTGGTATGACTTTGCCGTGGTGGATGGTAAATCAATAAAGTAAATAAATATTTCTGTAATTTAGCCATACGCATAGTGTTAAAAAATTTAAACCTGAAACTAATCATAAATGCTAAATATTTTTTTATTTTTTATTTCAAAGCATTTCGCCTTTGAGGTATGGATATTAAATAAATAGTTCATTTCTAAATTATTATAGTTTTTGTAGATTTTCAAGTAAATAATTAATTTTGATCTGCAATATATGTAAATCAAATTTGGTATCATACAAATTACATGTTAAAAGAAGAAATACCAAATTGATTTAATGTATTCTTAACAATGAATTGAATTCTTATTTCAAATTTCTAGCTTAATTTCTTTTTAAAACTGAAATTTTGAAATTTGCAGTGCCTCCCAAAGTTGTGATAACGGACGAACATGGTCAAACAATGCAAGACGTTATAGGACCTTATGACGAAGGGTCTTCTATATCATTATTCTGTGAAGCTTCAGATGGTAAGTGCTTTTATGATTTGTTACGAAACAAAAATTGTGATGTAAATTTTTTTCAACAAAATTTGAATTTACGAAAAAATATTTAATTTCTTGTATTTGCTTTTCTTTATTATTTGTTTAAACCTAATTAACAGAAAAAATAAATCTCCTAGTTGCCGGATATTTGTGACTTATTTATTTATTTTTGCTATTTTATTTTTTCTTTTCAATAAAAATACTAAAGAAGTACTTAAAAATCTGGCTCATCTGTATCGACCTTTATATTTTTTTCTTTGACAAAACTCAAAATCTGAAGTTACGAGAAAAAGCGGGTGATATTTTTTTGTACTTCCATTTCCTCAGATTTTATGGAATTCAATATGATTTTAAGCACTAAAATGTTAAAAATTAAGATTAATATTTTCTATGTCAACGGAACCATTATTTTAAATATTTGCAGCAATTCATCTATCCACTGTTTGATGGTCTAATAAATGAGAACCTGCAGAATTTTTCCTGGTTAATAAAAAGTTTCATTAACATCTCGGTATATGAATTTGGTGATACATATATAATATACAAATCACAAAAAATTTTAATTATTTTTTTATTATTCTAATAATAGATAAATAATTACTTATTGCTACAAAGATAAATAATTATCATTCTAGTAATATTTTTTTATAATTATTGTAATAAATAAATATTTGTCATTCTAGTAATAAATAATTATTTATTGCTACAAAGATAAATAATTATTCTAGAAAATTTTTTTTATAATTATTGTAATAAATAAAAATTTGTCATTCTAGTAATAAATAATTATTTATCATTCTGGTAATAAATATATTGTAAGCATTTGGAACATTCTTTTTATTAAATATTAAAAAAAAACCCTTTAAGAAAAAGTTTTCTAATGAGGCCTATTTGTTAAAAAAATGATTATAAGCTTACTATTTAAGAAATCATTTGTATTATTTATTTTTCATATAATTGAATTCATTCTTTATATCCTTTATTCAAGTACAAATGGAATAGACTAGAAATATCTCTGGTTTTCCAGTCATTCTTGAGAGATAAGGAGTAAGATATTTAAATTTCACTGCAACATCTCATGGGTTTTATCTGACTATGTCTGATATCTATTCTAATAGACAGTTTTACCGAAATCTTTAAAGCTTTTTTATGCTGAATTCCTATTCAGACCTTTACATTACAATAATAATAAAAAAAAAACCTTGTAGAATGGGTAACGAATCGTTATGGGGTTCCTTCCCTTGCAGCTAAAATAAAGACACCGTTATCTTAAAGTCTCTCTAACAAAACGGAATAAAATAAAATAAAAAAGTTGACTTTTGGTACTTTATATTTTAAATTCTAGAAGGTTATATCCCCCCTTTTATTTTTATTTTTTTATTCCTGTTGAAATTTTTTTGATATTCGTTCTATTCTGTTCTATTATTTCCTTAAGAAATTGGCTTTGAATGTTTTCTGCTCAACACCTAGTCTTCGATTGTTTTTAAGGCTTCAACAGCTTTAGGGCTTTCAAAGCTACGTATTTTGCTTAAGCGTCTCATGTGTTTAATGGAATGCATTTTACAAATTCAGTAAATCTAAAATTGGATTTAGGTAGTAGGGCTTATCAAAGAGTAGTTTACTATTCCAGTTTATAAATTCCAGTTTAAACTTCCCAGTGCTTGATTCCAATAAATGCTGTAGGCATAAAAAGTGCGCCGTTTTAGAATACAAAGGAAAACTGGTTCAGTAGAATAGAAAATTTACGATTGAAACATGTTTCTTAAATGGGGTAATTTTTTTTTATATTTAAAGAGTGAATAGAAAGGCAATAGAAATTCGATCACTTGAGAATAAACTGATATAATGAAAAAAAATATTCTGAAAGGAAAAAAAGTGATCAATCTGCTTAAGAGTTGTGTACAGTTAGACTGGAATACATTAATAAAATTCAAATGTGTCTACTTCGAAATTGTAGCACTTGTTTTGATAGAATAATAGAAAAAACTAAGTTTCCTAGGATAGGTTATTCCTCGATTATTATAGGTTATGTTGTTCCTCGGTTTGGTTACGTAAAGTTAGGTTAGGCTATTCCTCATGAAATGAACATTTGAGTTTTAACTGGAGTTCTATAAAAATATATCTAAAAGTATTTAACTAAATTAAAGTGTTGTGCATAATTTAGTTGTTTATTCAGGTAATGATGTGTTTTGTTCGCTGTGAAATCAACTGCACAACAAGCTCATGCTGGGCCAAGGCCGTCTGCCTAGTGGCAGATTGGAAGGCAGGAGTAGTTTTTTTTTACGGGGTAGGGGTGTCAGTCTCACGCCCCATGTTCTACAGTCATATTTAACAGGGCCTGGATTAAAGGAAAGTGGATTCCGAACACAACCAACATTCATGGCACAGTTAGAAGTCGAACCCTTTAGCGTAGAGCGCTAGTCATTTAGGTATCAAGCCCCATTTACGTGTCTAGTAATAAATAATAATTTTTCATTCTGGTAATAAATAGATCGCATGCGCATAGAACATTACTTATTAATAATTATTATTTAAAGAAAAAAAAACAAATTAAAAAAGTTTAATAACAAAACCATTTAAAAACACATAGGTTAAAAATATATTACTAAAAAAAACCATTTCTATTATTTGCTTTTTTATAAATGAATTCCTTATTTATATCGTTTACTCAAGTACAAATGGACTAGAATTGAAATATATCCGGTTTCCAAGTCATTCTTGAAAGATAAGAAGCAAGATATTTAAATTTCACTGCGACATCTCATGGGTTTTATCTGAATATATCTGATATCTATTCTAATAGACAGTTTTACAGAAATCTTTAAACCTTTTTTATGTTCAGTTCCTATTCAGACCTTTACATTATAATACAAAGGAGAACCTTGTAGAATGGGTAACGAATCGTTATGGGCTTTCTATTCTTGCAGCCAAAATAAAGACACAGTTATCTAAAGTCTCTCTAACAAAACGGAATAAAATAAAATAAAAAAATTGACTTTTGGTACTTTCTATTTTAAATTCTAGAATGTTATATCCACCATTTATTTTTTTATTTTATTTTTGTTGAATTTGTTTTACATTCGTTCTTTTTTTGTGTTATTATTTAATTAAGAAATTGGATTTGAATGTCTTCTCAACACTTGTTTTTAAGGCTTCACAGCTTTATGGCTTTGAAAGCTGCGTATTTTGCTTAAGCGTCTCGTGAATTTAATGGATTGTATTTTACAAATTCGGTAAATCTAAAATTGGATTTAGGTAGTAGTGTTTATCAAAGAGTATTTACTAAGCAAGAATTTCCTGTGCAGGGATTTAAGGATTGGTTAAATTCCAGGTTAAACTCCCAGTGCTTGATTCCAATAAATATTGTAGGTATAAAAAAGTGCGTCGCATTAGAATACAAAGGGAAACTGGTGTGGTAGAATTGAAGATTTACGATTGAAACACGTTTCGTAAGTGATGTAATTTTTTTTTACATTTAAAGAGTGAATAGAATTGCAATATCACTTGAGAATAAACTGATATAATGAAAAAAAATTACTCTAAGAGAAAAAAAAGTAATCAATCTGCTAGAAAGTTAGGTGTACGGTATTTATACTAGAGCACATTAATAAAATGCAAATTTATCTACTTCGAGATTACTAGCACATTTTTTGCTAGAATAATAAAAGTTGGGTTCCTAGATTAGGTTATTCCTCGATTATTATAAGTTAGGTTATTTCTCGATTGTTATAGGTTAGGTTATTCCTCATTTATGATAGACTATTCATCGTGAAAAATTTTTTAGTATTAGCTGACGTTCTATACAAATATATCTACAAGTATTAAAATAAATAAGAGTGTTGTATACCATTTAGTTTATTATTCTAGTAATAATGTATTTCGTTCGCATGTCATCAGCATCATCAGTGGCGCGACAAGTCGCCTGCCTAGTGGCAGATTTCAAGACATGAGTTGGTGTATTTTTACGGGGTTGGGTTTTCAGCACTACGTCCAAAGCTCTACAATCCTATTAGGCCAGGACCTACAGTTTAGAGGGGAATCCAAACCACTACAAACATATATTTTACCGCCGGAAACATTTCTATTTTTTGTTTTTCCTACAAATGAATTCATTCTTTATATCGTTTACTCAAGTACAAACGGACTAGAATTGAAATATCTCCAGTTTTCCAGACATTCTTGAAAGATAAAGAAGTAATATATTTAAATTTTAGTGCATCATCTCATGGGTTTTATCTGAAGATGTCTGATATCTATTCTAATAGACAATTTTACAGAAATCTTTCAAACTTTTTTTTGTTCAATTAATATTCAGGCCTTTACATTATAATAAAAAAAGAGAACCTTGTAGAATGGGTAACGAATCGTTATGGGCTTTCTTCCCTTGCAGCTAAAATAAAGACACCGTTATCTTAAAGTCTCTCTAACAAAACGGAATAAAATAAAATAAGAAAGTTGACTTTTGGTACTTACTATTTTAAATTCTAGAATGTTATATGCTCCTTTTTATTTTATTTCTTTTTTATTTCTGTCGAATTTGTTTGATATTCGTTCTTTTTCAATGCTATTATTTCGTTAAGAAATTAGCTTTGAATGTTTTCTCAACACCAAGTCCTCACTTGTTTTTAAGGATTCACAACTTTACGGCTTTGAAAGCTGCGTATTTTACTTAAACGTCTCTTGAATTTAATGGAATGTATTTTACAAATTCGGTAAATCTAAAATTGGATTTAGGTAGTAGTGTTTGTCAAACAGTATTAAGTAAGGATTTCCTGCCCGGGATTTAGGGATTGGTTAAATTCCAGATTAAACTCATAGTGCTTGATCCCAATAAATGTTATACTTGGTATAAAAAGGCGTGTCGCATTAGAATACAAAGGGAAACTGGTGTAGTACAATTGAAGATTTACGATTGGAGCATGTTTCGTAAGTGGTGTAATTTTTTTTTTTATTTAAAGAGTGAATAGAATTGAAATAGAGCACGATCACTTGAAAATAAACTATTCTAAATGAAAAAATATATTCTAGAAGGAAACAAGTAATAAAATCTGTTTAAAGGTTAAGTGTACAGTATTTATACTCGAGTACATTAATAAAATGCAAATTTTTCTGATTCGAAATTACTAACACTTGTTTTGATAGAATAATAGAAAAAACTAGGGTTCCTAGGTTATGTTTTTCCTCGATAATTATTGGTTAGGTTATACCTCGGTTAGGTTAGGTTATTCCACGGGAAATGTATTTTTTTAGAATTAGCCGACGTTCTATAAAAATATATCTACAAGTATTAAAAATAAATAGGAGTGTTGTATATCATTTAGTTGCTTATTCAGGTAATGATGTATTTTGTTCGCATGTCGTCATCATCGTCATCATCATAAGTAGCGCAAAGGCCCCATGGTGGGTCAAAGCCGTCTACCTAGTGGCAGATTTCAAGACAGAAGTTGGTGAGTTTTTACGGGGTAGAGATATCAACACTACGTCCAGCGATCAACAATCATATTAGACAGAGTCCTACGGTTTAAAATGGATTATGAACCACTACAAACATCCATGGCACCGTCGGAAACATTTCTATTTTTTTTTTTAATGAAGCAATTAATTCTTTATATCGTTTACTCGAATACAAATGGACTAGAATTGAAATATCTCCGGTTTCCCAGTCATTCTTGTGAGAAAAGAAGTAAAATATTTAAATTTCACTGCACCGTCTCATGGGTTTAATCTGATTATGTCTGATATCTATTTTAATAGAGAGTTTTAAAAAATCTTTAAAACTTTTTACGTTGAATTCCTCTTCAAACCTTTACATTATAATAATAAAAAGAAAAACCTTGTAGAATGGGTAACGAATCGTTATAGGCTTTCTTCCCTTGCAACAAAAATAAAGACACCGTTATCTTAAAGTCTCTCTAACAAAACGGAATAAAATAAAATAAGAAAGTTGACTTTTGGTACTTACTATTTTAAATTCTAGAATGTTATATGCTCCTTTTTTTTTATTTCTTTTTTTATTTCTGTCGAATTTGTTTGATATTCGTTCTTTTTCAATGCTATTATTTCGTTAAGAAATTAGCTTTGAATTTTTTCTCAACACCAAGTCCTCACTTGTTTTTAAGGATTCACAACTTTACGGCTTTGAAAGCTGCGTATTTTACTTAAACGTCTCTTGAATTTAATGGAATGTATTTTACAAATTCGGTAAATCTAAAATTGGATTTAGGTAGTAGTGTTTGTCAAACAGTATTAAGTAAGGATTTCCTGCCCGGGATTTAGGGATTGGTTAAATTCCAGATTAAACTCATAGTGCTTGATCCCAATAAATGTTATACTTGGTATAAAAAGGCGTGTCGCATTAGAATACAAAGGGAAACTGGTGTAGTACAATTGAAGATTTACGATTGAGCATGTTTCGTAAGTGGTGTAATTTTTTTTATTTAAAGAGTGAATAGAATTGAAATAGAGCACGATCACTTGAAAATAAACTATTCTAAATGAAAAAATATATTCTAGAAGGAAACAAGTAATCAAATCTGTTTAAAGGTTAAGTGTACAGTATTTATACTCGAGTACATTAATAAAATGCAAATTTTTCTGATTCGAAATTACTAACACTTGTTTTGATAGAATAATAGAAAAAACTAGGGTTCCTAGGTTATGTTTTTCCTCGATAATTATTGGTTAGGTTCTACCTCGGTTAGGTTAGGTTATTCCACGAAATGTATTTTTAGAATTAGCCGACGTTCTATAAAAATATATCTACAAGTATTAAAAATAAATAGGAGTGTTGTATATCATTTAGTTGCTTATTCAGGTAATGATGTATTTTGTTCGCATGTCGTCATCATCGTCATCATCATAAGTAGCGCAAAGGCCCCATGGTGGGTCAAAGCCGTCTACCTAGTGGCAGATTTCAAGACAGAAGTTGGTGAGTTTTTACGGGGTAGAGATATCAACACTACGTCCAGCGATCAACAATCATATTAGACAGAGTCCTACGGTTTAAAATGGATTATGAACCACTACAAACATCCATGGCACCGTCGGAAACATTTCTATTTTTTTTTTAAATGAAGCAATTAATTCTTTATATCGTTTACTCGAATACAAATGGACTAGAATTGAAATATCTCCGGTTTCCCAGTCATTCTTGTGAGAAAAGAAGTAAAATATTTAAATTTCACTGCACCGTCTCATGGGTTTAATCTGATTATGTCTGATATCTATTTTAATAGAGAGTTTTAAAAAATCTTTAAAACTTTTTACGTTGAATTCCTCTTCAAACCTTTACATTATAATAATAAAAAGAAAAAGCCTTGTAGAATGGGTAACGAATCGTTATAGGCTTTCTTCCCTTGCAACAAAAATAAAGACACCGTTATCTTAAAGTCTCTATAACAAATTGGAATAAAATAAAATTGACTTTTGGTAATTTCTATTTTAAATTCTAGAATGTTATATCCCCTTTCCCGCCTTTTATTTTATTTATTTTTTTTTATTTCTGTTGAATTTGTTTGATATTCGTTCTTTTCTGTGCTATTATTTCCATAAGAAAGTGGCTTTGAATGCTTTCTCAACACCAAATCCACACTTGTTTTTGAAAACTTCACAGCTTTAGGGCTTTCAAAGCTGCGTATTTTACTTAAACGACTCGTGGAATTTAATGGAATGTATTTTACAAGTTAGGTAAGTCTAAAATTGGATTTAGGTAGTAGTGTTTATCAAACAGTATTTTACTAAGCAAGGATTTCCTGTGCGGGATTTAAGGATTGGTTAAATTACAGGTTAAACTTTCCAGTGCTTGATTCCAATAACTGTTGTACTAGGCATAAAAAGTGCGTCACATTAGAATACAAAAGGAAACTGGTGTAATAGAATTGAAGATTCACAATTGTAACGTGTTTCGCAAGTGGTATAAATTTTTTTAATGTTTAAAGAGTGAATAGAATTGCAATCGAATACGATAACTTCAAAAAAAAAAATATTCTAAAAGAAAAAAAAATAATTTGTTTAAAAGTTAGGTCTACATTATTTAGACTTGAGTACATTAATAAAATGCAAATTTTTCTGCTTCGAAAGTACTAACACTTGTTTTGATAGAATAATAGAAAAGACTAGGGTTCCTAGGTTAAGTTATACCTAGCTTATTATAGTTAGTTTAGTTTATTTCTCGTGAAATGAAATTTTAGTATTAGCTGACGTTCTATAAAAATGTATCTAAAAGTATTAAAGTTGTGTATCATTTAGTTGTTTATTCTGGTAATGTTGTATTTTGTTCGCATGTCATCCTCATCAGTGGCGCAACAACCCCATAGAGGGTCAATGACCGTCTGCCTACTGGCAGATTTCAAGACAGGAGATAGTGTGTTTTTACCGGGCAGGGTTGTCAGCACTACGTCCAACGCTCTACAGTCAAATTAGCTTGGAATCTACAGTTTAAAGTGGACTCCGAACCACTAATAACATCTATGGCATCACCGAAACATTTCTATTACTTGTTTTTTTAAAAATTAATTCATCCTTTATATCGTTTACTCAAGTACAAATGGCATAGAATTGAATTTCCATTCATTCTGGAAAGATAAGAAGCGAGATATTTAAATTTCACTGCATCATCTCATGGGTTTTATCTGAATATATCTGATATCTATTCTAATAGACAGTTTTACAGAAATCTTTAAAACATTTTATGTGGAATTCCCATTCAGACCTTAATATTATAATAATAAAAAACCTTGTAGAATGGGTAACGAATCGTTATAGGTTTTTTTCCCTTGCAGCTAAAATAAAGACACTGTTATATAAAGTCTCTGCATTTCCTCCGTAACAAAACAGAATGAAATAAAATAAAAAAGTTGACTTTTGGTGCTTCTATTTTAAATTCTAGAATGTTATATCCTTCCTTTAATATTTTTTTTTTTTTATTTCTGTTGAATTTGTTTGATATTCTTTCTTTTCTGTGCTATTATATCTTTAAGAAATTGGCTTTGAATGCTTTCTCAACACCAAACCCTTACTTGTTTCTAAGGCTTCAAAAGCTTTAGGGCTTTCAAAGCTCTGTATTTTACTTAAACGTCTAGTGGAATTTAATGGAATGTATTTTACAAACTCAGTAAATCTAAAATTGGATTAAGGTAGGGATGTTTATCAAGCAGTATTTTAGTAAGTAAGGATTTCCTGTGCGGGCTTTAAATATTGGTTAAATTCCAGGTTAAACTCCCAGTGCTTCATGCCAATAAATTGTTGTGCTAGGCATAAAAAGTGCATCGCATTAGAATGCAAAGGGAACTGGTGTGGTAGAATTAAAGATTTACGATTCAAACGTGTTCCGTAAGTGAGGTAATTTTTTTTATTTAAGGAGTGAATAGGATTGCAGTAGAACACGATCACTTGAGAATAAACTGATATAATGAAAAAAATATATTTTAAAAGTATAAAAAATTAATCAATCTGCTTAAAGGTTAGGTGTGCACTATTTAAACTAGAGTACATTAATAAAATGCACATTTTTCTACTTCGAAATTGTTAACACTTGTTTTAATAGAATAATAGAAAAAATAGGGTTTCTAGGTTATGTTATTGCTCGATTATTATAGGTTAGGTTATTCTTCGATTATTATAGGTTAGGTTATTCCTCGATTATGATAGGCTATGTTATTCCTCTGTTAGATTAGGGTATTCCTGTATCATTATAAGTTAGGTTATTTCCTCGTGAAATGAACTGTTTAGTATTAGCTGATGTTCTATAAAAATATATCTACCAGTATTAAAATAAATAAGAGTGTTGCATACCATTTAGTGGCTTATTCGAGTAATGATGTATTTTGTTTCCATGTCGTCATTATGATCATTATCATCATCATCAGTGGCACAACAGCCTCATGGTGGGTCAAGGCCGTCCCGCCTATTGGCAAATTTCAAGACAGGTGTCTTTTGACGGGGTAGGGTTGTCAGAATTACGTCCAACGCTCTACAGTCATATTAGACCGGGACATACACCTTAAAGTGGATTATGAGCCACTGCAAACATCCATGTCACCGCCGGAAATATTTCTATCATTTGCTTTTTTACAAATGAATTCATTCTTTATATCGTTTACTCAAGTACAAATAGCCTAGAATTGAACTATCTCTTTTTTCCCAGTCATTCTTGAAAGATAAGAAGTAAGATATTTAAATTTCACTGCAACATCTCATGGGTTTTATCTGACTATGTGTGATATTTATTCTAATAGACACAGTTTTACAGAAATCTATAAAGCTTTCTATGTTGCATTCCTATTCAGACCTTTACATTCCAATAATAATAAAAAAACCTTGTAGAATGGGTAACGAATCGTTATGGGGGTTTCTTCCCTTGCAGCTAAAATAAAGACACCGTTATCTTAAAGTCTCTCTAACAAAACGGAATAAAATAAAATAAAAAAGTTGACTTTTGGTACTTTCTATTTTAAATTCTAGAATGTTATATGCACCCTTTATTTTTTTATTTTATTTCTGTTGAATTTGTTTTATTTTCGTTCTTTTTTGTGCTATTATTTCCTTAAGAAATTGGCTTTGAATGTCTTCTCAACACTTGTTTTTAAGGCTTCACAGCTTTATGGCTTTGAAAGCTGTGTATTTTGCTTAAACGTCTCTTGAATTTAATGGAATGTATTTTACAAATTCGGTAAATCTAAAATTGGATTTAGGTAGTAGTGTTTATCAAACAGTATTTTACTAAGCAAGGATTTCCTGTGCGGGATTTAAAGATAGGTTAAATTCCAGGTTAAACTCTCAGTACTTGATGATGCCAATAAATTGTTGTACTAGGCATAAAATGTGCGTCGCATTAGAATACAAAGGGAAACTGGTGCGGTAGAATTGAATATTTACGATTGAAACGTGTTTCGTAAGCGATGTAATTTTTCATATTTAAAGAATAAATATAATTGCAATACAAGCACGATCACTTGAGGATAAACTGATATAATGAAAAAAAGTAAACATTCTAAAAGACAAAAAAATTAATCAATCTGCTTTAAAGTTAGATGTGCAGTATTTAAACCTGAATATATTAATAAAATGCAAATTTTTCTAGTTTGAAACTACTAGCACTTGTGGTGATAGAATAATAGAAAAAGTAGGAGATCAATCTGCGTTCGCATAAATGCGGTTTTACTTACTGCCTTGTTAATGATTCTAGCATTTCAACTTTAAGAATTATTAGAAATTTATTTATCGTTTTCCTTTTTTGCATGATTATTTACAGGGATGCATATTATTAAAAGTACCCACATTTATTTTTAGAATCTTATCAAAAAATCATCACTTGGATAGATTTACGTTATTATTCAACGACAAGGAAGGAGGATATAAATATCCGTGGCTTTCCAGAAGTAAATGTTCCGCATATGAAGGTAGCAATGGGAAAAATATCCAATGAATTATGATAGTAAACGCGTCGTCCCAAACTCAAAGAAGTGAATACAGCACACTCAAACAAAAGGAATCGAAATCATGTTCACCTCAATACATGCTATAGCTTGGTAACTCAAAACTGTAGTGACATTGTCCTCTTATGAAACTATAGAGGGCTCTATTGTAAAATTGTAGACTATTGCATAATTTTATGTGAGCAAAAAATATTAAAACTAATCATATTATAATAATTAAAATTATTCAAAACAAAAATAAACAAACAATTATTAAAAAGTGAAATTAAAACAAATTATTAAACAAACAAAGACGTTAAAAGATTTCTTATATCGGACAGTTTTTGACTCTAGGATTTTAGTTTAGTCGTTTTTGGCAAATAATCCCTCATTTAATGAGGAATAAAATAAAATTTGAACATTCACTAATGAAGTATGCATTTATCTAAAACTGTAAGTAGTTTGAATTCATCTGAGAATTATGAATAAATTTGGAGTGGTTTATTGAAAATTCATGTAATCGTTTAATATTTATTTAGTAAGAAGAATGCATCTATCTGTGCAAGCTTAGGTATGAGCTCGTAATAGTTTATATACAAACAGCGTCATTCCATTTTCTATCGGTGCTAATTAATGGAAATAGCACATCGTGCAATAAATTTTCCCAGTCGAATAATACTCGCACAGTAATTCTAACTAGATCGTAGTGGGTCAATCAATCACACTTTTAATGGTCACATTTTTACAAACAATCATTAGATAATCGTTTTGGAGGCATAAAAGTTTGCTGGGCTTATACAGAAGGTTATTCTGACAACTCCATGTTATTGGAATAAGTCGCTAAATACGTCCGGTCATCTAGCAAGCAGAACTAACCGAATAAATAATGTCATTGAGGAACGTATTCCTTGATAAAGTCATCTTCAGTATGTTATAATTAATTTTATTTGGAGTTTACGAGTCACTTTCTGGTTTTACAAATTTCCAGTACAATATTTTTTAACAAGTTAGTTGTCATTAATTCATTATTCAAATTATTATTTTTTGATGTGATTTTTGGGTTCAAAAACTTGATTCTTGTGTCTGTGAAATCATTTTTAATTTCGTTATTGGCGCATTTCGGATTCTGAATAATTTCTTCTTTTTATGTATGAGAGAGAGCAGTATGAACCTGAAAATTTTTTAATTTTTTTATTGCGAATGCTATGATGGTTTTGTTATAGAATTTGCATGTAGCGAGTAGTAGCTTTTATCATGCAAAATAGTCGTGTTTTTAACTTAGCCCCTGTCAGTTCTTCATTTATTCTTGTGTTCATGTATTGTGTTGGTATATATAATGTAAATATCTCTGGAGCTCGGTACCACAGGTTTTCAGGTTCTCCTAAAACATTACTTCATTCGATATTTCTGGACAAAGAACATTAAATCATTTCCTAACTATTTCAAAACCAAACGGGGCTCCACAGATTTTGGGTTCGTGTCCCGGAGGCGCCATAGATGTTTGTACTGGTTCGGAATCCACTTTAAACCGTAGATCCTGATCTAGATCGTAGAGCGTTGTGGATGTAGTGTTATTCCCGTCCATAGCCTATCTTCAAGTTACACGTGCCCCTTGGTATGCCAAATGAGTCACATCGGTGCAGTCCTTGCTTATGGCATAAAGATTAACTGTCTCTATATTGCCAGCTCATTAGAACAGCATAACGTGAATAAAATATTTTTTTTCGTTCTAATGCAGCTGGCAAACACTTTAGACAGCTTGGGCTTGGATGCCTTAATTCAAGCGCTGCACAGATGTTACTCACTTTGCATTACCCAGGGGGCGCGTGCAACTTGAAGATAAGCCACGGACGCGGAGTAACAATGCCTCCGCAACGCTCTACAATCCTATTAGGATCGGGATCTACGGTTTAAAGTAGATTCCGAACCACTAAAAACATCCATGGTCCCGCCGGGACTCGAACCCGAAACCTGTGGTACCGAGCGTCAGAGCGCTAGCCACTCGGCCCTGTGAATATAATATTATCGTATGTATAATATCGAGGGAAATTAATAAAAGATATTCCCAGAAGAATTTGTCTTCATTCTTTATAGATCTTTTTTCTTTTCTGCATCATGCGCATTGTTGAAGAATCAATTGCACTGAGAACTCGGAAGCTCTCATATTTCATGTAAACTATCAAAAAACGGGAAATTTTATTGAACGGCAAAGGAATTGAATCCATGGATCTTGAAGATCTTCTCTGCATTTCACCCAACTCCCTTATATTTTCGAGAGTTGAAAAATACACGCATTTTTTTTTTTTTTTTTTTTTTGTGCATCACTATTCTCCTCGGCATTAGATTTCTGATATCTTTGATATCTGAATAAATCTTGAAGAAAAATTCTTTTAAGTTTACAAAATCATTTTGACTTCCTTTTTGTGAACTAAACAAATATTCTAATATTGCACAAAAAATGAAAAGCGTGCATATAAAAAAAAAAAAAAAAAAACCTTTTTTTCTGTTTACCGATCTAATATCATAAAATAACAGTTATTTTACATATTGAGAATTTCCGATTATTTTAATAAATTGTATCCATTGCTATTTTACACCAATGAATTTTTAAAAAAAAATAAGTCTTTAAAGTTTTAGTTGTCATTTTAGTATTATATCAAATAAATTATAAACTCAACAACCAATAATGATGTAGAGATTTATAAGGTATATCTGGCCTGGTTCGTCCTTGCATTGACATAAAAAAAACCGTATAAAAGAGGGCTAAACGCCAGATACTACCATGGAATGTAATGGCAAATGTGATAGTAGTTTAGCCATCTCCTTCCCTCCCTATTACACCCTGAGTAATGCTGAATCTTCAATTTCTCTGCTAATTTGGGGATATTATCATTATTGAAGCAACAGCCCCATGGTGGACCAAAACCTTTTGCACGCTGTCAGATTTCTAGACATATGTTTTCTTTTTATGTGGTAGTATTGTCAGCCCTATGCCCAACAATCAAATGATATCGGAACCTACGGTTTAAAGTTGATTTCGAACCATTGCAAACACCTATAGCACCACCGGGACTCGAACTCGAAACCTGTGCACCGAGTGCTAGAGAACTAGTCACTCGGCCATCAGGGGATAAAATCACATAAATTAGTAATTCATGTAAACCATGCATTTTAGGGATATATTCATGTAAAATTTGTTCAAAAAACATTAATAGTTTTTATGGATGTTAAAAACTTTACGCACAGGATATAATGTTAATTCTACTTTAAAATCTACAATATTTCGCTCATTTTATATATTTCTAACAAAAAAAAATAAGAAATTGAATTAATAACCTGCCCTGCATAACAGTTCTGTGGGATTAAAATAAATTAATATTGTGGACTAAATGAATAATAATACATTATACAGCCCAAGGCATATTGTAAACTCGTATACATACGGAAATCACGGGGTAATGGAAATATAATCAGACGGAAATGGTGATTGTAATGATTAAAATGTAATGATGCTGAATATATAATACTTTGATATACTACATATTAGCAGCCTCTCTCACTTTTCTGGAATAGGCATTTCTCAACTCGGGGTCTATCCCCCCCCTCACTAAGGAACCACTCATATCATAGTTCGTATGCAATCTGCAGTTGTTTCGACTGTGAAGGTCGCAAAGACATTTGCTAATTTCCACATTATATATGATACCGAATATCTGCTATCAGATTTGAGTGACAGGTTGTTTTCTTCAGTACAAAACACTAATTGCTTGTAAACCGGGACCTATGGTTTAAAGTGGATACCAAACCACTACTGCCGGGACTCGAACCCGAAACCTGTGGCATCAAGCGGCAGAGCTCTTGTCACTCGGCCATCAGGCCTCATTAAAACGCAGTACCTCAGTAAATTACTTTAATTATTTAATGGAATCAAAACACAAATGCTGATAATACTTCAGATTATCTACAAATATCTTAGATTTAAAAAACAAGACGTAACGAGATAAAACATATATTATATTTTTAAATATTTGCTAATGATTCTACAAAAAAAGTCAAGACTGGGATTAAAACATTTATTATCTTAGCTAATTGAAACGAGTACAATAAAAAAAAATCTCCTCAATTTCTTCATTTTGAGATACAAACTTAATTAGCTTTCCTCAGTAATGTTTCTTAAAGACATGACACTAATAATTTTTGTAAGCGTTTAACAGAAAAAAATATAAAGATTAGAAGAATAATTGTTTATCGAGAAAACCTTCCTAAATTTATGCTGATTGAAGATAAGATGCAGAAATAATTATCGTGATTTATTTCATTAATTTTTTTTAACTCCATTTTTGTCTTTCCTACTAAACTCATTTAGATAGTAATCATAACAGTTAAATTAAATGTAATCCATGTCACTTTGGACTATTTTGATATTTTTATTTGCTTTACGTTAGGGAAAAAGTAATTAAAATTCGCTTCTCAGATTGACATGATTAAAATTGTCATCTCAATTTATTATGTAAATAAATTAGTAAATTTAAAAGAAATTCACTATTATATTAATTAATGGAGTGTAAAATTTATGTAACGATGTTTGTTTGTTTCTTTTTTTGCTCATACATCAAGTCATATTCTGGGAGACATGACATTCAAAATACAGAGATATCATTTTGTACTTAAAAGTATTGTACAATCGAAAAAATAATATTTGTATAAATGCACTTCTTCCCAAGAGGAAGAACAACAAACATAGGACTCTATTGGGGATATGACCACTGTTAATTGCAATGGATGCATAGTACATTTTAAAAATATTTATTTATAATTCTATTCATATTACGTATTTTGCTTTATTGTTAGTATATTTGATAGTAATATGCTGTTGTTGTTGTTGTTGCGAATACTTAGACAGTTGTCTTTTATGTTATAAGTAAGGGCTACACCGATGTTACTCATTTAGCACTACCCAGGGGGCACGTAGCTTGAAGATATGCTGCAGACGCGAATAACACTACCCCCAATTGATAGTAATATATTTTCAAACAATTCAGTGTTTATTCATCAGCGATCATCTGTTTCGGTTGTTGAATGTTCTCCATTCGATATATTTAAGTCGAGAGGCATCTCCCTAAAGCATCCCACATGTTGTGAGGAATTTAAATCAGTGGTGTATGTTGATCAATACGTTCTATAAAGTCTTCCATTTACAAAATCTCCTCAACAACACATCTGATATCGAAGGGTGTTATTGTCCATGAAAAAGGGTGTTAAGTGGGTGTTAAGTTAAGTGTAAGGGGATTATTGTCCTTCACCAATGCCACCAGACAAGATTCATTGCTGACAACTACCATTTTCAGATATTATTGCAATAATATTCCCGGTATATTTGTTGAAGTTTAGTCCACCCGTTCATCAAAATACCTGTATAGAAGAACAAGGTAGAACCACAGTACCCCGATGTTAGTAGGATAAAATCCATGAAAATTAATCCTGCACCAATGCCGCCAGACAAGAGTGATTTGCTGACAATAACGATCGTCAGATAAATTTCTTGCAATATATATGCTCAGTATATTTCTGTAAATTTTGGTCTTTATTCCACCCGTTCATCATAATACCTCCATAGAAGAACAAACCAGGACCAACGTATTATCCTGATTTTAGTAGGATAAAATCAATCCTCTTCTCTCCATATCAATTGGCGTCAAGAGACGTTTGTGATGCAAAAACGACTTTTAAGTATTAAAAAATATGACTTCAGCGATTAAATGTCCAGTTTTCGTGTTCCTTGCATCAATCTAAACGGTGACGTTGGACCGATAAGACATGGACAAGACAATGGTCCTCTCTATGAAAGAATCTGATGAGAGCAAAGTGCGAAACTTGTATCGTTGCAATGTCTTTTCTATGTTGCCCGCTGATCTCTTTTCACCTGCCGGCCGAAATGCCATCCACTGGTTTTGTTTTTCTTTACAAACAACAATCAACCTTTCTTACAATTATATCTGTGATTGTTATAAATAGATCAACTTAGAGTTAAAGTTATTAATTAACTTAATTGCAAGAGTAGTTATTATTTTTGCTTAAGTATGTTATTTATTTTGATATTATTGCTTATATATTGTTATGCTTATTATACATAATATTAACTTTTATTTTCAATTCTACATAATCCATCGATTTCTGATAAAGAACATATTTCTGATTCCAACTTCGATGTAAAATTCTTGACATTGAATTGACATGGACACTGCTATCTGCAAAATATTTACTTCAAATATAAACTGTTATGTAACATGTTTTACCTCATTATGATGTGTGTTTCGCAGGTGAACCCCAGCCTTCCCTGACGTGGTGGAAGGGCAATTTCCTCATCGATGACAAGTACAACGTCACCCCCCAACAGGTGATCCGAAACGAACTGTTGCTCACCGACCTGCAACGTTCGGACCTTCTGGTGGAAA
>BPLQ01002414.1:0-32641 GCA_021605075.1 Caerostris darwini | reverse complement strand
TTAAAATCTAGGATACTGTACCCCGGAGGTAAGTCACGCCAATCTTACGCAACCCCGATTTATTTCGCAATTTCTTTAGTTGCAATACTATAATTAGAGAATCTTCGTAGCTTCATTTTTCCAAACAATATAATGACTATTTATTGTTATTGTGATTGTATTATTATTTGCAGAATACTTATTTGCAGTAAATAAGAACAGAAATATATTCTTTTAAATTAGTATTCCAATAAATTAATGATTATTCCGAACTTATTCTTAACAACGTACGTCCGTCACTGATTCAGAACATAAACAATATTTATGAAGTTGCCACTCAGGAAAGTAAGAAACAAACAAGAAAAACGATTTTTATTTATTAATAACTTATATTTTATTCTTAAATAATTAATTTCCTTTTTAAAGATGTTCGTTTAGTTAGGATTTTGTGACAACCGTAATTAGAATTCGCTCGGAATATTTGAAGCTTTAGCTTTTAGAACGCTAGTTAACGTTACAATTTAAATTTTTAATAATTAAAATAAATTAATATTAATAAAATAATGTGTCCGGAACATTTGATAATTATCTGGCAGAGTGCATGTGGCGGCGCCAGCACAAATGTGACATCCGCAAAATAATTTATGATTTCACCGATGGAATAAAATGTTTGTTTCCACCACAGAGGAAGGACATACCATATAAAAGGTAAGTTATTCTCTAGTTTTTCTTCTTTTTTATCTTTTGTTAATATTAATTTATCATTCGAATTCGACTTCGTAAAGAACATGACTTATTTTATGACATTACAAAAAAAAAAAAAAAAAAAAAAAAAGATTTGGCGAATAACTTTGGTGAAATTTTTATCGTATCGAAATTTTATCAATTACCAGCGATTATTATCTTTGTTTAAACGATACTTTTTGTGACTTAGCAAAATAAAATTCCACATAATAATTTGGCGATAAAGCGATTTAATTTGGTGTGAAAGCAATTTAGGAATAAAATGTTGACAAAATAATGATATATTTTGGCGTTAAAGCGGCAATATGTGGCATAAAAAGAAAACATTAAAAGTTGACATAATAGTGGTAAAAATTTGGCGATAAAGCGATATAAATTGGCGTAAAGGCATTTTAGATATAATTTTCTTGGCATAATAGTGCTAAATTTCGGCGTAAAAGCGGTTTCATTTGGCGCAAAAGTATTCCAGAGATAAAAAATTTTAGTGATAAATATTGGCGATAAAGCATCAACTTTTGGCGTAAAAGCGCCTCAAAAAACAAGATTCACTTAGTGAAAAACGTGGCTATAAAGTGATAAATATTGGCGATAAAGCATCAACTTTTGGCGTAAAGCGCCTCAAAAAACAAGATTCACTTAGTGAAAAAATTTGGCTATAAAGCGATAAATATTGGCAATAAAGCATTTTTTGGCTTAAAAGAAGTTATATAACAAAATTTGCTTAGTCAAAAATGGCTATAAGGCGATAAATGTTGGCTATAAAGGATAGTGATAATATTTGGCGTTAAAGCGATAAACTTTGGCTTCAAAGCCTTTTCAGGAATAAACTTTGACTTAATAGCTATTTGGCTGCTAATGTTGGCGTAAAAGCACTGTTTGGCTATAAATTTTGGCGAAATAGCACTTTACAAGGACACCAAACTTAGGCAACCTTTTTGTCTGTTTACTTGGCGATTTGGCAACACAGTAAAGGATTTTGGCGTAATATCATTTTACCGCGCAAACTACCTGCCCATTCATTTCTATGCTTACTTACCGACTTGGCAACTTGGCGATGTGTTTGGCACAAAGGGTACAGGATCCTAGATTTTAACCATAAAAAGAAGTAAGACTAGTTTCGAAAACCTTCTGGATGACTATTCCATCGTCAAATCTGCAAATTGATAACGACATTGGACTACTTGTGTTCCTATCTATCATTTCCACTTCGTTTTTAATGTGTTTTTCGATATACCTTTTCCTCGATCCAAAATTGCACGTAGGGTCATTTTTAAGATTTAAATTGCATTTTATTTTTCTTAATAACTTTCTTTTATTCATTATAATAACTGCTTCGGCCTCGACGGTAGAAGAAACATCGCTGGAAGTTGGTTCTCAAGCTCACACTATGTCAGAAAATACTCGAAAATCCATCTTTGTTCAACAAAGATTCATGATGCTTTTTCAAAAAGGAATCACGTTAACTGTATGGAGAATCGCTCCTATCAGAAGAAGTTTTGTTTTTGGCATAATTGGAATTATATTCACTTACACATTTATGTTTTACGGTTTGAGTCGTTGAGAAACCAGATAGAAGGTAATGAAATTTAGTATTATTTCACTAAAAATTCCTTATTTGCACTGAAAAAGAAACTTGAATTAGCATTCATTTCTATCTGTTTGGCTAATTTCTAAAGTACTCTTTTAAACAGAGTAAACCTGCTAAACTTTTATAGTTTATCAGCTCTGTGAAAATCTGCATTGGATTAAATCCAACAATTGAAAGCTCAGTGAAAATCCGTCTTTAATTCCTAAAAATGTATTATATTCAGAAGAAAGAAAAATGCAGCAACAAATCTTTCTCTTTAGTTAGACGATTGTTGAAATTGGAACAAAGATGACGACACAATTCTACTTACGTTCGGCAGATTATTATATAGTCTACACGAGTTCACAATGTGCGAAACACATTAAATATGAACATGTTTTAACCTTTTAAATTTTTATCTAGAGGCTTTACCTTTTATATCCTGCTTAAAACTTTATGGACGCTAATAATGCAAAAATAATGCAAATATGCTAATCGGCACCACCAAAGTGGCGGTCTAAAGAGATGTTATTTTAGTACGAAAATTGTCTCGAAACAACTGTGGATTATGATGGTTATGATTATAAACTAGGCTAAATATTAGCAAATTATAATAATAAAAATATTAGATAAATATAAAGCAAATTGGAACAGCACTTGCTCTACCACTCGGGATCGAAGCCTCATGTGTGCCACAAATGCAATAAATATAAATACAATACGTTACTTAAAAACTAAAAGGACACCATTTATATTTGAGAAAATAAATATAAATTTCAAGTGTGAGGAACCTGTACATTTTTCGAACAGTCAATCGCCAATGTAAATCGATGATTCTAAAAATAATTAGAAATAATTTGTTATTGATGTTCTAGATGAAGTCATAACAACTCTAATTTCTGTATAAAAATGAGATGCATCAAAGCTGAAGCTTAAATGCATGTAGAAGTAGAACTGGAACCCTTTGGCACCGAAGGCCAGAACTTTAGTCACTTGGCCATCAGGCCCCTACAAATGTAATCTGCCAATATTAGTTCGTTGGTACTATGACAATTTTAATAAGTAAATGAACTGAATGAATTTTTTTTATAGGGCTGGACTTTGTATGAATGATTATTCATGAAAATTCTTCAAACCATTACAAAAACCGTGTCTTTTTCTGATTGTCACTGTGAGAAAATCTTTTAACCTGAGAAGTGACTATAATAAAAAACGTTTGAAAAATGGCTGAAAATAGTGTCTCGACTACGAAGGAAAATACCTTTTTGTGCGATTTGTGCGGGAAAAGATTATATAAAAAAAGCAAATTGGAACAGCACTTGCTCTACCACTCGGGATCGAAGCCTCATGTGTGCCACAAATGCAATAAAAAATTGTGAGAAAGGTTGGATTAAAGAAGCATTTGCTAATTCATGATGGGCTCGATCACACATCATTCTTTGCTATTATTTAGCATTTTAGTAGTGAATTCTTAAAATTGAGTTGTACATTAATCTCTATTTGATCTAGCATTCAGTAGTTTGGCACATTCTATAATCCAGAAACAAATCTTTCTCTTTACAAATGCGAAATGTGTGATCGAGATTTTGTTTATAAGAAAAGTCTGCAACGTCACAGGCTTACTCATTCAAAAGATAAGCATCTGAAATGCTTTTTGTGTGGAGCATCCTCTGCCTGTAAATCTAGTTTGATACATTTGAGAAACACAGACGAAAGAAAAGCCATTTTCATGGGAGATTTGTAATGCGACATTTTCTGTCAAGGGTAATTTGCAAAGACATTATCGCACCCATACCGAAGTGAGGCCTCATGTATGTGACGTTTGTCAGAAAGGGTTTTCAACAAAAGTAAATTTAAAAAAGGCATTTGCTCATTCACTCTACAGAGAAACCCTTTGTTTGGGATCTATGTCAAAGTTTTTTCCATAAAGGGAATTTATCACATCTTATGAAAACTCATAGAAAGTAAAAATCGTAAAATTTTCTGCGTAACATTGTTTTGGAAAACTCTAGTTTTATGAAATACGTCATCTGTAGAAAATTGAAACTTCACAACAAATACTGTAAAATTTAATTATTCGTATCCATTTAAGTGTCATTTATTTTTTTTAAAATTTTTTATTGTGAAATGCCCTTCTCTCTAATATAAATGTTACTTTTTATTGAAGTGATGTATGCTTCTTTTTAAACACTAAAATGTTTTTGACTCATTTTATTGAATGTTGAGTGGACGAAGTAACATTTTTGTTTTTGAAATATTCAATATAAACAGTATAGAGCTTTCATCTATCATTGAACAACTTGGGAATGAATGAAGATGGCTTTGTGTAAAATGATGAAATTTGTGACTTTTATTGTAATCATAAATATCATTAAAAATAAAAATGGCAATAAAAATTTTATATGTATAGATTACTTTAATGTGCGTTTTAAACTTAAGCTTTTTTTATAATATAAAATAATTTGTTTATTATATTTATACAGTTGTTTTTCCGTTTGAAAGTTTCCTCGTATAGTTGTTTTTATTTAAATGAATTTATATTTGAAATGGGAATTTTACACAAACGGAAATTCATAAAGACTTCATTTACGTTCAATTCTGTTAAAGCAGAATCGTTTCTTTGGATATGACTTCTCTTACGGGATATTTTTTGCTTATGGGATTTTCTTTGGGATATTTC
Source organism: Caerostris darwini (assembly GCA_021605075.1). Classification (NCBI taxonomy): domain Eukaryota; kingdom Metazoa; phylum Arthropoda; class Arachnida; order Araneae; family Araneidae; genus Caerostris; species Caerostris darwini. Next base: position 27,671 of record BPLQ01002414.1, on the reverse strand, counting down.
CAGTTAACTATGTTTATTGTTTATTAAATTTTTCAATATAAATTTTATTTGTAATCAAATGTAAAAATGAACTAATCATTGAAATAAAACATATCTATTTAGCTTATCTGTGTTATTAAGCAAAAATTGCATTGAATTTTTCGAAATATAACATATAGGTTGGAAAAGATTGAATGCATAAATTTCCACGTGGTGGTTTTCCTACTGTCGATTTTCACATGTCTTCGGCTGAAGGCACTCGAAATACATTGATGAATGCCTTTTTTCATAGATAGAGAACAATGGTATTCAGCCAGCAATACATTGGCCATTCGTCCTCTCCCCTTTTCACATTATGTATTTATCTTGCAAGCTACAGATGTCTCCAAACCCCCCCATGGCGCTGTCTTTCTATCTCTTTCTGGCGTGTGTGAACAATGAGACCCCTAATAAGCACTCGAAAAATTATTTATCTTGACTATCTTAAAAAGAAATTATACTCTATGGAGTCCCCTCGACCGTTTCCATCGTTATATATGACAGTACATTTGACGTGTCATTCGGCTTAATTTACGTTAGTAAGATAAGAAAAGCAGATATACTACTGTGACCCAAACGTAAGACTAATTTTCAATTTAAAACTCCCGGGGCTTTAGGAATTTCATTTTTTCCCCTTTTTTAGGTTGCTGGCCTTGTCCTTGTCATCTGTGGGAAATTTGATGTCAATATATTCATTAGTGTTTGAGTTACGTTTGGCTTTGTGAGATTGATTTTGAAATGTCTGAATTAATTGAGCAAAGATTATACGTTAAGTTTTGTTTGCGGAAACGTATAGATTGTTGCAAAAGGTATTCGGTGAGCATTCCTATATCGGAAAAAAAAAATGTTATAAAAAAGTGCTATAAACAGTTCAAAGAAGGCAGAGAACGCGTTGAAGACGAAGAGCCCTCTAGTCGACCCTCGACCTCAACCGAAGAAGCTTACGTCCAAAAAATTAAAGATTTGGTGCTTGCAAATCATCGATTTACAATTAGAGACCTTGCTGATGATGTTGGAATTTCAAAAGGATCAGTCAATTCCATTTTCGGGCTCAAACGTGTCAAATCTCGGTTGCGCAAAACACTGAATGCGCCAGCTCACACTACATTGATTATTCGTAACATTTTCGCCAAAAATGAAACCCATATCGTTCCGCAACCCCCGTATTCACACCGTGCGACTTCTGGCTATTCCCTAAACTCAAAAGACCACTCCGGAGACACCGTTTTGAGTCGATTGAAGGCATTCAACGTGAATCGCCGCTCGCTTTGAAGGCATCCCTGCCGATGACTTTTTAGCATGCATTGAGGATTGGAAAAAAAGTGCATTGTGTTCAGAGGGGATTACTTTGAAGGCGATGAAATAAATTTGGAAGAATAAATAAAGAGTTTTTGAAAAAAAAAAAATTGGTCTTACTTTTTTGGCCCAGTAGTAATAAAATAATATAAGATAAGATAAGGAAATTTTAAATTATTAGAAATTTTATCCAGAAATATACTAATATTCTGGGTAATTTCCTAAGTAAACTTATTTGTAGTCATAGTTATATTAGAGTTGAGACCCCTAGGGGCTTGGAAGCTCCGAAAACCTAAATTCATTCATGACAGGGAATGGAAATTTAGAATTTTTCAGATTTCAAACACCCCGTTCCGAAGAAAGAAGCTTAATTCTTAGAACGGGAAGGGGGGAGGGACCGGTGAAGGGGACAAACCAGTATTTTTGTAAACTGCTGTGGGGATATATTGAATGGGGAGGGGGAGGATACTCCGGTATTACTGTTGACCAATCAGGTAAGGACAGATGTCTCAGTATTTGCAATACAAACAACGGGCATTGTGAATCTTCGCAACCCTCAGACCTCTGCCGAAGGTCATCTGGTGGTCCTTACTGGAAATTCAGTGCAAGCGAGCTGTTGTTGCTTCTACTGGCAGAGATTACATTAAAAGATTACATTTGCATTTTACAAGACTTTGCTACAAGTAAGTACCTCTTTAAAAAAGGTTTCATTTATTGTTTTAATATTTCTTAGTAAATAGTTATTATTTTATACTGAATTATTATTATTTTTTTTAGTAAACTGTTTGTATTTTTTTTAATACGCTTTTATTAGTTTCACCTGTATGTTTGTTTGTTTGTTTGCATGTATGTAATTGATTCTTTAGGCTCGATTTTGGGACTGAGGGCGCCATCTACTGGCGAGTCAGTCAACTGATCAAAACCTACCTAATTTGTATAATTATTTTGTTTAATCTTAATTCCTTTTGTTTTATTTTACTTTTATCTTAAAATTCTCATTTTAACTTTTTATTTTTGGGCATCGTCAAATGATTCTTAATTGTACCCATAGCTTTAACTTTTTCGATCTCCTACTTTAATTGTTCTCAAGCAGGAGATGTTTTTCCTAAATTATAATTTAAAAAAACACGCTTTTAGAGTTAATCAAACTAAAAAGTAAAAAATAAATTAATAGTTTAAAAAAACTAAAAAAAACACTCTTTTAGGGTTAATCAAACTAAAAAGTAAAAAATAAATTAATAGTTTAAAAAAACTAAAAAAACACACTTTTAGAGTTAATCAATCTAAAAAGTAAAAAATAGTTAACATAAAGAATAAAATTACTGACGAGAAAATGAATGTCACTGTTCTAAAAGCGTGGGGTGCTTTGTATGACATTTTTAAACTAACTCTGCATTTCGGAATGAACTAGTGAAAAATTATAACCATTGATATCAAACACCCCACGCTTTTAGAACAGTGACATTCATTTTCTCGTCAGTCATTTTATTCTTATGTTAACAATTATTTTTCATTCTATTATTTCATTCTATTTATTTACGATCTATTGATGCAGCATGATCTACTGGACTTGGTTTAGGATTCTAAATCAAGGGGATAAGCAACAACAACAACAACACAATTATTTTTTGCTTTTTAGTTTTGATTAATTCTAAAAGCATGTTTTTTAGTTTTTTTAAACTATTAATTTATTTTTTACTTTTTAGTTTGATTAACCCTAAAAGGGTGTTTTTTTAGTTTTTTTAAACAATAAATTTATTTTTTTCTGAATTTCCCACACTTTATAACCAAATATATATCATTTATAATTTGAATACATCATACACTATCTGGAAGAAAGTGACGGGACACCCGTCGAAAAGTAGAAAAGTCGACAATACAGCTGAAACATGCGCAATAATAAGTATCACGTGTCAGCCATATCCTATAAATACTCTGTGGAGTCGACTAGAGATGTTTTTTGTCAAGATGCCGCCACGGGAAGAGTTGTCTGAGTTCTAGAAAGGTGTGTTGGTTGGATTGCGTTTTGCCAAGGCGTCAATTAGGGAGATATCCCGTCTCCGTAACTGCTCGAAATGAACTGTAGCACGTGTTGTGTGTCGCTACAAGACTGAGGGACACTGTCAGAACAAACCCCGAAGTGGACGACCTACAGTTCTCACCAGCAGGGACCGGCGGGTGCTCGGCAGGGAGATTCGAAGTAACCGTCAAACCTCCATGGATAACATCGCTAATGAGTTTAGACAAGCCACAGGTGGGGCCGTTTCGACCAAGACTCTTCGTATCGAGGCCCATAAGTTAGGTTACACTGGACGTTCGGCGGCCCATAAGCCTTTGATTACGAAAACCAACAAGAAAGCGCGCATTCGATGCTCCAAAGACCACCGTACTTGGACTCTGGATGACTGGAAACGCGTCCTTTGGAGTGACGAGTCACGATTTACCCTTTTCCGTTCCGATGGACGTGTTTGGGTATGGCGTTTACCAGGAGAACGCCTTTTGCCCGAGTATGTCGTCCCAACTGTAAAGTTTGGTGGAGGAGGATTGATGGTATGGGCCTGTTTCTCCTGGTATGGGGCTGGCCCACTGGTGAAGGTTGATGGTGCGATGAATGCCGATAGATACTGTGATATTCTCGACAATCATATCCCTCCCACCTTGTGGGCAACGTACGGTATGGATGATTGCTGGTATCAAGTTGACAACGCAACATGTCATGTTGCAAGGAGGACTCTTGATTGGTATGTGAACAACAATGTTAAACGCATGGAGTGGCCGGCGCAGAGCCCTGAACTTAACCCAATTGAACATCTCTGGGACAAATTGGACTTACGGTTGAGGGCCTGCACCCCCCTCCCCAAAAGCAAGCCTGAACTATGGAACTTCCTGTTAAAAATTTGGAAGGAAATTCCTCTTGCCACTTTGGCTAATTTAGTGGAAAGCATGCCCAGAAGTGTTGCAGCTGTGATCGCAGCCAAAGGAGGCCCTACCTCCTATTAATTTTAATAAATATGGGTTTATGTCGTTATAGTGTCGTGTCCCGTCACTTTCTTCCACATAGTGTATTTTTCTCAGAAATTATATTCTACTTTATAATGTTCGAAATATTTTTAAAATTTAAAATCTTACTACATATATATATTACACTCTCCCTATATATATCTTGTTCAAATTTTCAATCGTTAATATAATACATTTTATTCATAAACTCAAGTTCAAATAAATTTTTTTTTAATTTGTAGTGGATGACACTGGATGTTAATACAGTTTTTTCAAATATTAATTTATTCATTAAATTTAATTAATTAATTTTAGTTTTATATGGGAGAAATATTCATATATTCACGCTGCTCTTTCTTCTCATTTGCTCATCATTAATTAATTAATAATAAGTTAATAATCTCTTTTTTTCTCATAACTAATTATTAATTAATTAAGGAATATTACTCATTTCATTCATTCAATTATTAATTATTTTTATTCATTTAATTATTAATTATTATTATTTTATCATCAAATATTTTTATTATTCATTTAATATATATTATTCAATTTTTAAAATAATGCAACTATAAATTGGAAATAATATAAAAAATCGACTGATTTTAATTTAATCATTTAATTATGAATTATTTTTATTTTATTATCAAATATTTTTATTATTCATTTAATATATATTGTTCAATTTTTAAAATAATGTAACTGAAAATTGGCAATAATATAAAAAATCGTCTGATTTTCATTTAGCTTATTTTTCTGGATATTATTATTCTGAATTTTTCACGTTTGAAATTTGAAACGATCGTGTTTGAGTATTCTTGTTAATGTATTCTATATTTTTTAATTTTAAATGATCAAAAAGTTTTTAATTAAATTTGAAATATAGTCTAATATATTTGCTTTTAATATTTTTATCGTATGTATTTGCTTTTATTATTTTGCTGTAATTCGAAATTGATGTTCTTTTTTATATTATTATTATTAAATTCCTTCTATTAGCTCACACTCTCCCTATATATATCTTGTTCAAATTTTCAATCGTTCATAAAACACTTTTTATTCATCCACTCAAGTTCAAATACATTTTTTTTTTTTTTTGAACTTGTAGTGGATGACACTTGATGTTAATACAGTTTTTTCAAACTGTATTAACATACAGTTAAAAAAGTATTAACAAACCAGCAAAGTAGTAACAAAGCAAGTATTAACAAACTGTATTAACATACATTATTAAAATTAATTCATTAAATTTAATCAATTAATTTCGGGGTTTTTTTAAATTTAAGTTGCATTAAATAGATGGAATTAAATAGATGGCGCCAGATAAACTAAAAAAAATGAATGAAAATTATTTATAAAGGACTTTCTGTAATAGAGTGAAAAAAAAATAGGAATTGACTTAAAATTTTTTTTTTTTTTTATATTACTTGTTTATCTAACCAATTAAAAAAAGGGGGAGGAAAACAATTCCGTAACAATATAAGTTCAAGAATAAAGTGTGCAATAATGTTAATCATTGTTACTTCGATTAACAATAAGTTGCATGTATTATAAAGGACTACCTACAATATAGTGAGAAAAAAAAGAAGGATTTGACTTAAAATTTTTTTTTTTTATTACTTGTTTATATATAAAATCATCTGCATTAAACATTTAAATGATTATTGGAACAAATGTAACGAAAATACTACAAGTGATAATCTTAGCTATTAATTAACTTTTATACCATGTTCAGGGGTTATCGATACCAACAACCAATTTTGAAAAATTTTAACTTTATTTGGAATTATTTGAAAGAGTCATGATAAAGGGTAAAAATACATCTTCTTTTTGCACTTGACCTTGCGGCACAAAAACATGGGACACCCTTAGGGAGAAGGTGACTTTACCCCACTCGGTTGAACAACCGGCCACTGATTAGAAATTTTAATCGACTTTACAACATGTATTGAGCTAAATTTGGCCTAAAATATTTATATTTGTTCTCTTTTCGCATACCACAACTATTTAGTAATTTGCCATAGAAAATTATTATTTTTTTCTCATATGGCAACAAAAGCTCGTTTAAAAAAATGCCACTTGTTTATTTAGGAAACAATTTGTTATAAATTGTCATAATCAGTGCTATGTTTGCTCCATCTTATATATGTGAGCAAGTGTTTTCAACTATGAACTTTAGAAAGAATTATTTCAGAAGTAGACGGACAGATGAGCATTTAACCTCGTTCCTTAGAATCAGTACATCTCACTTCGAACCTCAATATAAGGAACTTTTAAAAATGAAATCGCAATTTCATTCATCTCATTAACATATTTAAATTGTAATACTTGTATATTGTTTTTAAAATTTTGGAAAAATTTATCTTGGCCCGCCAAACTTTATTTTTTCGATTTTTGGCCCGCGACCGAAAAAGTTTGCCCGTCCTTGCTCTACTGTGTATGGTCGTTACAGGAAGGATAGGGCCCTTAAATGCTAAACATGTCCCTATGCAATTTCTTTCGCGGCCTGTTGGCCAATTGGCTAGCGCTATGTTATTTCGTACCACAGTCTTCAGTTTCGAATTCTGTCTGTGTTATGGTTGGTTGTTAGTGGTTCGAAATTCAAATTTAAACTGTAGGTTAATTAGCCTAACGTGTACACAAAATGGCTCTAGAGCGAGAAACCACCTTAGTTTCTCGTTGTTGTTAATTTTTTAAGGATTCCATGTCTTCTTTTTATTTTATTGCTTATTGTAACCTGCCATTAGAAATTTAAAAAAAAAAACATATAACAATTTTTCACGAACCGATTAAAATGTAAGTCTCTCTGTTCTGTTACTTAAATTTCATGCCACATCAGAGGTAAAAATCCCACGAAACTTTCATCCCATTTTTGGGAGATTCAGATTTTACTTGGAATTTATCTCAACCAAAATATATTTCGAAGAATTACTTTTATAAATATACAAGCACTACGTTATTTTTTTAATTTATTGCTATTTTACAGTTAAGAAAATGAAATGAACTGAAGGAAATTTGCTGTCAGTCAGGAAAGATAAATGAGTGTATTTAAAGGAAACACTTCGTACCGATGCATCTATTCTCATCGTATTAGATAAACTGTGTGTTTTATCCTGTGAATTCAGAACTAAAAGTAATGGCGGAACTGGGCGGCTCAACTGCAGAGAAGAATTCACTTTTGTGCGCTGTTTGTGGAAAAAGATTTTCTGAGAAACGGAAGTTGAATCAGCATTCACGTTGCCATTCGGGAGTAAGGATTCATGCGTGTGACGTGTGCAATAAAACATTTCTTAGTAAAAGCAATTTTACGACGCACTTACTAATTCACGAGGGTAAGAAATCGCACAAGTGCGAAAGATGTGGGAAAAAGTTTGGTCTAAAGGGTAATCTAAAATGTCACATGGTTACTCATACGGCAGAAAAGCCTCATGTGTGCCCTCTGTGCAAGAAAGTTTTTGGACAGACAGCAAATTTAAAGCGACACCTGAGGACTCACACGAAAGAGAAGCCTCATTCGTGTGAACTGTGCAGTAAGGCATTTTCTGAGAAGAAAGCATTACAAGAACATTACCGCGTTCACACTAAAGAGAAACCATATGTGTGCGAATTATGTCAGAAAGGATTTTCCAAAAATGTAATTTAACTGCTCATTTGCGTACTCATTCTGCAGAAAAGTCTTTTGGGTGTGCTGTATGTCAGAAAGGATTTTCTCGTAAAAGCTCTTTATTGCGTCATGAGAGAACTCATTCAAAACAAAGATGTAAGAATTCATCATGAAAACCTTTCCTCAAAATGGACTTTGTATTTTAAAAACGAGATTCATAGGTAATTTTACTTTCACGACAAATACGGAGATGTTAACTATAGGTATGCATTAATCTCGTGTATGGTTTTAAATTTTTGTGGATCAATATTGTTTTTTATCTTTATGTACCAAATTTAATTTTTGTTTTCGATTGTTGAATATGTATTAGAGAAAGCATTTTATCCTTTCTCAGGGGCGTGAAGGATTAAGAATAAACGATGTGCAACTGCTTCTGTATAAATCCGAAAGGTTTATAAGACATATTTGCAGAATTATATTGCAGTGTAATTTCAGCAGTTTTTTTAATTGACATATTCTTTTAAATATCGATAATTGTTTTTGCGTTATCTTATGTATATCTTTTTATATTTAATGTGTATATAAATGTATTTTTAAACTTAAGCATTATTTTTATTAATATAGCATTCATAAAATTTTCCTTTCGCGATTTTTAAAATTGGATTTTAATCAATTCATGGCTTTTATGTATTTTTATTAGATGTTTGTAAATGTAATATATTATGTACGTAGTATTTGAATAAATATGAACTAATAATTTATTCTCTTTTAAATTATTGGACAAATCTTTTCAGAGGATATCTTAAAATTTTCCGAAGAAATATTGTATTTTCGCATCATTATTACAGAGTGTATTATCTCTAATTAAAATATTTTTTACACACCTTCAGAGACATTTATTCATTTTTTGATTGTATATTTTTTTCAGCACTTGTTAAAATACTTCTAATGAAACTTTCAACTAATTCACTAGTCTGAGTGAAAAGTGCGATTTCTGCAATAAACGCTCAAATGTTTACGGCAGAAAAACGCGGTATTACTTCATCTTTGTAAACTTGATTTACTCCTTATCTGAATATGTACAATACACATCCTTAAAAAAGTGGGTGCAGAAAATTACCCATAACGTAATAACGTGTAAGGATATATTCAGTGCATGTTAGCTTTGGTGAAATTAAATTTTAAAAATTAGAAATTTACTAGTATCGATAAACCAAGATTTGAATTTCGATATGTGGATAAAAATTTTTGAAATGAGTCGAATAAAAAAAATAATAAAGGTCAGTTAATGAATATTTGATTACAACTAGCTAATCGTTTATTAATTTGATTTAAAATTACTATTAGAACTTAATTTAATTATATTTAAAGTTACAGTTTATTCAGTTCACAGTTTATTCAGTTATATTTAAAATTACAGCAATTAAAACCTTTTCAATTTATTTAATTAAATATATTCTACTGAAAACAGCAACACATTTTTATCGTAATATGTACGACATAATTATACCCAAAATATTTGCAATGTTGCCAGCATTGATTGCATGATACTCGAATTTTGTTATATTCATTATTTAATGCTGATAGTACATTTTCATCTACAAAGCAATAAAATGCGTTACTTTAAGAATGACATAGACACAAATATATTCCATCCTCTTGAGATCCGAAAGTCATTTAAGAAATTAAATTCATTTACATGGGAAACAATTTATTATAAAATGTCCTTATAAAGCGTAAATGCAGGGTCACCTAAGCCCAAATGTGTCATAAAAGAAAGGGGACACTCATTTATCACATAACAGAATTTCGACATTTTTAAAAATTTTTTTTTTTTTATTTTATTTCTAATGGCAGATTATGAACAGTTACAGCAAAAAAAGAACAACAAGAAAAAAAAAAACATACAACAACAACAAAACATGCTGAGACAGAGTTCATAAATCTAACAATAATGCCAAGTGGCAGATCTTTTAGCCACTAAAAAGTGTTATCAGGTGCACCACGGGGAGGTAGATCTTCTGCGCACCCTAATTTAGACATAATTTGCTTTAAATTTTATGTGCTGGTAATAGCTAGTTCTGAGTTTTCTGGAAGATTAATGAAATTCAATATGAGCACCATTATATGGAAATCTATTTATTGACAATTTTTCTACAGCGTTTCATATAATACTACATGAATATTTATGGACATAAGCCATTCCATATCATCGAAATTGCGAGCAATTTAGTAAAATTCGTATTAAACAAAACCGGAAGAATAATGTTATGATTTGGACATACGACTTCTGGCTATTCCCTAAACTCAAAAGACTACTCCGGGGACACCGTTTTGAGGCGATTGAACAGATTCAACGTGAATCGCTGTGCAATTTGAAGGCCATCCCTGCCGATGGCTTTTTAGCGTGCATTGAGAATTGGAAAAAACGTTTGCATAAGTGCATTGTGTCCGGAGGGGATTACTTTGAAAGCGATGAAATAAATCTGGAAGAATAAATAAAGAGTTCTTGAAAAAAAAAAAAAAATGGTATTACTTTTGAACACAGTAGTACAACTTCTTACATTTTGCGGTTCTATAACTGGATTTCTATTTCTGGATGATTATTCCCTCATAAAATCAGTTGTGGTGCAAATTGACAAAGATATTGGATTTCTCGTGTTCCTGTCCATAAATTCGACTTCGTTTTTAATGTGTTATTCAATAAACGTTATTCTTGTTCCAAAACTGTACGAATTACCATTTCTAAGACTATTTGTATGGTACTTTTCTTTGTAACTTTATTTTTTTTATTATGATGATTGCTTCGGCCTCGATGGTAGAGGAAGCATCGTTGACAGTTGGTTCTCAAGCTCATACACTGTCTGAAAGTACACTAAAATCTATATTTTTCAACAAAGATTCTTCTTGTTATTTCAAAAAGGAATTAAATTAACAGCATGGAGAATTACTCCTATCAGAAGAAGTTTTGCTTTTGGTATAATTGGAATCATATTTACTTACACGTTTATGTTTGATGGTTTGATTCCGATGAGAAACAGCATAGGAAGCAATCAAAACTAGTTATAGCAACAAAAATTTATTATTTCCACTGAAAATGAATTTGAAATAGCATGATGGACATTAGCTTCTTTTAAAAGAGTATTTTAGGAATAATTTGCAAAATATGCATTTACACAATGTAAGGTTATTTCAATTATTTATAGTTTATAAATTCAGTGTAAACTCGCCTTTGGTGAAAACCACCAAATGAAATTAAGTGAAAATCCTTCTCTAGTCCCCTAAGATTCATTATATTCATTGAAAAAAGTTGAATTGCCAGTATGGAGATAATTTTTGTCACGAATTTTTTTTTTTTAATTAATAGGTATGATATTCATTTACATTTTGTTTGACAGTTTTGAAAGTTATTAACAATTTTTATAGTTTGTAAACCTGGTGATTATTTGAATTCAGCGAAAACCACAAATGTATCTTCTGTGAAAATAGATATTTATTCCTTATATTCACGAAAGAAAGAAAACAATTATGCGGAGAAACTTGATTATAGAACTGAAGATTTCTTTACCTGGTCTACCTCCACTTGCATAATTGTTTCATACTTTGGCACTTGGAAAACTAGTCCGACCCAATCAAAAACCAGGAAATATTGCTAATATTATTTTATTACGTGAATTTTAAGCTATATTGTGGACCACTTAATTACGCCCTCTAATTTAAGGGCTTCAATTGGCAAATTCTTAGTCAAGGAAAATAAATAGAAAAAATAAAATATCTAGAATAAACCATCTGAAGAACTGTTGGTTCTTAAAGGGTTTACAATTGAAAATTTCATTCCGAATTAGGAGAAGCGAGAATTAATGCTGCAATAATTAGCTCAAAAATTGGAGAAATCTTAGGTTCAACTCCTCACACTAATAAAAACTCCTATTGAACTCTTGGAATTGTAACTCTTCCCTGTATTATAATTGCAAATTCATGTATGCTTTTATAAACAATAATGGAAAAAAAATGTACTCTAAAATTTCTACTTAATCATTGTTTCGTGACATTAATTTTTGTTATTCAAAGGTAAAAAAAGCATTCTAAATAAGGAATATGTAATTTATTACAAACCATGATAAACAATGGCTCTAAATTTGAAAGCTTAGTATCTTTATGTATAATTAAAGATTTAACACTTTAAATTCTTTTTAAATTAGCAATTTAAAGGCACCTGTATAAAAGTGCATTATGACTCTCTTTTTAAAGAATATTATAAATAATTAAATAGTTAATAATTAAAACTATAAATAAAATTATAAAATAAGGACCAAAACTTTCTGAATTTTTAAAATTATAATTAAATGGTCTGTTTGAATTTTGCAGTATCAAATTGGATAAAACAATCGCTTTTTACGCGTGTCGTGGCTTATTATTTATCAAACATCAGACGAATTATGTATTCTTAATACAGTCAAGTAAATTGCAGTTTCACTATCTTTCAAGGATTAAAAGGAGGAAATTAGCTTAAGCTAAATATAATGAAACATATTTGGTGTTAAAAAATTTATTAGCAGTGATTTTCCCATGAAGTTTTAATTTAGAGATAATGTTCATGTTTTTCAATTAGCAACTGCTCCATTGATTTTTTGAGCATTTTATATATTTGACTATAAATTTCACGTATTCTAGTGTTTTGATTACGAGATCAATTCAATGAATTGATTGATTTAATTCATTGAATTGAATGATTTTTTTAATAAAAAATGGAGGTGCATGAAAAATGAGTAGTCAACGCAAAAAAGAAATTCTTTGATATTGAACAACCGTTGAGTTAATTGAAGTGGAATTTTGTATTGTAGTTAGTTGACGAGGCTATTAGCGACGAAAACATCAAAAAAGTCCACAAAGTAATTTCTGATAACCGTAAAGTGAAGCGGATTGAGATAGCTGAGACCCTAAAGTTATCAAAGGAACGTGTTGGACATATCGTGAATGAATATTTGGATATGCGAAAGCTCTGTTCAAAGTGGGTGCCGCGCGAGCTCACAATCGACCAAAAACAACAACGAATTGATGATTCTAAGCAGTATTTGGAGCTGTTCAATTGTAGTAAACCCGAATTTTTGCGTCGATATGTGACAATGGATGAAACATGGCTCCATTATTTCACACCGGAGTACAACTGATAGTTAGCCGAGTGGACTGCACGTGATGAACACTAAAAATGCTGTAACTCACATACTAATAGTGCAACAGCTGTTAAATTTATACACGTGTTTTTTGAAGGTTAAGGCTAACTAAAAATCATACGGGTTTAATACTAGTAGCCCCATCTATGTGTCAGCCTATTAACATTTCAGCCTACCTGTTATATACAGCGTTTTCTCTTTTTTTCTCAAATTAATTTCTTTTAATAAGAATCCGTCTCATTATAGAACTTAGTACGGCCACTGTTACACGGAAATAACGAATCTGCTATTTGTTTAAAAATAAGTTTTCTCTGTTCTTTTGGAATTGTAACAGCATTTATCAGCATTCATTTATTTAACAGCATTAGTTAATTTTCAGAGTTTATACCATAAAGACTGATTTGCCCCTCACTGTTTGATCGATTTTATAAAATAAGCCATAACTTAAGTAAAATTATGATTGTTTTATCATTTTTTACAAACAATTATAATTTAACATAGTAACTAATTTAACATAATATAACATTTTTTTATAAATAATTATTATTTAACTTTATAACAATTATAATTTATTATTTCATTATGCAACATATAGACATTTAATTGGCATAGTTTTTTTAAGATATATTCATTATATTTATTCTATGTACTACTAATTATTCATTTTATTTTAAATTATAAGGATTTCTGAATTTAGTAATTATTATAATAACATCAACTAGTATAATGAAAATTATAATATATAAATATTATAATTTTCCTTATACTAGTTTCATTATACTATTTTAATTATTTAGTTTTCATTATACTAGAAAAAATATTTTTTTATCAAATCAACCATTCTAATTTTAATAGTTTCAGATATTTTTTTAGTATCTTACATAAAGTAATCGTCAAGAAAAATCCTACCTTCAATCAAATTTCAGGTTAGCGTTTTTGTTTTCATTTGTTTCTTTCAAGTAATAAATGTTTTCTTTACTTTTGAATTGATCATCTTCTTATCATTGCTTCAGTTTTCGAATTTTATTTTTTTATGACAAATACAAATTCTAAGCAATAAATTAAATTTTCCAAAAATGTGGTTCAATTTCGTGAAAAATATACACATTTATAATTTTTATCGAGATTCCAAAGTCGAAATAGTTTTTTGTTTCCCTTATTCATTTTATCATCAATTTAAAATAAACTCATGTTTGTGAAAATTGCAACACCATGAAGGACTTACGCAAGTGAGCTCACATTTTCAGGAAATGCAAATAAGCGCATGATATGCAAATGATTAGAATTTCAAATCCGTAGCGCATGCGTATGCTGAGCAGCGCCCTCTGAACGGCGGATGGATGCGAATAAATAGACGGCTGTAGCGAAGCGTGTAGGGTTATCGGGGGTTATCTGCTAGTGGTAAACGTTAGCTCAATCGTTACTTATGCCTCTTCGACGAAAGAGAGCGAGATTTGAACAACCTACAGAGTTTGAACGGGGGAGAATCATCGGCCTTCGTGAAGCTGGATTGTCTTATCGTGCAGTAGCCGCTCGTGTGCAGCGTAACAGCAGCACAGTGATGCATCTTTGGAAGCAGTGGACGGACGAGTGTCGGACAACTCGGAAATCCGGGAGTGGACCCCGAAATGTGACGTTAGCTCGCGATGATAGACACCTGGTCCGCATGGCGCTGACGGACCGTACAGCTTCCTCTAGACAATTGGCAGCACAGTGGTCAATAGCTACAGGTGTTTCATTGTGTGCTTCATCAATTCGTAAACGTCTGCTGCAGCGTGGACTGTGCGCAAGGACTCCTTTATACAGGATCCCTCTCACGCTAAACCATCGCCGCCTGCGGCTACAATGGGCCTCTCATCATAGAGACTGGCGTGCTGATTGGCAGCATGTCGTGTTTTCTGACGAATCCCGCTTTAATTTGTGGTACCATGATGGACGCATTCGTGTCAGACGCTATGCCGGTGAACGCCACCTTCCGGAGTGCATTATCGAACGTCACAGTGGACGAACATCCGGAGTTATGGTCTGGGGTGCCATAGCATATCATGGGCGATCTCAATTGCTAAGAATAGTGGGCAATCTGAACAGCAATCGGTACATCAGTGAAGTTCTACAGCCCCAAGATATTCCCTTCCTTCAAAGCTTGCCAGGCGCTGTATTTCAACAGGACAATGCCCGCCCTCATATCGCTAGGACTGTTCAATCTTTCTTTGTGGCCTTCTTCGTACAGCTTCTTCCGTGGCCTGCGTATTCCCCGGATATGTCTCCGATTGAACATGTGTGGGATTTCGTTGGTCGGCGTCTCGCTCGTGATCCTCGTCCTGTTGCTTCTGCAGACGAAATTTGGGTGCGCATACGAACAATATGGAATGCTCTTCCTCAGGAAGACATTCAAAATTTGTTTGACTCCATGCCACGTCGTGTAGCAGCTCTTATTGCGGCGCGTGGTGGCTACACAAAATACTGATTCCGATCTCTTGTTATTGTTTGTTTGCTTTGAACATTTAATCATTTATTTGTACCACTACCACTCAACTGTGTATAAAATTTCATTCAATTATGACGATTCCTTCACTGTGTTGCAATTTTCACAAACATGAGTATAGAAAGCAAAATATTATTTTGGTAGCAATTAAAATCACATCTTTAAAATCAATCTTTTCTTTCTTAATGACAATTTTAAAGGAACGACGATAAATTTTATAAATTAAAAAGCATGCATTCCACTAAATATTAGAATAAAATATTACAACTATAAAATAAGTTTTCAGAATAAATTAATCCACACGTTACCGCACAATTAAATCTCAATTCTTTCGGAAATATTTACCAAACTATTGATAAATAAAAATAAAATGAAATTTATTAAAAATATATTTAAAAAAATTAAATATTGTAATTCGTTTGCAGGCAATTTTTAGGATTGTATTTCTTCAATCGTTAGGAAAAATTAAAATTTGTTTTCAAGATTATGTTTTGACCACGAGTTTGAGAACCGTAATACTTTATCGTCTGAATTGAATCCGGCGAAAGCAAACATAAATCTCTCCTTTTCGTTTACACAACGGATTTCAAAAAAGGACACCATCACGTGCACATGTGATTTCTGTATCGTATGAAGGAAAATAATCTTTGGCATCATTGCCTTTACAGGCAAAATGATTTTATAAAACTAAAACAAAGCAAACAATATATTTATTTATAATAAAAACATCGAAAAAACGATGTCGTTGAATTATGGTGATTAAATAATATTTTTTGGCAGGTTTTGATTTTATTTAATTGAGAAAAAAGGGACTGAACGTTTATGAAACATTATAAGTAAGGTTTTTTTTTTTTTTTTTTATTATTTAAGTTGCAAACTAGAATTGCTGTTTTTATTTTCCTAATTATTATTTTATTGCAATGAATAAAGCCTGCTGAATCCGCAAGTATTTAAGGAAAGACCCAGTATGAAGAATGAATTAGCTGGCAGAATATTTAGTAATCCGTCATAATATTCACGCATTGAGGTGCCTTTTAAACTATTTTCTTTTCTTTCGAAAAGACCATGTGATAAATATAGCATATCATCAAATATTTTTGAGGATACTTCAACTGTAATTTGTCAAATAGTAATTAGTAATCCTTCATAATAATCATGCTTCCCTTGAACGCATTGAGGTGCCTTTAAACGATTTTCTTAAACTCTCGAAAACACCATGTGAAAAATATAGCATATCATCAAAAATATTACCCCAGCATATCATAAAAATTTTTTGAGAATACTTCAACTGAAATTTGTCATATAGTAATTAGTAATCCGTCATAATAATCACGCTTCACCTGAATGCATTGAGGTGCCCTTTAAACTATTTTCTTAAACTTTCGAAAAGACCATGTGATAAATATAAGCATAAAAGTTATGGGATGCAACGGAAGAAATTGACGCTGTTTCTGTTTCTAATATGCAACGATTTTCTTAACACAAAATGAAATGTTTTTCTTTTCCTCTTTTCTCAGAAACTAAACAACGTAGTTAAGTAAGCAGCATCGTTTAAGTAGATATTTATTAAGAAACTTTCTGGTACTTTTCTGTGCCATTATGTGTTACACATTTGAAGGAAAGTAATACTATAATGGAAAATAAATTAAAATTGTGATAAAACTAGATTTTATCAAGTGATATTTTTTTAAAGATTTTATAAAGAGTAAGATAATTTTATGACTAGATTTTATGAACTTTTTGATTAGTTGATCAAAGATTTATCCAAATAAAAATATTCTTGTTTATTATTAAAGTGAAGTTATACAATTTTTTACAGTGATAACGCAACTCCATTGTTTCGCTCTTTTAGAAACGAGGTGAATCGATCGCGAAAAAGCCAACGTGCGTGGACTGTCTCATATCGATATTTAAATCATATCGGTGTTTTCCATGCGGCACTCAAATTGAAACAGTTACTTCTAAATGTCTTCCTTTCAACGCTGTCAATGAGCTACTGGGACATAGGAGAGAATAGGTACATCCAATCCCAAATAGTGCAAAACAAAGCTTATTTACTGATTTGAATTCTCCCTTCTCTTTGAAAGACACAGTTCCGTTCGGTCGTGTACAGATGAGGAATTTCAGTGTGGCACACAGATATTATGCCCGTACATTAAAGCGGGCATTTTGACCACCTCCATATGTAAATGTAATTCCATGAGAAATTGACGCTCTTTCTGTTTCTAATAAGTATCGATTTTCTTATACAAAATGAAATATTTATATTTTGCTCTTTTCTCGGAAACTAAGCAACGTAGTTAATTAAGCATCATCGCATAAGTAGATATTTCTTAAGAACTTTTTGCATTCCGTACATGGTTTCTCGCTCTTTGCAATATATGTTAACAGATGACGAATATAAGCATGTTTATCGTGAAAAGTATTCTAATATATTGAACGTTCAAGTACATAATTTAGATTCATAGTCGTTCATTTTGCAGTCCATTTCCCTTTTAGTCTTTTTTCAACAACAATTGTCAAATTGGCTTAGAAGATTTGTTGAATTTTTTATGAATTTTAAAGTAACAATGTTTTTAACTCAAAATTGCAGTATTTCAGAATATTATAGTTCGAGTTTTTTATTAGTTTTTAAAGTAATTTTGCGAAAACTTAACAAAAAGGAAATATAGCACTTCAAATTTCGTATTGCAAAAATATTACACCAACTTTTTTAATGAGTAAAAATATTTTACGATTTTTCTTGCCATTGGCCATTCGAAACCTTTGGTCAGAAAACAAACATCGTGCAGTTCTACCAAAACTGAATTTGAATAAAAATGTAAACAAATCAATTTCTCACTTGCATTTCGCAAGATTCAAGATTCATTTGCAAGATTCAAATGATTGGGCAGCAATGCGAAAAATTGTTGAATTGTTGACATATGTGAACAATAAAGTGGTTAAAAAGACTTCGTTCGACGTTGCTTATGAAATACACAAAAAAAAAACCAATTATTTTAAATAATCAATATAATTATTATTACTTAACTGCACAGAATACTTTTTTGGCAAAATGAGTGCAAATGGGTTAAAGTTTGATGCAAAGTAATAATAAAGTAAGCAGAAAAAATTACATTTCGCAACAGTATACTCGTATTAGATACTGTAAATATGATAATCCGGTGATTCTGCATAATCACCGGTAACATATAGCGGTGATTATCCATAATCAAAGGAGTATCAATCCGGTGATTATAAATAATCACAGATTAATTACATTCATCATAACACACACACATACATACACATGCACATACATACATACATATACACGCTTATACATACATACATACACACAAGCACATACACACACATACACATACACACATACATATGCCCATACACACATACACATGCCCATACACACATACATACACAAATACATAGATACACACAAGCACACATACATACATACGCCCATACACATACATACATACATATATACACACACATATATACATGCATACACACACACATACATACATACATACATATATACACACACATATATACATACATACATACATACATACATATATACACACACATATATACATACACACACACATACATACATACAAACACCATACATACACATACATACATGCACACACGCAGACACGCACACACACACACACACACACACACATACACATACATACATACATACATATATTCATACATAAACAAATAAATATATTTTAATTTTTTGTGTGTTTCACTATAGACTAATAAAGGTGAATTTGTTATTGATATACCAAATGAAATCCACCTGCAGTGTATTATGTACAAACACTACATTGTTTGAAAATTAAAAATGATGATTAGTTACTGTTATAAATATTAAAAAAAAATTATATTAATTAAAAAATAGAAGGTCGTCATTTATATTCGAGATAGATATCGAAAAACACAAATGCGAGGAATAGGAACGTTATTCGCAAAGTCAACCAACAATATACATCGATGTGCCTAAAATAATTAATAACCATTTCTTATTTGTGTTCTAAAAGGGAGCCCAAAAGCTCTAATTTCTGTACGAAAATGGGATGCATCAAAGACGCAAAACACTTAACTGTGCTATTAAAGATGAATTAACTAATAAAATGCAACAATCAAAATTCTCTAGCGTTCTCAAAATAATTAAAATATTTCTTAAGTCAAATCAAATCGTCTAAAACTTTCATCGCAAGATAGATAGGGTAATTTTTTCCCCCAACTTTTTGTTCTAATGCAGCTGGCAAATATTCAGACAGTTGTCTTGGATACCTTAAAGCAAGCGCTGCACCGACGTTTCTCACATAGCACTACTCAGGATGTGTGTGTAGCTTGAGGATAAGCTACGGACTCGGAGTAACAATACCCCGGCAACGTTCTACAATCCTGTTATGCCGGGACCTACGGTTTAAAGGGGATTACGAACCACTACAAACATGCATGACACCGCAGGGACTCGAACCCGAAACCTGTAGTACCGAGCGACAGAGCGCTAGCCACTCGGTCATTCAGGTCCTATTTTTTCTCGAACTAATTAAAATGAATTTCCCGTTTTTTGAGTAACATAATTGTTCAAAACCTATTATTGTTTTAGGTAAAAAGAATACTTAATCGAAGGAGTGACAACTGTACTCAAATATGCATCCAAATTGTTTGACTTACTATTCAATATTTATTTCAAATTTTTTGTTTATTTGACGAAACATGTCCTCAGATATTTTAATGGCGAGATTCAATTTGAAAGGTGTTTTAGAAAAATGCATTCTCCAAATTTTTTATGAGAGAATTTGATTTAACGAAATTGTCTTGTAAATGATTTCCTAATATTCTCTATGTTGTTGTATTCGAACTCTTCCTTCTTGGGCATAAACATTCACCACTAATACGGAAGATGTGTAGCCGATTTAGCATAATTAAGAGTGTGTAGAGTGTGGTATAGAAATCTCTACCACACTCTACACACATTATTCAACTTCCAACTTTAAAAGAACACTTTCAAGGCAGAAATGGAGAAGAAGTTCTAATTTGCCTCCACTCTATAACAAAATAAAAAATGATTTTCCACGCTATGATTTATCCTACCAAATGCTAATGTATAGGAATGCTTGCGGTTCGGCATCGACTGTGTTGACTATTATATACTACATGTACTTGTATTCCTAACTATGTTACAGATGTCTGAAGCCCATACTTTAATTAAAATATAAAATATCCTAATAATCTACTTAAACTGCTTCAAAAGATATTTTTAAACATGTTATTTGCTCTATTGAAGTTGTTATTTTTTTCACACTTTAAAGAAATTATACGATTAAAGTCCTACTCTATAAGGCCCTCTGTTCTGCTGTTTACCTCTTTACATTATAATCAGGGATTATCGATACTCTAAGTTGCTAATCATCTATCCATTTTTGGAACATTTAAATTTTTATCTGCAATTAAGCTCTACGTAAATTCTTAATTCGATAAAATTCCTTTTCAAATAAAAATGTAACCTGGCTCTATTATTTCGTTGGCATCTTCACAATTTTAATAGGGAAACGAACTGAAGGAATTATTGGATAGAATTTTATATGAATGCATTTAAAGCAAATTCTTCAAATCATTGTGAAAATCGTGAATATTTTGATAGTAACATATATTTTTTCCCGACTAGAATTCCCAATTTTTTTCCCGAAGCAAATATAATTACGAACATTTTAAATATGTCTGAAAACAGTGTATCGACTGTGAATAAAAATACTTTTTTGTGTGACGGGTGCGGAAAAAGATTTTCTGAAAAAAGAAAATTGGAACTGCACATGATGTGCCACTCGGGATCGAAGCCTCACGTGTGCCACATATGCAACAAAAGATTTCTGAGAAAATGGAACTTAAAGAAGCATTTGTTAATTCATGATGGGCTGAAATCACACAAATGCGAAATATGTGATCGAGGATTTGTTCATAAGTACAGCCTGCAAAATCACATGTTTACTCACACAAAAGAGAAGCCTGTGAAATGTTCTTTGTGTGGAAAAGCTTTTGCCCGTTCATCAGATTTGAGACGACATTTGAGAACCCACACGAAAGAAAAGCCTTATTCATGCGAGTTGTGGAACGTGGAATTTTCTCGGAAGCATCATTTGCAATCTCATTATCGCATCCACACTGAAGAAAAACCGTATGTGTGTGACATATGCCAAGATGGTTTCTCGCGAAAAGAACATTTAAAAGCCCATGTCCTAACTCACACCAAAGAGAAACCCCATGTGTGTGACACATGTCAAAAAGGATTTTCCCAAAAGGGGAATTTATCTCGTCACATGAAAGCTCACTCACAATAAAAATGACAAAATTGTTGTTGTCCATAGAAAGTAGAATTTTAATGACAAATACGGGAAGAGTTAAGTATTCGTATTGCTTTAGGTGTCCCTAGTTTTATTATTTTAAAAATTTTTAATAGTGAATTATCGCTCTTTTTAAATATAATTGTGACTTTTTATTGAACTGATGAGAGCGACTGTTTAAGCGTTAAAAATATTTTTACTTCATACTAGTGAATCTTGAGTGGACGAAGTAACCTTTTAGGTTATAGGAAGAATCGATAAGAACAGTATACAGTTTTCTTTTATTATTGAACAATTTTGGAATGAACGAAAAAATGCATATAAAGCAGAAATGAATTTACGCAACTCCAGACTTTTATTGTTTCATATATTTTATTAAATTTGATAATTGTAATAATAGTTTTAAAATTTTATGTGTTATTGTCGTTTTAAACTTAAGCTTTTTTTTATAATATAGGGTATTTAATTTTAGTGTTTACTTAATTATTTTCCATTTGAATGTTTTTAAGTATAATTGATTTATTAAATAAATTTATAATATTTGAAATGGGAATATTGCCAAACATTTCGTGAATGTTTATTCTATGATAATAAATTTATTTCACAATTCAGTCGAGTCTTTTCAAGAGACATTGTATAATTTGCAGAATAATGTGTATTTGTAAAGAATTTGATTGATTGTCTGTAAAATACAAATTCAAATTTTATTTGTAATCAAATGTTAAAAGAAAACATTGAAATAAAACTTGATTTCAATTTCTTTCGGCTATTTTTTCATTATATATGTTGATAAAACTTTATTCATGCAAAATTAAACCCACTTCACATTCGTATATGTGTAGAAAAATGTTAGCGATTTCTGCTTGAAACAGCTGAAAGTATGAGAAGTGCCACCATTGTTTTTTCCTATACATTCATTAATGATTTTTTTTTCTTGTTCGTATATATGGTTTCCGTAATTCTTATCTTATAAAATGGAGTATGGGTTCGAAGATATCTTGTGATCCGACACTAATCTATTTATTAAGGCCAATTTCGGGATCTTCATGTTAGGAAATAAATTTATTTTATGATCTGAAAGAAAACAATGTAGGTTCTATACGCCCAAAAGGAAAGATGCAACCAACTGAAATATGTTAAGTGGATGTGCGGGATACACATTCCTTCACCCTGGTACCTAAAATAATTGCATCTTAATTTACACAAACACGAATAATTGAACCAGGCAGTTTACAACGGATTTTCATCAGAAACTCTAATTGTAAATACTCTTTTTTTCTCAAGGGCATTTCTGCCCATAATTTTTTTTTTTTTGCCTTTTTTAAACTAAAATATCTGAATTTTATACTTGTTCTTTGCATTATACTATATGAATGTTTTCAATTACTAATATGTAGGTTATTTTCTTATCAAATAATTGCTAAAAATCACTTATTCATTAGATCTTTAATAAAAACGTAACCTTTACTTTTACACATACTTTTAACCCATTTAACTGCTTCAGCCAGAATGATCGTCCACACCATTTTAGCCGAAACTTTTTCCCTGTGCAACATTTTTGTTAATCAAGGTTTTTGCTGCATTAATCTTTTTCCAATACAACTGAATATGAAATCAAGAGGAATTAAAAGAAGGTTTCGTACGATGAAACGTATGGTCTAAAGTAAAAAAAAAAATCTTCTAACGAATATCAAAACCTGTGACAGTTTTTCAATAAAAGAAATGAGATATTTTACAATATTATACAATATTATAATTCTATAGTGAAATGCAGCATCTTATAGCAAAAAAAAAAAAAAAAAAAATTTTAATCTTGATTACGATTGTCTCGTGCATTATGGACCGAATTCAGAAAACAGTGGTTCATTTCAAAAAGTCTAATATCACGGGTATGTGATATTTGTGATTTGGCTGATGACTATTGCAAAATGTACAATCAGATTATATTATCAAATGTTACCAAATCTATATTCAGGTAAAACCTCTTTACTAACAGGAGTAAATTAGTATAAACACTACACATTTATTTTACTCATCCACATATTCAATCTGATCTCTATGTATTTCATTTCAATCGATTAGTTTTGAACAAAGTTTCATTTTTAATTTCTCCAACATAACTCCAGTTAGTAAAATAATTACCACAAAACTTATTAAAAATTATAATCAAAAGAACATTGAATAACTACTAAGGATATATGTTACAGAACTTTGCTCAGGGGTAGCATCCCCAAAGAATATCTCCTAGCTCGGGTGATTTCAATGTCAGAAAAGGCGCAAAATTGATAGGATTCCATCACCTAATTACTTTAACTTTCGGATTAAAAAAATTGATTCCTCAAAATTACCTCGTGGTCAATCATTTGAAGATCGGATTTTCAAACGATGTATTTTTAATCATAAAAATATTGAAACTAAAAATAATGAATTTTATCTGGTTTTGATTTTTTGCCAGTCTTCAAAAGGAAATACGTGCACGAGAGATTATTTTATGTTTCAAATGTTGCAACTATTCTTCAAAGAGATATCCATGGAGTAGAGAAACACTTTCATCAGGAACAAGCTTTTTTTGTCGAACGGAACGACCGTGTGCAGCTGAAAACTATGTATATTTCATGTGTAGAGCAACGTTTAGTTGAATGTTCCCCTTTTAAATTATCTTTTTTTGTTTATTTTGAGGTACAAAAATCTGTACCTTAACCCCCTGTCATCACCCTCCGTACCTGTTTTTAAACACTCTTTTTTGTATGATGTTTTATGTGAGAATTTTTATTGCGTTGTATATGAAAAAAAATTCCATCAAACGTACATTATGAATAAAAATTAATTAAAAAATGTAATACAAAAAACAAACTACTGATGGCTGTCAAAGCAACATGATAATTAAAAAAAATCCAACAGATGGCCCACGTGATGTTACATAATTCCATACATCCATCTTGAAAAACGAAAATGTTGGCTGTCTCAATCCTAAAATATGTGCTGTCCAAAATAGGATGTGGGTAATTGAAGACTATTCTTAAATGAAAAAGATATAATAATTATAATCTTCTATCATAAATTTTCCTGACAATGTTAACGTTGTTGCTTATACCTAAAATATCATTTTTTTATTTTCAAATATTGAACAATTTTTCACGAACTGATTAGAAGGTAAATCACAATGGGGCCCATCTATTCTGTTATTTAACTTTCATGCCTCTTCAGAGGTAAATATCCCTCGAATCTTAGAAATTTTTCTCCCTTTTTTGGAAAATTTAGATTTTGATATTATTAATTAGATAGATTTAGATAAATTTATCTCAAATAAAACATATTTGAAGAATTAATTTTCCAAATAGAGAAGCACTACGTCTTTTTTTAATATGTTGATAATTTGACAATTATAATAATGAAATGAACTGAAGGAAATTTGCTGTTAGTCAGAAGATACATGAGTGTATTTAAAGGATAAATTTCATACCAATATAAAAATCGCATCTATTCTCATCGCGGTATTTTCTCATTGCATTAGATAAATTTTTTTTATCCTGTGAATCGAGGTATAAAAGCAATGGCGGAACTTGGTGGCTCAATTGCAGAAAAGAATTCACTTTTGTGTGGTGTTTGTGGAAAACGATTTTCTGAGAAACGGAAGTTGAATCTGCATTCACTTTGCCATTCCAGGAGCAAGGCCTCACGAGTGTGACGTGTGCAATAAAAAATTTATCCGTAAGGGTGATTTTGAAAGGAACTTATTAATTCACGAGGGACTGCAATTGCACAAGTGCAAAAAATGTAAAAAAACGTTTAGTCGAAAGGATAATCTACAACGTCACATGATTATTTATACGGCAGAAAAGCCTCATGTGTGCCCTCTGTGTGAAAAGGCTTTTGGACACGCATCAACTCGAAAGAGACACCTGAGGACTCACACGAAAGAGAGACCTTATTCGTGTGAACTGTGCAACAAGGCTTTTTTTCAGAAGCCACATTTGCAAACCCATCATCGCATCCACACTAAAGAGAAACCGCGAAGTATGTCTGAAAAGATTTTCCCTAAAAAGTTAATTTAACTGTTCATTTGCGTATTCATTCCGCAGAAAAGCCCTTTGTGTATGATGGATGTCAGAAAGGATTTTCTCATATATGCCCTTTATCGCGACATAAGAGAACTCATACAAAATAAATATGTAAATGCTCATCATGAAACACTTTCCTCAAAATAGACTGTCTTTTTAAAACGAGATTTATAGGTAATTTTACTTTCACGACAAATACGAAGATATTAATTATTCGTATGTATTTCATCTCGTATATTGTTTTAAAATTCAATGCATTAATGTTATTTTTTATCTTTAAGTATCAAGTTTAATCTTTGTTTTGGACTGTTGAATATGTATTAGAGAAAGTATTCTTATCCTTTCTCATTTGCGTGAATGATTACGCATGAAAGACGAGCAGCGTTTTCACTACTAATCCGAAAGGTTTCTAAGCCATATTGGCAGTATAAATTTAGCAATTTTTTATGGACATTCTTTTGATTAATGCGTGTTATTTTATGTATATACATTTAGTATGTATATAAGTGCATTTTTAAACTTAAGCTTTACTTTTAATAATATAACATTCTAAAATTTTTTATTCACAGTTTTTAAAATTAGATTTTAATCAATTGATTGGCTTTTATAAATTACTATTAGATGTATGTAAAAGTTATATATTGGTTAGGGTATATATATTATATACATACTATTTGCATAAATATGAACTAATAATCTACTTTTCCGGTAATTCCTTTACATTGTTGGTAAATCTTTTCAGAGAATATCTTAAGATTTTCTGAAGAAACATTGTATTTTCTCATCTTTATTATAAATTGTATTATTTGTAAAAGTGTGTAAAAAATAGTTTAATTAAATACATTTATTCATTTTTTGTTTCTATATCTTTTCAATGTTTGTTAAAATACTTTCAATGGAAATTACAATCGATTCACTTGTCTGTGTGAAAAGTGCGATTTCTGCACTAAAAGCTCAAATGTTTAGGGCAGAAAAACTCTGTTTTACTGTATCTTTGTAAACTTGATTTACTTCTTGTCTGAATTGTACAATACACGTTTTGAAGTATATCGTGTCAGAAAATTACCCAGAACGTAGTAATGTGTCAGGATACATTCAGTTCGTGTAACCTTTGGGAAAATTAAATTTAAAAAAAATAAAAATTTAGTATTATCAATAAACATAGATCTGAATTTCGATATATGAATAAAATTTTTTAAAGTGAGTCGAATAAAAAATTAATAAAGATTATAAAAAAAGTATATATTAATGAATATTTGATTACATCTAGACCTGATAACCTAAAAATAAAGAGAGACCTTATAAATAAAACCTGACTATTGCATGAGTGAAAAAAAATATTTTCTTGTAACTGTTTGATTAACTGATTTAAATGTATTGATTAAAATAACAATTTCATTGAATAGTAACAAAATCTAGTTTTAGTGTAGACCAGAGGATTATGTCGTAGGTGCTGCTTAGAAGAGATTTAATTAATTTCGCAAATTAAATTTATCAAAGGGTAAAAATAAATAAATAAATAAGAATAATCTTTAAGGAATTTTGTTCGAAGGAAATATAGATAAGTTCATAAAAAAGCATATAAATTACCCTTTATAATAACTAAAAAAATACAAATTAAAAATATAAAATAAAAATTATAAAATTTAAAAAAAAGAACGTAAA
>BPLQ01002413.1:0-44538 GCA_021605075.1 Caerostris darwini | reverse complement strand
TCAATTATTGCTAAAATTATTGCGATCACTATGAAACAAATGACGTTTACACAATTTAGAAAAAAATAGTTCATAGTAAAAGAACGATCGTTTGTCACTTATTTACCATATACTCCTAATAGACGGACCTTCCAACTAACAAATTTATCAGACTCTTTCCCGATACAAACAAGGGACATTTTACTTCGCATATCAACTGATGTATTGAAATCTCTTTCAAATGAATTTGAAAACCAGGATTATCTCCACCACAAAAGTAAAATTAAAGTAAAAACTTACGTTTATAAAACTTTTTGCTAATAATCCTAAATTAAGAACAACATTTTAAATTCTTCATTTTGGTAAAGTTCATTTTATATCATTGAGGAACCGCTTTTGATTTTTTATGTCGTGGATTCACATAAAACATAAGTCCAAATTGAAGCATAACAGCAAATTTCATTTCTGCAAAGGATTATTTGGAATTAAATTTTCTAATTCAATTTTTTTTCTGTTTCGAACAAACGAGAAAGGCATTTTTTTCAGTTCCCTACCTGAGGTTTTCTTCCTAAAGAATAAGAAATCTACTTATAAAAATAGAATTTTCAGGAAACCTCCGCGAAGTTCTTTTCTAGTTTCTTTTAAATCCACAAAAAAAAAAGGGAAGAACGGAGAATGGGATAGTTCTTTTTCTCCCACTCTCCATTGTTGTGCAGTCAATCGAGATCCTACTTTGATACACCTAGGGAGGAATGGTACCAGGGAGGTTGAGGGCGGACCTGCGACAGAAATTCAATTATAAAAGTTCCACTGTACACTGTACTGCTTCGGGTTCATGCCGAAAGTATTTTCGATTTTATTTCCATCGTGTGTGTTTTGGATGAGGTCAAGACTTTAGTTCAACAGTGTTATTAAACCGATTCAATAACATGGTTTCGACAATTTCCATGGTGTCGTTTGTCGTTCCTAAACCCATTTTAGTTCAAGGGGATGTACTTTAAATCCGAATATCAAACAAAATATTTGGAATTCGCTGACCGTAATTTTAATATTCCTTTGTAAAATACTTTAGTATAAAATACTTCAATAATAGAAGGCTTTATGCGCTTTTGTTGATAAAAATATAAAATCAAATAATTTTAGAGATACATAATAACTGGTAAGGATATTAGTAATTAAGTATTGTTAAAATTAAATGACATAAAAGAATGAAATGAAAATATATAAATGTTAAAGTATAAAGACATTAGTTCAACCTATACGCAAAATGAACGAAATCTCTAATTCTAAAAGTGAATTGAAAAATAAAAAAGTGTTATTTATTTAATATCTGTAGACCCATACAATTAAAATAAAGTAGTTACAAAACAGATTATGAGTTATGTCTATAAGGACAAGGTTTCTATAACCATAACCATCTACTTTCTCAAAAGGAGTAATTGACCAAAAAATGTTATTTCTTAGTTCACTGTGAAACAAATGATGTTTATACAATTTAGAAAAAGTACTTCATTCAAAAACAACGATCGTTTGTCACTTATTTACCATATATTCCTTATAGAGGGACCTTCCAACTAACACATTTATGAGACCCTTTCCCGACACACGCAAACGAAATTTCACCTGTCTTGTCGAGCACTGCATTGAATCTGTTTCAAATCAATGTGAAAACCATGTCCAAGAGCAAATTTTAAAGTAAAATCTTACGTTTATAAAACTTCTTGTTAACAATCATAAATTAATAACAGTATTTCAAATTCTTCATTTTGAAAAAGTTCACCTTTGAATTGTTAAAAATCCTCTTTTGATATTTTATGTCGGGGATTTATATAAAACATAAATCCAAATTGAAGCATAATAGCAAATTTCATTTCTGCAAAGGATTATTTGGAATTAAACTTTTGATTCAATTTTTTATTTCTCTCATGAACAAACGAGAAAGAACATCTTCTTTTTATTTCAGATCCCAACCTGAGGGGTTTTTTTTTGCCCAAAGAATAAGAAATCTACTTATAAAAATAGAATTTTCTGGAAACCTCCGCGAAGGTCTTTTCTAGTTTCTTTTAAATCCACAAAAAGGGAAGAACGGAGAATGGGATGGTTTTTTTCCCACTCTCCATTGTTGTGCAGTCAATCGAGATCCTGCTTTGATACACCTCTGGAGGAATGGTGCCAGGGAGGTTGAGGGCGGACCTGGGACACAAATTCAATTATAAAGTTCCACTGTACACTGTACTGCTTTGGGTTCATGCCGAAAGTATTTTCGATTTTATTTCCACCGTGTGTGTTTGGACGAGGTCAAGGCTTTAGTTGAACAGTGTTATTAAACCGATTCAATAACATTGGGGGCGAAGAGAATGGGCTCGACAATTTCCATCGTGCCGTTTGTCTTTTGTAAACCCATTTTATTTCAACGGGATGTACTTTAAATTCAAGTATCAAACAAAATATTTGGAATTCGCTGACCGTAATTTTAATCCTTCGTTATAAAATACTTTGCAAATAAAAAATAGATTCAATAATACTAGGCTTTATACTTTTCGTTGATAAAATATAAAACCAAATTATTTTAGAGATACATAATAACTGGTAAGGATATTAGTAATCAAGGCCTGCAAAAATTAAATGATATGAAATATTACAATAAATTTATATAATTTTAAAGTCTACGATAGAAAAACATCGAGACATCATTTTAGTTCATCGTATAGTATATGCAAAATTTACAAAATCTCTAATTCTAAAAGTTAGTGAGAATAAAAAGTGATATTTATTTAATATTTGTAGAAGCATACAATTAAAATGTAGTAGCTATAAAACATTTCATGTGTTATCCCTATAATGACAATGTAATCTCGGTATTGCATTTCCATCTACTTTCTCAAAAGTAGTAATTGACCAAAAATCGTTATTTCTATAGTTCACTGTGAAACAAATGATGTTTATACAATTTAGAAAAAAACTACATAATAAAACAACGATCGTTTGTCATTTATTTACCATACATTCTTAATGGAGGGACCTTCCAATTAACAAATTTATCAGACTTTTTCTCGATACAGGAAGGGATATTTCAATTCGCTTGACAAGCCTTGTATTGAACCTTATTCAAATCAATGTGAAAACCATGATGCTCTCTATTCCAAAAGAAAATTTTAATCGTATTTTATAAAATATTTTGCAAATAAAAAATAGATTCAATAGTGCTAGGCCTTATACTTTTCTTGGATAATAATATAAAACCAAATCATTTTGCTGGTATATAATAACTGGTAAGTATATTAGTAATCAAGAATTGTTAAAATTAAATTATATAAAAGATTACAATAAATTTATATAAAGATGCAAAAACATCATTTTAGTTCATTCTACATGCAAAATTAAAAAAAAAAAAAAAATTCTAAAAGTGAATGAAGAAAAGAAAATTATATTTATTTAATATCTGTAAAATCATACAATTCCAATATAGTAGCTACAAAACAGTTTATGATTTATCTCTTAAGTACAAGGTAATAATCACTGTATTCTGTTAATTGAATCGGTTTAATCACTGTAACTATAAAGCCACCTACTTTCAAACACACACGGTAGAAATAAAATCGAAAATACTTTCAACCCAAAGCACTATTATTATTTCTATAGTTCACCTCCCTGGCACCACCTCCAATGATGTTTATACAAAATGGAGGGGGGAACTATAACCACCTACTTTCTCAAAAGAAAGTAGTAATCGACCAAATATTATTATTTCTATAGTTCACTGTGAAACCAATGATGTTTATACAAAATAGAAAAACAAAGGCCGTCTGTCCCTTATTTACCATATACTTCTAATAGAGGGACCTTCCAACTAATAAATTTATCAGACTCTTTCCCGATACAGGCAAGAAAAATTTAACTTTGTTTGTCGAGCACTGCATTGAATCTCTTTTAAATCAATGTGAAAACAAGGACCAAGAGATAACTTCAAAGTAAAAACTTACGTTTATAAAACTTCTTATTAATAACCATAAATTAATAAAAACCTTTCAAATTCTTCATTTTGAAAAAGTGCACCTTTAAATTGTTAAAAATCTTCTTTTGATATTTTATGTCGTGGATTCCTATAAAACATAAGTCCAAATTGAAGCATAACAGCAAATTTCATTTCTGCAAAGGATTATTTGGAATTAAAAGAAATCTACTTATAAAAATAGAATTTTCTGGAAACCTCCGCGAAGGTCTTTTCTAGTTTCTTTTAAATCCACAAAAAAGTTGAAGAACGGAGAATGGGATAGTTTTTTTTCCCCACTCTCCATTGTAGTGCAGTCAATCGAGATCCTACTTTGATACACCTAGGGAGGAATGGTACCAGGGAGGTTGAGGGCGGACCTGGGACAAAAATTCAATTATAAAAGTTCCACTGTACACTGTACTGCTTTCGGTTCATGCCGAAAGTATTTTCGATTTTATTTCCATCGTGTGTGTTTTGGACAAGGTCAAGGCTTTTTAGTTCAACAGTGTTATTAAACTGATTCAATAACATTGTGGGCGAAGAGAATGGGCTCGGCAATTTTCATCG
This sequence comes from Caerostris darwini, assembly GCA_021605075.1. Taxonomy (NCBI): domain Eukaryota; kingdom Metazoa; phylum Arthropoda; class Arachnida; order Araneae; family Araneidae; genus Caerostris; species Caerostris darwini. The sequence continues at coordinate 39,998 of BPLQ01002413.1, read as the reverse complement.
TGCCGTTTGTCGTTCCTAAACCCATTTGAGTTCAAGGGGATGTAATACTTTAAATCCGAATATCAAACAAAATATTTGGACCGTCATTTAAATCCTCTTTTATAAAATACTTTGCAAATAAAAAATAGATTCAATAATGACTTTTTATACTTTTTTGTTGATAAAAATATAAAACCAAAACATTTTAGAGGTACATAATAACTCGTAAAGTCATTAGTAATCAATTATTGTTAAAATTAAACCACATAAAACATTACAATAAATTCATATAAAGTTTAAGATACAAAAACATCATTATAGATCGTCTACTGGAATTCGCTGTTCATAATTTCAATATCTTTTATAAAATATTTTAGGGACGAAAAAAGATTCAATACTGCTAGGCTTTATGTGTTTTCGTTGATAAAAATATAATACCAAAACATATTAGAGATATATAATAACTGGTAAGGATATTAGTAATCAATTACTGACAAAATTAAATGATATAAAAGATTATAATAAATGTACATAAATTTTAAAGTCTAAGATACAGAGACATCCTATTTGTTCATCCTATATGCAATGTTTACACAATCGCTAATTTTAAAAGTGAGTGAAGAATAAAAAGTTATATTTATTTAATATCTGTAGAAGTATACAATTAAATTATAATAGCTACAAAACGGTTTATGCGTTATCTCTACAAGGACAAGGTAATCACATTCTATGACCATCTGTTATATAACCATAACGACCTAGTTTCTCAAAAGTAGTAATTGACCAACAATTAGCATTTCTATAGTTCACTCTGAAACACATGATGTTTATAAAATTCAGAAAAAAAAACTTCATAGCCAAACAACGATCGTTTGTCACTTATTTACCATATATTCCTAATAGAGGGACCTTTCAAATAATAATAACTTTATCATGCTGTTTTCCGATACAGGCAAAGGAAATTTCACTTTGCTTGTCGAGCACAGTATTGAATCTTTTTCAAATAAATGTGAAAACCAGAACCAAGAGAAAACTTCAAAGTATAAATTTACATTTATAACCTTGTTAAAAACTATAAATTAATAACATTATATCAAATTATTCATTTTGAGAAAAGTCACCTTTAAATTGTTAAAAATCTTCTTTTGATATTTTATGTCGTGGATTCATATAAAACATAAGTCCGAATTGAAGCATAACAGCAAATTTCATTTTTGCAATGGATTATTTGGAAATAAATTTTATAATTCAAATAAAAAATAGATTCAATAATGCTAGGTTTTATACTTTTAAACCAAAACATATTAGAGATACATAATAACTGGTAAGGATATTAGTAATACATTATTGTCAAAATTAAATGATATAAAAAATTACAATAAATTTATATAATTTTAAAGTCTAAGGTAGACTTGATAGATTAGAATTCGCTGACCATAATATCAATTCTCCTTTTTAAAATAATTGGACAATAAAAAATGTATTCAATAATGTTATACTTTATACTTTTTCGTTGATAAAAATATAAAACCAAAACCTTTTAGAGGCACATCATAACTATTAAAGATATTAGTAATCTGCTATTGTTAAAATTATATTATATAAAATATTAAAATAAATATATGTATATATAAAGTCTAAGGTTCAAATACATCATTTTGGTTCATCCTATATGCAAATTCATTAAATCTTTAATTCTAAAACTGAGGGAAGAATAAATAGTGATATTTATTTTAAAAACTGTAGAATCATACAATTATAATAAAGTAGCTACAAAACAATTTATGAATTATCTTTATTAAGGACAAGTCAATCACTGTATTCTGGAATTCAAGAAATAACAGTTGTGGAAAAGCCTGTATAATTCTGAATGGAATTCTATCTTAGCTGCATAATTCTATCTAAGCTGGGAAAAATACCCAGAGGAAATTTTCGTAATAGACCGAAAATATGTAGATATAATATATATGAATAGGAAAAGAAATGATTCTTATGGCAGAAGAATTGAATGCTTTATTCACTAGATATAGCTGTACATAAAGAATCTGTGAATAAAGCCTTGACCAACTTCTATTCTTCATGCATACTGTTAAATGGTTTATCATTGATTCATCGTAGAGTTCATGAATATCTGCTTTTTACGGTTTAATTGAACCCCATACTATTTCATTGGGAAGTTATCTGTGGATCTAGCTGGCCAAGAAAATGTTTAACAAACACAATGTCATTAAGTAGACATGACAATCATTTGTAAAATAATTAAACCCAATAAGGTGAGAGAGAAATGACAACACAACACTGTATATAAATTTATCGATGTACATCTGGGCTGTATGGGTGTCACATGGATGCACATATCATATGAAATGGGATCCTAGACAATTGACAACCTGCTTAGTACCTCGCCTATTTTTCGAATATCTCTAAACATGTCTTCGCTGGCCATTAGTGTTTAAATCGAAGTAAAGCACATTGTTAAAATCAATTCTGTTTCAGTTAATTATATCCCAGGAATAATTAAACTCGGCAATATTGAGCATGCGCTTGTCGGTAAGCACAAGAGAAAAATAGAAGGATCAACGTGTTTCGGGAGTTCAGACCTTGTTCTCTGAGTCGCTCACCAATGATTCCAGCATCATTTGTGACATGCCTAAACTTCATATTACTATTGAGTTTGAATCTGGTGCAATGAGAGCCATTCTGCATATCCGGATGTCTCTCTGTATCGAAAGTTGTATTTTTGACTCTGGCATGGTATATCCATTCTTGCCATCTCGTCATACGGTTAACAAATGCTGAGTTATCCATTTTGATCAACTTGAGTTTCTTCTCTGAGTTAATGATCCTAGCTTCATTTGGGACACTGTTAAACGTTAGATTACAGTTAAGGATGACTTTTGGTCAATGAGAGCCCTTCTGCACGTTTAGTTGTACCTCTCGGTCGAATGCTGTATTTTTGACTTCCCCATGGTACAAACATTCTTGCCCATATCTTGATATGGTTAACAAATGAAGAGTTACCCATTTTGACAAACTTGAGTCGTATAGTCTAATTGTTTGCATTCTCTCAAATGACCTTATAAGAGCGTAGCGTGCCCGAATCTGAAAAATGAAGTGAGTAGATAGAATCAAATTAAAATGGAAATTCTACTGTAGAACTGGAAACTTTTATTTTTATTTTACATACGATCTTCATTTCATTAATTTGTTTATGGAATTTAATAGATTTATTATTAGATTTGAAGTATTTAAAATCTATTTTTTTTTACTAACAGATAATCATTTTTAGTTTTTTTTAATGTGCACAAAAATAATGTCCATTTAAAATCTATTTTTTTTTACTAACAGATAATCATTTTTAGTTTTTTTAATGTGCACAAAAATAATGTCTAATTTTTTATTAAGAATGAACACTATTTAATTGATGCATCTAATTCTAAATGTTTCATGTTAAAATATTACTTTATAAGATAAAATGGTTTATAATTCATTTTTTATGAGTAAAATTCATTTTTATAATTGCTATAAATAACAATTATAACCCTTTTATCTTATAAAGTAATATTTTACATGACACATTTTTTTTCGCATTGGATCAACTGAAACTCCACTTAATTCTAAAATTATCGAAATTTTTTTTAATTGTTACTACCATGAAAGATTATTGTAAAATATTACAAATATAAAATAAATATTAAAATATATATGTTTTAAAAAGAACGGTTATTGTAAATTAATTCCCATCACACATTTATAAAATAAAATATAACTGAATGTATTAAAAATTTTGAAATACTGAAACCTCGCAAAACTCACGGAAATTCATTCTTCGAATACTGAAATTCAAAAGGAGATACTTTACTGAAGATATCGAATCAAAATTTTTGTGATTTTAAATAAAAATGTAATTTTTCATAAAATGCGATTTTCTTGGAATGCATTTCAAATTTTTATTGAATTGTAAAACAGTATATATATTCTCTATATATATATATATCTATTCTATGTAATCTCTATATATGTATTCAAAATTCTCAGATAGGGTTACAGTTCAGCCACGAAATAAATCATTTTTAGTGAAAAGTATGACTGTTTTTGTTATTTTAAACAAATGCAAATAATTTAACATATGAAATCTTTGCAGTTCGTGAGTATCTAAACACTGCATAGGAACCTTTTTTTTTATTTTTTAATATTGCATTTCATAAATATAAATAATTAAATGTTCATACCATTTTGTTTAATTGTTTAACTAAGCAAACCACAATAGAGATATTTTGCATAGAAAAACAAATCTTTCCAAAATGTTAAATGGTTATTTGGCTTAGAAAACATTGCCTGAAAATGTTTTGCATAACAATAGAATTATTCATTTTACCTATACGAAGAAAAAATAAAATCTAATTAAATAAAATACTTTTAAAACTAAACCGACGTTTTTTTTGAATTTATTTATTTGCAGTAATACTTTTAAAAATTTATTCTATAAATGCTGTTAGTACATAAATAACAGTAAATACTATTCATAGAGTTTTAAAAATCTTAAAGAATTTAAATATTTTCTTTAACGACATATTACTTATAAATTACATATGGGTACATTTTTATTAAAAATGGAAATGCATTTAGTTTGCTTATAAGAATACATTGTCTCAAAATTAAGTTATTATAAGCGATTACCAAAATATTTTCGTAACACTTAATGTCATCATCAAGCATGTTAAATCTCTGATAGCATTCGAAGCTGTTCTATCAATTAATAATTTGATACTGATAAATTAATTTTATATTTTTCCTAATTCTTTCTCCCTTAATGGATGATATTTTGTGAAATATCATATTGGAATTTTGGCAAATTTGGAATTTTTTTCTCTAATGATACTATGTATCAAGTGAGACAATCCACAATAGCATATCAGGAAAAAACACACGAAAATTCGATTTTGCAGAATTATCTTCTTACAACAGACTTTTAAAAAATAAAAATATTAAAACAGAATTTAATTTCTCATTTCGACATCCCTTTCGTCACAATAGAAAGTTTTCTTTCAAAAAGTCATACTACCCACATTCTATTATTTGTGGTAACGATTTCTTAAGTTTACATGAAAAGTTATTTCACAGAATTCACATTTTCTTGCAGATCAACAGAAGAATACACATTTTCCAAATCTCAATCTCTATAACTTCTTTCTGAATACTCGAGAAAGAAAGAAAGACAGTTTCTCGATTTCACCAACACCATTTTTATAGCAAAAAAAATCCTCTTTCACGATTTGCATCATTTCTGCACCACTGCCAGGCTTGACACAAATATCTCGGCGCTGAACCCAGAAAACGCTTATTTTCCGTATCGTTCGTTCCGTGAAAATCAGTGAGGAAAAAAAAACATTTCTTTGTCAATTCACTTGTAGTTTAACACCTCACCTGAGTAGTGTAGTGGAATTAGCTATCTGCATGGAACACTCATTCTTTTTCAATTTTTTTTCCTGTGCAGAAATCATGCAAACACGTTTTACTTTTTATTCTCATATAGATTTCTAAAGTGGAATTTTTGATACACTGTTACTTTATTTCAATTTTTCTGAATAGAGAGTTTGAAAGAGAGGTTGCATTTTTCTAAAAATAAATCAATAATTGTTGAAAGCTACTTACGAAAATTAATATGATAACTAATTTGAGATTTGAAATATCTTTTATTTGGACTGGAAATTTTGTAAATGCATTTTAAAGAGAAAATTATAAAAATTAAAAAACAAACTTTTCAAGATTTGAAATAAAATGTTTAGTAAAACTAGCATTAAAATTAATTTCGTTTTCAGTAGATATTGATATTTAAAAAAGAATGCATTATTTAAATTTCTCTTAATTTTTTGAAAAGTTCCCTAAGCAACTAAATTATTAATTTTGAAGGATTATTAATATACGAAATATATAGTGTAAGTTTATGCATGTATATGACTGCATGAAAACACCCACGAGTTGTAGTCGAAGCCAAGTGGGTTTTGTTAATTAAGGAAAATGTCAAATTTTTTCTTTCGCTGAACTTTAATATAATTTCTTTAGAAATCGAGTATGTTAGTTGAAGATTGATCAGGTAGTCTCTCATTATTGTAATACTGGCTGTTTGGTCTTGGTGGCTTGGCCTTTATAATAAAAAATGACAATGTGACGTAATTACTACTGAATAGCTCCTTTCAAAAATTTAATTTCCTTTTCTTTTTTCATGTGAAATTTCTTCTTTTGAAACCCCTGAAGTTCTTATTTCTTGAAGCTAAAATTTATTTCTCTTAACTGGAGAATGTTTGGAACTTGTACTTGTAATTTTGTAGTTTTTTCTCTACTGATACTATGGACCAAATGAGACAATCCACATTATCATAACAGAATAAAAAGCCACACACAAAACTTCAAACCTTTAAGAATTATCTTCATTCAACAGATTTTCAAAAATAAAAATATTAAAACAGAATTTAATTTCACATTTTGACATTCCTTTCGACACAATAGAAAGTTTTCTTTCAAAAAGTCATACTACCCACATTCTATTATTTGTGGTAACGATTTCTTAAGAATATAACCTCACAGTTTACAGAAAAGTTATTTCGCAGAATTCACATTTAGTTGCTGATCAACAGAAGAATATACATTTTCCAACCTCAATCTCCATAGCTTCTTTCAGAATGCTCGAGAAAGAAAGAAAGATAGTTTCTCGATTTCATCAAAACCATTTTTATAACAAAAAAATCCTCTTTCACGATTTGCATCATTTCTGCACCACTGCCAGTCTTGACACAAATATCTTGGCGTTGAACCCAGAAAACGCTTATTTTCCGTATCATTCGTTCCGTGAAAATCTGTGAGGACAAAAAAAATAACATTTCTTTGTCAATTCACTTGTAGTTTAACATCTCACCTGAGTAGTGTAGTGGAAATAGTTATCTGCATGGGACGCTCTTTCTTTTTCAATTTTTTTTTTTCCTGTGCAGAAATCATGTAAACACGTTTTACTTTTTATTCTGACATAGATTTCTGGAATAGAATTTTTGATACACTGATATTGGCTTTTATTTCGATTTTTGGAATAGAAAGTGTGAAAAAGAGGTTGCATTTTTCTGAAAAAATTTATATTTGTTGAAAGCTACTTACGAAAATTAATATAATAACTAATTTGAGGTTTGAAATATCTTTTATTTGGACTGGAAATTTTGTAAATGCATTTTAAAGAGAAAATTATAAAAATAAAAAATAAAAAACTTTTCAAGATTTGAAATAAAATGTTTAGTAAAACTAGCATTAAAATTAATTTCGTTTTCAGTAGATATTGATATTTAAAAAAGAATGCATTATTTAAATTTCTCTTAATTTTTTGAAAAGTTCCCTAGTCAACTAAATTATTAATTTTGAAGGATTATTAATATACGAAATATATAGTGTAACTTTATGCATGTATATGACTGCATGAAAACATCCCCCAGTTGTGGTCGAAAGCCAAGTGGGTTTTGTTAATAAAGGAAAATGACAAATTTCTTCTTTTGCTGTGCTTTAATATAATTTCTTTAAAAATCGAGTATGTTAGTTGAAGATTTAGCAGATTGTCTCTCATTATTGTAATACTGGCTGTTTGGTCTTGGTGGCTTGGCTTTTATAATAAAAAAATGACAATGTGACGTAATTACTACTGAATAGCTCCTTTCAAAAATTTAATTTCCTTTTCTTTTTTAATGTCAAATTTCTTCTTTTGAAACCCCTGAAGTTCTTACTTCTTGAAGCTAAAATTTATTTCTCTTAACTGGAGAATGTTTGGAACTTGTACTTGGAATTTTGTACTTTTCTCTAATGATACTATGGACCAAATGAGACAATCCACATTAGCATAACAGAATAAAAAAACCACACACAAAACTTCAATCTTTAAGAATTATCTTCTTTCAACAGATTTTCAAAAATAAAAATATTAAAACAGAATTTAATTTCTCATTTCGACATTCCTTTCGACACAATAGAAAGTTTTCTTTCAAAAAGTCATACTACCCACGTTCTATTATTTGTGGTAACGATTTCTTAAGAATATAACCTCGCAGTTTACATGAAAAGAGACACAGAGTTTACACAAACGCAGTTTACACAGAGTTCCCATTTTCTTGCAGATCAACAGAAGAATATACATTTTCCAACCTCAATCTCCATAACTTCTTTCAGAATACTCGAGAAAGAAAGAAAGATATTTTCTCGATTTCAGCAACACCATTTTTATAACAAAAAAATCCTCTTTCCCGATTTGCATCAATTCTGCACCACTGCCAATCTTGACACAAATATCTTGGCGTTGAACCCAGAAAATGCTTATTTTCCGTATCGTTCGTTCCGTAAAATCAGTGAGGACAAAAAAAAATAATGTTTCTCTGTCAATTCATTTGTAGTTTAACATCTCACCTGAGTTGTGCAGTGGAAATAGCTATCTGTATGGAGCACTCTTTATTTTCAATTTTTTTTTTGTGCAGAACTCATGTAAACACGTTTTACTTTTTATTCTCATATATATAAACTTCTGGAAAGGAATTTTTGATACATTGTTACTTTACTTTCAGTTTTTTTAATAGAAATTGTGAAAGAGAGGTTATATTTTTCTGAAAATGTTTAAAATAATTGTTGAAGGCTACTTACGAGAATTAATATAATAAGTAATTTGAGATTAGACATTTTTTTTTTTTTTTTTTTAAACTGGAAATTTTGAAAAGGGATTTTGAAGAGATAATTAAAAAATTTTAAAGAAACTTTTCAAGTTTTGAAAAAAATGTTTAGTAAAATTAGCATTATAATTCTTTTTCTTTTCATTAAATATGGATATTTAAAAAAGAATGCATTATTTAAATTTCTCTTAAACCTGAATTAAAAATCGTAACTATTGGGGACAAAATATTAACTTTTGCCACTGGATGATTGAACCTAATGCGGAACGCAGTAAGAAATCATCGAAATTAGCATAAAATAGTATCATTATATTTATATTATAATAATTTTTGTAGTTAAATTAAAAAGAATTATTTTTCTATAAATATTGCCAGATGACAATTACATTTTAGCTGTTACTATGCTTAAATATCACTACTTTAAAAATCGAATTTATTAATTGAAGATTGAGACAGATTGACTTTCAACGATTGTTGTACCGTCTGTTTGGTTTTGGAGCTATGGTTTTCATAACAAAAAATGCAAAAGTGACATAGCTGCTCTGTATAGTCCCTTTCAAAAATGTTATTTTCCTTTCCTTCTTAACGACGAATCTCTTCTTTTGGAACTCCTGGTGTTTTGAATTCTTGAAGCTAAAATTTATTTCCCTTAACTGGAAAGATTTTGGAACCTGGGAAATTCTGAATTTTTCTCTCTAATAATACCATCGATCATGTGAAACAATCCACAATAGTGTAACAGAAGAAAAAAACACACAAAAGTTCAAACTTCAAGAATTATCTTCTTTCGACAGATTTTCTAAAAATAAAAATATTAAAACAAGAATTTAATTTCTCATTTCGACTTCCCTTTCGACACGATAGAAAATTTTCTTTCAAAAAGTCATACAACCCACACTCTGCTATTTGTTTTAACGATTTCTTAAGAACCTAACCTCACATATTTATTACATTAATTTAAATCGTAAGTGTTAAGTTAAAAGAGCATTAACTTTTGTCACTGGATGATTGAATCTAGTGCAGAAAACAATAAGAAATCATCAAAAATAGCATAGAATAGTATTATTTTCAATACATTATAAATATTTTGTAGCTAAATTATAAAGAAAATATTTCTATAAATATCGTCAGATGAGAGTTACATTTCAGCTGTTGATATTCATTAATATCACTTCTATAAAAATCAAGTATATTAGTTCAAGAGTGAAACAGATTGTTTACCATTGAGAAATGTAATAGCTGTTTGGTCTTGGAGTCTTGGATTTCATATTAAAAATGCAAATATGACATATTTTCCACTGATTAGCAACTTTCAAAAATGTTATTCTCCTTTCTCTCTAAACGTCATATCTTCTCTTTTTGAACTCCTGGCGTTTTGACTTCTGGAAACTAAAATTTATTTCTTTTAATTGGAAAATTTTTGGAACCTGTAAAATTTTGAAATTTTTCTCTAAAGCTACTATGGACAAAGTGAGAAAATCCACATTAGTATAGCAGGAAAAAAAAAAATTTCAATTTTTAAGAATTATCTTCTTACAACAGATTTTCTAAAAATAAAAATATTAAAACAGAATTTAATTTCTCATTTCCACATCCCTTTCAACACAATAGAAAGTTTTCTTGCAAAAAGTCATACTACCCACATTTTATTATTTGTGGTAACGATTTCTTTAGAATATAACCTCACAGTTTGCATAAAAAGTTATTTCACAGACTTCACATTTTCTTGCAGATCAAGAAGAATACACATTTTCCAAACCTCAATCTCCATAACTCCTTTCAGAATACTAGAGAAAGAAAGAAAGATAGTTTCTCGATTTCACCAACACCATTTTGATAAGAAAAAAATCCTCTTTTACGATTTGCATCATTTCTGCACCACTGGCAGGCTTGACACAAATTTACTCGGCGTTGAACCCAGAAAACACTTATTTTCCGTATCGTTCGTTCAGTGAAAATCAGTGAGGACAAAAAAAAATAACGTTTCTTTGTCAATTCACTTGTAGTTTAACACTTTACCTGAGTAGTGTAGTGGAAATAGTTATCTGCATGGAACTCTCTTTCTTTTTAATTTTTTTTCCCGTGCAGAAATCATGTAAATACGTTTTACTTTTTATTCTCATATAGATTTCTGGAATAGAATTTTTGATACACTGTTACTTTAGTTCAGTTTTTGGAATAGAAAGTGTGAAAGAGAGTTTGCATTTTTCTGAAAATATTTAAAATATTTGTTGAAAGCTACTTACGAGAATTAATATGATAACTAATTTGAGATTTGAAATATATTTTATTTGGACTGGGAATTTTGTAAATGCAATTTAAAGAGCAAATTCTAAAAATTAAAAAAAAAAAAAAAAACTTTTCAAGTTTTGAAATAAAATGTTTAGTAAAATTAGCATTAAAATTAATTTCGTTTTCAGTAGATATTGATATTTAAAAAAGAATGCATTATTTAAATTTCTCTTAATTTTTTTAAAGTTCCCTAGCCAACTAAATTATTAATTTTGAAGGATTATTAATATACGAAATATATAGTGAAAGTTTATGCATGTATATGACTGCATGAAAACATCCCCGAATTGTAGTCGAAAGCCAAGTGGGTTTTGTTAATTAAGGAAAATGTCAAATTTATTCTTTCGCTGAGCTTTAATATAATTTCTTTAAAAATCGAGTATGTTAGTTGAAGATTGGTCAAATTGTCTCTCATTATTGTAATACTGGCTGTTTGGTCTTGGTGGCTTGGCTTTTATAATAAAAAAAATGACAATGTGACGTAATTACTACTGAATAGCTCCTTTCAAAAATTTAATTTCCTTTTCTTTTTTAATGTCAAATTTCTTCTTTTGAAACCTCTGAAGTTCTTACTTCTTGAAGATAAAATTTATTTCTCTTAACTGGAGAATGTTTGGAACTTGCACTGGAATTTTGTACTTTTCTCTGTAATGATACTATGGACGAAATGAGACAATCCACATTAGCATAACAAAATAAAAAACCACACACAAAACTTCAATCTTTAAGAATTATCTTCTTTCAACAGATTTTCAAAAATAAAAATATTAAAACAGAATTTAATTTCTCATTTCGACATTCCTTTCGACACAATAGAAAGTTTTCTTTCAAAAAGTCATACTACGCACGTTCTATTATTTGTGGTAACGATTTCTTAAGAATATAACCTCGCAGTTTACATGAAAAGAGACACAGAGTTTACACAAACGCAGTTTACACAGAGTTCCCATTTTCTTGCAGATCAACAGAAGAATATACATTTTCCAACCTCAATCTCCATAACTTCTTTCAGAATACTCGAGAACGAAAGAAAGATATTTTCTCGATTTCAGCAACACCATTTTTATAACAAAAAAATCCTCTTTTCCGATTTGCATCAATTCTGCACCACTGCCAATCTGGACACAAATATCTTGGCGTTGAACCCAGAAAATGCTTATTTACCGTATCGTTCGTTCCGTAAAATCAGTGAGGACACAAAAAATTAATGTTTCTCTGTCAATTCATTTGTAGTTTAACATCTCACCTGAGTTGTGTAGTGGAAATAGCTATCTGTATGGAACACTCTGTATGCCTTACTTTTTGGACCCCATAGCATGTTTTGTCTACGTCTTGTCTGCCATAAATACTTTACTATATATGAAATGATTAATATTTTTGAAAATTGAAATACTATTTCATTAAAATAATAATTATTATTATTATTTTCACAATATGCTTTATATTATACATGCTTATATATTTATATACACACCTAAACTATATATATACATATGGAATTTCAATATTTTATTCAAGAAAATTTAGATTAAATTCATTTATTTTGGCCAAAATTAGCGAAGTATTAATGTTTTTAAATTTTTTATAGAACTTTATGATTAAAAGAAATAATTATTTATTTTATGTTAAAAATAAAAATTAAATGGCAAAGCGATTTTTATAAAAATTAAGATAAAGCAACGGAAAATATTTTCAAAAAGAACTCGAGCATGTCTGTAAAATGAATTACTGCACTATGCATCTTTTCTTTCGAAGAACATTATATTCTAATTCTTTTAAAAACTAAAAATGAAAAAGAAATGCTTACCTACCTGCTTGTCCACTTCGTCGTGTCGTTTGACTTAATAGCTTGTAGAAATTTCAAAAACTAAAAAGGCCAACAAAGTTCTTTAAAAGAAAAACTCCAGTCCATTTTGAACAAAACTAACACTACTTATTTTATATATTGCGCTTTTATTTTTTTCTACTTTTGTTTAGAGAGCTGACACATAATGAAGACCTTATAAATCAGCGTACATTCTTCTGCCATTACTTAGCCTTCTCGAACAAACATTGGGTTGCATGTAAAACAAGAAAATGGGCGGGGAAGTGTTAATCAATGGAGGTGCAATTACAAATAGTAATTAAGTTAGCCAAGTAATTAGGATTTTGTATCAAGAAGAAGCTAAGAAAGCTACAGAAAAGGGGAAAGAAATTCGGTCTTCTAACATGGCACATGCAATAATTGAAATTCAAATGTACTCGGTACTAATTGAAGTCGCTAGGAAGTTAGTTACAGATGAAATGGCGTCCTTAGATGCAAGTGCAAACTTAATGAAAGTCGTTAATACGTTTTTATAGAGTATCTCTTAAGCAGAAGATTTAACTAATAGAGTCAAATGAATTCAGGTATAAGTAAGGTTTTTATACATTATGACCACGACCATAAATGCTTAATTTATATGAAATGGATATTACTTCCGTAATAGAAATATTATTTCATTAAAATAATAATAATCTTATTTTATATAATAAAACAGTTATTAGGGTATAATGTTAATGTCGTCTATGCCCTCGCTGCGCCATGTCTGCCATACATGCTTACTATATATGAAATGATTAATATTTTTGGTAATTGAAATATTTTTTCATTAAAATAATTATAAAAACTTTATTTGATATAATAAAACACTTATTAAGGTATAATGTTAATATCATATACTACTATGTACAAAAAGTAAGACCATTAATTTTTTTTTTTGAAAACTCGAACTTTATTTCATCGTTTTCAAAGTACTCATCTGGACAAATTGCACTTAGAGCAACGTTCTTCAAATCTTCAATGCACGTTAAAAAGTCATTGGCAGGGATGGCTTTCAAAGCCCGCTGCGATTCACGCTGATTCTCTTCAATCGGCTCAAAACGGGTATACTATTATAATAAAATTATTTTGGTAATTGAAATATTATTTCATTAAAATAATAATAATTATTATTATTTTCATAATATGCTTTATATTATTTATGCATATATATTTATATACACACCTAAATTATCTATATACATATTGAATTTTAATATTTTATTCAAGTAAATTTTGATTAAATCCATTTATTTTGGGTTAAAATTTACGATTTGTTGATGTTTTCTAGATTTGTCAAGAACTGCATGATTAAAAGAAATCATTTAAGAGTTGTTTCTATCAAAATTCAACTTCCATTTCAACTTTATTGAATCAAGTACAATTAAAAAGCAGTTAAAAAATATTCATATACGAAGAAAAATGGTTATTTCTTTTATGTTAAAAATAAAAATTAAATGACAGAGAGAGTTTTATAAAAATTAAGATAAAGCAAAGGAAAATATTTTCCAAAAAGCACTCGAGCATGTCAGTAAAATGAATTGCTGCACTATGTATCTTTTCTTTTGAAAAACATAATATTATAATTATTTTAAAAACTAAAAAAGGAAAAGAAATATTTACTTACCTGCTTGCTGACTTCGTCGTTTGACTTAATTGCTTGGAGATATTTCAAAAAATAAAAACATCAACAATGCCTGGAAATGTCTTCAGAAAAAAACACCACTCCATTTTGGACAAAACTAACACTACTTCTTTTATGTATTGCACTTTTATTTTTTTTCACATTTGTTTGGAGAGTCAACACATAATGATAACCTTCTAAATCAACGTGCATTCTTCTGTCATTTCTTAGCTCCTCGAACAAACATTGGGTTCGTGAAATAAGAAAATGGACGGGGAAGTGTTAATCAAGGGAGGTGCAATTACAAATAGTAATTAAGGAAGCCAAGTAATTAGGATTTTGTATCAAGAAGAAGCCAAGAAAGCTGCAAAAAAGGGAAAGAAGTTCGGTCTTCTGACATGGCACTCGGTGCTAATTGAAGTCGCAGGGATGTTAGTTACAGATGAAATGGCGTCCTTAGATGCAGCTGCAAACTTAATGAAAGTCTTTAATAAGTTTTTATACCGCATCTCTTAAGGAAAAGACTTAACTATTAGAATTCAATCGATTTAGGTATAAATAAGTTTTGTATACATTATGACCATAAACATGGCACACAAATAATTTATGTTAACCATTTTTTAATTTTGTTTCTTTCAATAAATTCAATTCAACCATAAATTTTTAAAATATTCTCTCTTAATCAATTTTAATTCTATATGAATATTATAGCGATAATATACTAGAAAATAAATTGTTTTGAAATAGCAATAATCTATTTCCTATAACAATTCATCAACTTTATTTATTTTACAATTTATTTAGTAAAACACCAAGGAAAAATGTCAATTTTATAATCATTAAAATTTCACCTGATATTATAATTGCCCTTATATTTATTCATATTGAATATTAATGTTTTTTCAAGTAAAGGCTTATTAAATCCATTGATTTTGATCAAAAATTTACGGTTTATTAATTTTTTATAATTTTAAAAAAACTTTATGATTAAAAGAAATAATTAAAAGAGTTGTTGAAAATTCCACGGTTTCTATCAGAATTAAACTTCAACTTTTTTGATTCGAGTACAATAAAAAGCAGTTTAAAAAAATTCATGCGGAAAGAAACAGGGTTATTTATTTTATGTTAAAAATAAAAATTAAATGACACAGCGAGTTTTACAAAAATTAAGATAAAGCACCGGAAAATGAGCTTGAAAAAGAGCTCGACCATGTCTGTAACATGAATTACTGCACTATGCATCTTTTTTTTTGAAAAACATTATATTATAATTCTTTTAAAAACTAAAAAAGGAAAAGAAAGACTTGCTTACCTGCTTGCATATTTCGTCGTTTCACTTAATTTCTTGGAGAAATTTCAAAAAATAAAACATCAACAAAGCCTGAAAAGGTCTTTAGAAAAAAAACACCACTCCATTTTGGACAAAACTAACACTACTTCTTTTATATATTGCACATTTTTTTCTAGCTTTGTCTAGACAGCCAAAGCATAATGAAAACCTTCTAAATCAACGTACATTCTTCTGCCATTACTTATCTTTCTCGAACAAACATTGGGTTGCACGTAGAATAAGAAAATGGACGGGGAAGTGTTAATCAAGGGAGGTGCAATTACAAATAGTAATTAAGGTAGCCGAGTAATTAGGATTTTGTATCAAGAAGAAGCCAAGAAAGCTGCAAAAAAAGGGGAAAGAAATTCGGCCTTCTATTATGGCGCATGCAATAATTGAAATTCAAATGCACTCGGTGCTAATTGAAGTCGCTGGGAAGTTAGTTACAGATGAAATGGCGTCCTCAGATGCAGCTGCAAACTTAATGAAAGTCGTTAATAAGTTTTTATAGAGTATCTCTTAAGGAAAAGGTTTAACTAATAGAGTCAAATGGATTCAGGTATAAGTAAGATTTTTATATATGTATTTTGACTACGACCATAAAGGCCTAATGTATATGAATGGAATATAACTTCTGTAATTGAAATAGTATTTCATTAAAATAGTAATAAAATAATAATAATTATCATTATTTTCACAGTATGCTTTATATTATACATGCTTATATATACGCTTAAATTATATACATAAATATTGAATTTTAATATTTTATTCAAGAAAATTTTGATTAAATTAATTTATTTTGTGATGAAATATAAGATTTATTAATGTTTGCAATTTTTTATAGAGCTTCATGATTTCAAGAAGTAATTAAAGAGAAGTTTAAATTTCCATGATTTCTATCAGAATTCAACTTCAACTTCAACTTTATTGATTCCAGTACAGTTAAAAAGCTGCACAAAAATAATTTATTATAATTATTTTTAATTTTGTGACTTGCACTAATTAATTAAATTGCAAATTATGAAACATTGCAACCAGATAATATGTTAAAATATTCCAGCTTTATGAATTTTAAAGGTACAGATATTCTAGCAATAACATGATAAAAAATTAAATTGTTTTGAAATAACAACTTAACACTTTAGTAAAGGGATGGACCTACGTTAAAATGTTGATTTAATAATTATTATTTCATTGTATGCTTTATATCATGCAATCTTATATACATACCTAAATTTATAGATATTAAATTTTAATATTTTATTCAAGCCAATTTTGAATAAATCCAATTAATTTGCTCAAGAATTTACGATTTATTGTTTAGAAAACAACTCATGTATAAAATAAATAAAGAGTTATTAACAAATCCACGGTCTCTATGAGATTTCAACATCAGCTTCAACATGATTGATTCTAGTACAATTAAAAAGCAGTTTATTAAAAATTCATACGCAAAGAAAAATGGTTAATTATTTTATGTTAAAAATAAAAATTTAATGGCAGAGCGATTTTTATAAAAATTAAGGTAAAGCACCTGAAAATATTTTCCAAAAAAACTCGAGCATGTCTGTGAAATGAATTACTGCACTATGAATCTTTTCTTTTGAAAAAACTTTATACTATAATTCTTTTAAAAAATAAAATAAGGAAAAGTAATGCTTACGTACTTGTTGGCGCACTTCGTCGTTTGACTTAATTGCTTGGAGAAATTTCAAAAAATAAAAATATCAACAATGCTTGCAAAGGACTTTAGAAGAAAAACACTACTCCCTTTTGGACAAAACTAACATTAATTCTTTTATATATTGCACTTTTACTTTTTTTACTTTTGTTTAGAGAGCCAACGCATAATGAAAACTTTCTAAATCAACGTACATTCTTCTGTCATTACTTAGCTTTCTCGAACAAACATTGGGTTGCACGTGAAATAAGAAAATGGACGGGGAAGTGCTAATCAAGGGAGGTGCAATTACAGATAGTAATTAAGGTAGCCGAGTAATTTGGATTTTGTATCAAGAAAAAGCCAAGAAAGCTACAAAAAAAGGGATAGAAATTCGGCCTTCTAACATGGCATATGCAATAATTGAAATTCAAATGCACTCGGTACTAATTGAAGTCACTGGGAAGTTGGTTACAGATGAAATGGCGTCCTCAGAAGCAGCTGCGAAATTAATGAAAGTCGTTAATACGTTTTTATAGAGCATCTCTTCAGGAAAATATTTAACTAATAGAGCCAAATGGATTCAGGTATCAGTAAGGTTTTTAGACATTATGGCCAAGAGTATAAATACTTAATATATATTAAATGAGTAGTACTTTTGGTAACTGAAAGATTTTTTCATTAAAATAATAATAAACATAATAAAATAATAATAATTTTTATTACCTTTTCAAACCTGCTTTATATTATACATGCTTAACTTATATATAAATACATCTGGAATTTGATTATTTTATGCAAGGAATTTTTGAATTCATTCATTCATTATTTCATTATTCGTTATTTCAATTTAATTCATTCATTACTTCATTATTAATTATTTCAAATTTATTCATTCATTCATTATTTTGAGCTAATATTTAAGATTTATTAATGTTTTCAATTATTTTATAGAACTTCATGATTAAAAGAAAGAATTAAAAAGTTGTTAAAAATCCCATGGTTTCTATCGGAATTTAACTTCAACTTTATTGATTCAAGTACAATTAAAAAGCAGTTTAAAAAAATTCATACGAAAAGAAAAATGGTTATTTATTTTATGTTAAAAATAAAATTTAAAAATAAATAACGAAGTGATTTTTACAAAAATGAAATAAATCGCAGGAAAGTAAAATTAATTACCCTACCTAGCAATACTGTCTGTAAAATGAGTTACTGCACTATGGCTCTTTTCTTTTGAAAAACTTTATATTATAATTCTTTTAAAAACTAAAAAAGGAAAAATAAATGTTTACCTACCTGCTTGCCCACTTCGTCGTTTGATTTAATTGTTTGGAGAAATTTGAAAAAGTAAAAACATCAACAATGCCTGGAAATGTCTTTAGAAGAAAAACACACTCCATTTTGGACAAAACTAACACTGCTTCTTTTATATAATGCACTTTTACTTTTTATATTCTTGCTTAGAGAGCCGACACATAATGAAAACCTTCTAAATCAACGTACATTCTTCTGTCATTACTTAGTCTTCTCGAACAAACATTGGGTTGCTCGTAAAATAAGAAAATGGACGGGGAAGTGCTAATCAAGGAAGGCGCAATTACAAATAGCAATTAAGGTAGCCGAGTAATTAGGATTTTGTATCAAGAAGAAGCCAGGAAAGCTACAAAAAAAGGGAACCAAATTCGGCCTTCTAACATGGCACATGCAATAATTGAAATTGAAATGCACTCGGCGCTAATTGAAGTCGCTGGGAAGTCAATTGCAGATGAAATGGCGTCCTTAGATGCAGCTGCAAACTTAAAGAAAGTCGTTAATAAGTTTTTATAGAACATCTCTTAAGGAAAAGATTTAACTAGTAGAGTCAAATGCATTCAGGTATAAGTAAGTTTTTCTTACATTATGGCCCAACCATAAATGCTTAATATATATGAAATGAATATTACTTTCATAATTGAAATATTATTTCATTAAAATAATAATAATCTTATTTTATGTAATAAAATAGTTATTAGAGTTTACTGTTAATGTCGTCTATGCCTTCACTATGCCTTGACTGCCATAAATGCTTACTATATATGAAATTATTAATATTTTTGGTATTTGAAATATTATTTGATAAAAATAATAATAAAACCCTTCATTTTATATAATAAAACAATTATTAGTGTATAATGTTAATGCCTTATACTAATGTGCCCAAAAAGTAAGACTAATTTTTTCTTTTCAAAAACTCTTTATTTATTCTTTCAAATTTATTTCATCGCTTTTAAAGTAATCCCCTCTGAACACAATGCTCTTATGCCAAAAAATTTTCAAATCCTCAATGTTAAAAAGTCATAGGCAGTTATGGCCTTCAAAGCGAGCGGCGATTCATGTTGAATCTCTTCAATCGACTCGAAATGGTGTCCCCGGAGTGGTCTTTTAAGTTTAGGGAATAGCCAGTTTTAGTTTAGGGAATCACTCAATATGAGTACGGTGGTTGTGGAACGATATGGGTGTCCTTTTTGGGTTCAGTGTTTTAGGCTACCAATCGAGATTTGACGCGATTGAGCCCTTTTGAATTTTTTGGACGTGAGTTTCGTCGGTTGAGGTTGATGTTCGAACAGAGGGCTCTTCGTGTTCAAAGCGTTCTCTGCCTTCTTTGAACTGTTTATACCACTTCTAAACATTTCTTTCCGATATAGAAATGCCCACCGATTACCTTCTGCAACATTCTATACGTTTCCGCAAACAAAATGTAACGCAAATTTTCTTTGCTCAATTAATTCAAACATTTCAAAATCGACAGAATCAGTTTTACCGATTCACAAAGCCAAGCGTAACTCAAACACTAATAAAATTTTTTATATCAAATTTCACAAAGATATCAAGGACAGTGCTATCAAACTAAAAAAGAAAAAAAATTGAAATTGCATAAGCCCCGGGAATTTTAAATTAAAAATTGGTTTTACTTTTTTAAACACTGTAGTAGGATTTTAAAAATGAACAGCTTGAATATTTGACTTAATGTCTAAAAATAATTGTAAAAACACCACAGGAAAATTTTTAAAGCGTTTATAAGCTTATCAAGTTCAAAATGGAGAAATTGATATACTTTAAAAAAAGAATATGTTTGGGCAGAAAGAAAAAAAAATATTAATTAAAATTAATTAATTTATTTTCATTTACTTGTAAAGTTGTTTATATAAAGCTAGTTACGTAAATAGTTACTGTTAAATAATTTATTAGATATTAATAAAGACTAAGAACCTTCAGAAAGGTTTCAAGAACTAAATAAATTAAACTGAAAAAAAAAGAGAAAATCATGTTTCCTCAACTTGTTATTAAGTTTATTTTTCAAAAAAAAATAAGCTATATTATTTTTTCCTATTTATATTTTACATAAAAATTTTTACCTGCATACTCTTAGTACCAAAACAAAAAAAAAATGATTTATTATTATTAGAAGTTTGATGTCACCAATAATGTTTACAAAAGCTAGGAAAAAAAAACTAGGAAACTTTCACTTTTAGGATTAGAAACTTTTATCATGAAGACCTCCAATCAAGGTTTCCGGAAACAGCTAATGAAATATTTATGTGTAAATGCAATTAATCCATTAAGGGTTGCCAGCTAGACGAAATTACCCAATAGAAAGGGTTGGAAATCAGGTAACTTTCTTCAAGATATTCACTTCATAAATTCTTTAAAAAAAGACTTTA
Organism: Caerostris darwini; assembly: GCA_021605075.1. Taxonomy (NCBI): domain Eukaryota; kingdom Metazoa; phylum Arthropoda; class Arachnida; order Araneae; family Araneidae; genus Caerostris; species Caerostris darwini. Next base: position 18,873 of record BPLQ01002413.1, on the reverse strand, counting down.
TAAGTTTAAAGTGATGTAGTAGATTACCAGTAGTAATCATTATATCTTTATATATGTAATTCTACTGTACATGTGTTTGTCATTGAACTCCACTTAAACAGCTTGACCGATTTTGATGAAATTTTTTATGTGTGTTTGACAAAACATGGATAATGTTTTTAATTATATTTCCTTTGTTATAAATCGCCACCAGATAGTACTGAAGTATAGCAACTTCTATACCGTTCAACTAATAGCTATGAAAATTTGTAATAATATTTATTCGTGTAGAGGAAATGTGTCCACGCTATCAACTTTACTGCTACTTGCCACCAGATGGTACTGCAGCATTTCATCGTATATAACGTTCAAACGATATCCATGAAAATTAGTTTGCACATATACTATATTGGAACAGCGAGAATATATTCAAGATATGTAATTATCTGAAATGCATTTTTTTGGCAGGACAGCATATGCCAGGTTCTGTTATTATTTTATATAGTTATATTCCCTTTAGATAAAATTTATTTCCAAAATTAAACGATTTCATATTTTGCACACCAAAATTTCTATAAATATATTGTTATTCTCACAACGAATAACGAAAAAAGATAACATATGACTACAGGTTGAAAATACTAGGAATAAATCCTACAGAACGAAATCCTACAGTACGAAATGTAGTCAGTCAACTTTTCTACAACGTCAAAGAATATAATAAACGAGGAAGTGATAGTTCTTAAAACCAGTTAAGCTATTGTATTCTCCATGAAAATTAGTATGCACGTATATTGGAACATGGAGAATATATTCGCGATATGTAATTTTCTAAAATGCATTTTTTTTGGCAGGACTACTTATGCCGGGTTCTGCTAATAGTATATATATTTATGCTCCTTTTAGATAAATTAATTTATTTATAAATTTTATTTCGACAGTTAAACACTTTCATGCTTTGCACACCAAACCTTTTATAAATATGCGATGCGTACAACTAATAACGATATTCCGGGTTCTGCTAGGAGTTTATATATTTATACTCCTTTTAGATAAATAAAGTTATTTATAAGCATTATTTCCAAAATTAAACAATTTCATACTTTACACACCAAAATTTCTATAAATGTTTACGTCCTATATACGTTTAATGCAATTGTTATTCGTACAACGAATAACAAAAAGATAACTGCCTACAAGTTGAAAAGACTAGGAATAACTCCTACAAAAGAAAGACCATTGTACAAAATGTAGTCAGTCAACTTTTCTACAACGTCAAAGAATATAATAAATGAGGAAGTGATGGTTCACAAAAGCAGTTAAGCTATTGTATTCTAAGTTATGTGTCAGCTGTTTCGAAATGGCATCCATAATGAGAAATATTTCTGAGTTAGAGGGTTAAGATAGGGTGTCATTATACGTAGATTTGCAAAGGAATGTTCAAGGAACCTACTAAGTAATTCGAATACTGAAAAGAATTCATCTTTTTAGGTATGCTAAAACTTTGTTTTTAAGGTAAGGAAATGCTCTATTAAGCTCTTTTACTGTCATTAAGGGAAAAAATGAATTTTTCCTTCTTATAATGGTCTTTTCGTTATAATTTTCTGTAGCTTTTAGGGTAGAATTTTTTTATATGAGAAATAATGTGATGATAAAAATTATACTTCAGAATTCTGAGGTAAATATATATGTCTGTACACATTTTTTTTTACCATGTGCAAGGAAAAAATAGAATTGAAATATTAAAGAAACAGACGTTTTTCCCAGGGGCATAAAAAATACATTTTCATATGTATAAGACATTCAATAGAAACTTTATTAATAAATATATCAGATTTAGTATATTAATTTATATAAAATATATATTAGAAGTTTAAAAATATTTACAAAATTTTAATAACCTCACTTTATTTTAAAATAGTTAGGCTTTCGTAACAAAAGTATCAAGTTAGTTTATAATGTGTTAAAATGGAAATATAATGCATTTATATATATATACACTGAAGTGACAAAAGTCATGGGATAGCAATATGCAAATTTTCAGATGGCAGTAGCATTGCGTAGAACAGGTATAAATGCGCAGTGCTTTCGCAGAGCTTTCATTTCTGTTCAAGTTATTCGTGTGAAGAGGTTTTGACGGGATGATGACCGCACGACGGGAATTAGCAGACTTTGAACGCGGAATGTTAGTTGGAGCTAGACGCATGGGTCATGCCATTTCGGAAATCGTTAGGGAATTTAACATTCCCAGATCCACTGTGTCAAGAGTGTGCCGAGAGTATGGAATTTCAGGCATAACATCCCACCATGGACAGCGCAGTGGTCGACCGCCTGCACTTAACGACCGAGACCGGTGACGTCTGCAAAGAGTCGTAAATTCTAACAGACAAGCAAAACTGCGTCAAATAACCGCAGAAATCAATGTGGGACATACAAGGGACTTGTCTGTTAGAACTGTGAGGAGAAATTTGGCTCTCTTGGGCTATTCCAGCAGAAGACCGACTCGAGTGCCTTTACTGACAGAACGACTTCGCTTGCAGCGACTCTCGTGGGCACGTGAGCATATCGGTTGGTCCTTACATGAATGGAAAACCGTGGCCCGGTCCGATGAGTCACGATTTCAGTTGGTAAGAGCTGATGGTAGGGTTCGAGTGCGGCGCAGACCCCACGAAGCCATGGACACAAACTGTCAGCAAGGCACTGTTCAAGCTGGTGGTGGCTCCGTAATGGTGTGGGCTGTTTTTCATGGCATGTACTTGGTCCTCTGGTGCGACTTGACCGAACATTGACTGGAAATGCTTATGTTCAGCTAGTTGGAGATCACTTGCAGCCATTCATGGACTTCATGTACCCAAACAACGATGGGATTTTTATGGATGACAATGCGCCATGTCTCCGGGCCACAACTGTTCGCGATTGGTTTGAAGACCATTCTGGACAATTCCAACGAATTATCTGGCCATCTAGATCGCCCGACATGAATCCCATCGAGCATTTATGGGACATCATCGAGAGGTCTGTTCGTGCCCAAAATCCTGCACCATCAACGCTTTCACAATTATGGACGTCTATCGAGACAGCATGGCTCAATATTCCTGCAGAAGACTTCCAACGACTTGTTGAGTCCATGCCACGTCGAGTTGCTGCACTTCGCCGGGCGAAAGGAGGGCCGACACGATATTAAGAGGTATCCCATGACTTTTGTCACTTCAGTGTATATATATATATATTAAATGTCAATATATTGTAATTAATTATTTGATGAAATTCTAAATAAAATTCTTAAAGATTTCTTAAAGATTTGAAAAGCACTTAACGATTTTTTTCTTAAAGATTTGAAATAAACAAACGCTAAAGCACAGATGCATTATTTATCTAACCTAATTTATTCAGAAATAATTGTATATTATTAATATCGTACGTTATCATCATTATATTATTATAATATTATGTTATTACTTCATTTTAAATTATTGACAACTTTATACAAAACGTAATTTCTTTTATTGGAATTATCTAAGTATTTAGCTTATTGCTCGGATAAAAAATGTATTTAGAACAATATAGTAATGTAAATATAAAGTACTAAGAAAGCAGAGTTATATATAACGAAAAAAATTAAGTAACAAATGACATTTTTTATAAAGATATGAAAACACCTTAACATAATTATTTAAGAATGAAACTTTTACATAATTGAACTGAAAAATTAAACTTTTATTAATTAACTTTTAATTGAATTATATATCTTTGAAGCTGTTAAAATTAACTCAATAATATATCTAGCAAACCAATAAATTTTATTTAAAACGTAAATACTGCATACCAAATAATAAATTTCTATTTACATTTACTGAAAAATTATCCTAATGATCCTCTGATATACCTAATAATATAAATCTTACAGAATTTGATAAATGTGACTTGAAATTGAAATGGTTCTGAGATCATAAATCAAAGTACTTAAAGAGATAGAAAGTATCTATCAAACAATTTTCTATCTAAATGGAACAAATGACATTCCGTCTATCGCAATTTTTCAAATTATTTTCTGGGAACTCATCTTTCAAACACGTGAAGTTTTCAGGAATTTTGAAAAGCTGTAACGCATGAGGAGAATAAATATCTATTTACCGCAGCTATTTGTTAAAGAGATATGGATTCCAATAACGAGAGTTGATTCCTTTTCTGATCATTTCCTTCGTAAAATTGCTACTTACAGGCTTAAAAGAGTAGAAATGCTAACAATACATTTTTATTTTCTATTCATTTGATTGTTTTTTTTTTGTATCTTATATATTTGATGGATGAGGCTAAATAAGAATTCCGTGTTCCATTTATTTATGCTAAATGTTAGCTCAGCAAATCGAGAGTTTTAAAAGAAACATTTTTAAAAAATATCAAAATCTATTTTATTTCAAAAAGTTTTAGATATTTTTTTCATTGATCAATTTCATTTTTACCGAAATATTTTTTGAAATTTTACTTTAAAAAATTTATCATACTCACGGCTAGTATTAATTCGTTAAATTTATTAGTTTATAAATGGGAGTTAATGAAATTTTGTTTCCCCTTATGGTGAACATTACAGTCGCTACCTTCAGAAGTCAATAGACCCGATAAGTAATAGTAGAAGTCAATAGACCCGATGAGTCGAAATACTAACAATACCATTTTACATCCTATTATGTTGATTAATTTTTTAAACTTATATACACTCATGTCCATAAATTAAGGATAATTCAGAATCACACAGAAATTGAACTCTAAAATAAAATTTCACCTGTAGAATTATCACACACATCTTGAAGAAGAATATGCAAATTACAGGAAACCACCAGATGGCGCGGATAGTACGTCACAATGACGAGAGTGTAAGAGAGGGGTATATAAGGAATGGTGGCAAAGAAGTAAAATTGTTCACAAGCGCTTTAAAATCCTTTCAGTGCAATAATCGCATAGTTACGGCACAAAGGAAGCATTTGGATGATTTTTTACGTGGTAGAATTATCGGACGACTGGAATGTATATGTACCCAGCTGGAAGTATCCGAGGAACTTGGAATAGCCCAGAGTGTCAAATCCAGGCTTTGGCAACGATTCCAAGATGATGGTAATGTGAGTAGATGTTACAGCACAGGTAGCCCCCGAGTTACAACGCCGAATGAGTACCGGTATTTAGCAGTTACTGCCAAAAGAAACAGACGGAGCACAGTATCAGACCTGTCTCGTCAGCTCTCTTCAGCTACCGGTACGACAGTTTCAAGGCAGATCGTGTACAGACGCTTAGGGCTCATTGGTCTATATGCTCGTAGGCCTGCCAGATGTGTTCCACTTACCGCAACTCACTGTCGCCTGCGATTAACCTGGAGTAGAGAGCATGCATTGTGGACACCGCAACAGTGGTCTTGCGTGATGTTTTCCGACGAGTCCAGGTTTAGTTTGCAGTCTGATTCTCGCCGGACTTTCATATGGGGAGCGCCAGGTACCCGTTACCACCAAGAGAACACCATTGAACGACATCGTTACGGTGGTGCAGGATGGCTCGTTTGGGGAGGAATTATTCTTGGTTCCAGAACTGACCTGCATGCTCAGAGTGTAACGATGACAGGCCACATCTATCGGGATGTCATTCTGGAACAACATGTACAATTGTTTCGGGGCGTCATGGGTGCTGAATTTCTGTTTATGGATGACAACGCCCGTCCTCACCGTGCGAACATTGTAGACAAATGCCTTCAATTGGAGGATATCACCCGTATGGATTGGCCAGCATACTCACCGGACTTGAATCCAATAGAGCATGTGTGGGATATGCTTGGCCGACGAATTGCAGCCCGTCAACCTCCTCCCACCTGTCAACCGGAACTTCGGAGGGCATTGCTTGATGAGTGGTGTAATATTCCCCAAGATCAGATTGATAATTTGATACTCAGCATGCCTAGGCGTTGTAAGGCCTGTATTGCATCGTCCGGGAGACACAATCCATATTAACCATCATACTAACCATGTTATACTGTTTTTCGTAAATAGGTTCTTTTTTGAAATTTGCTCCAGGGAGTAAACATCGCAATTTTTATTAATTATGTCAAACATATAGCATCTTTTTTGCTCTTTACCTTGTGTTTAATAAATAGACTTTACAAATAAGTCAAATTTGTCTTGTTTCTGTCTCTTTCTTTGCCTGAACTTCATTATCCTTAATTTATGGACATGAGTGTATTTGATGGATGAGGATAGATATGAATTTTGTGTTCCGTTTTGTATTTATGCTAAATATTAAAAAAAATATCAAAATCTATTTCATTTAAAAAAAGTTTTAATTTTTTTTTCATTTATAAATTCAATTTTTAAAGAAATATGTTTTAAAGTCTACTTAAAAAAGTAACTTTACCTTACTCATGGCTTGTAATAATCCATTACATTTATTAGTCTATAAATGGGATTTCCGATGGTTCGGCTCCCTCTTATGATCAAAAATGCAGTCACCTCCTTCAGAAATTATTAGACCCAATAATGATTCCGACAGCATGTGAGATTCTCGCATTTAAAATCAAATTAGAGTCACTTCATTCAGAAAACAATATACTCAATAATAATTCATATAGCACGGGAGATTCTAGCATTTAAAATCAAATTGTAGTCATTTTCTGCAGAAGGCAATGGACTCAATAATGATTCTGATAGCACGAGAGATTTTCGTATTTAAAATCAAATTGCAATCACTTTCTTCAGAAGTCAATAGACACAATAATGATTTGGACAGCATGTGAGATTCTCTAATTAAAAAACAAACTGCTGTCATTTCCTTCAGATGGCAATATAACAAATAATGATTATGATGCTATGTTAGATTCCAGCATTTACAATCAAATTGCAGTTACTTCCTTCAGAAGACAATATACTCAATAATAATTCAGATAGCCTGTGAGATTCTCGCATTTAAAATCAAATTGTAGTCACTTCTTTCACAAGGCAAATATTCAATAAGTATGTTGAGAGCATGTGAGATTCCCGCATTTAAAATCAAATTGCTGTCACTTCCTTCTGAAGACAATAGACTCAATAATGATTCTAACAGCTTGTGCAATTCTTGCATTTACAATAAAATAGCTTGATAAGTTGTACCATTTAATATACAACAAAGGTTAAATTAATTTCAGAAGGCAATGTCATCTCACTGTTAAATATAAAATGAAAATAAATTTACATTTAATTTTACACTTCAACTTTGAAATTCATTTTAAGCATAATATTTTATCGAAAAAAATAATTTCTATAGTTAAAACAAATTATGTTTATCTAAGTAAATTTTCTAATCCTTCGAGATTTGTTAAAAATATTTCTTTTGGCTGATCAAAATTAATTTTACATTATCAATATTTTTCCCTGCATTGTAAAAACGTGGAAAGAAGAATATCTCCACTTTTTATAAATTGTAGTAAACATTTTTAATTTTCTGATAAGAATAGTCTAGGTAATGTAGAATTAAAAGAATATACTTTAGTTTTTAATTAAAACAAAATTACTTCTTAATCTTCTAGCTTAAAACTAACATCTCATTTCATGGTAAAACTCCTTTTTCGCGATCTAATTTTCAACAGCAACAAAAAGTTATTTAATCCTCACAACAATTTTTTTTTTTTTTTTTTTTTTTTACTTTTCATTGAGTAAGTTTTCATGTTTTGGAAAACTGTTTGTATTGCTTTCACGTTGGGAAAAAAATATGTAAATTTAAAAATAAAACTACAAATTTTGCATCATGTTTGTTCATTAAATTCTCATCCGAATGCATAAGTATAAATTATTATTTTTAACTAAACTTAACTTATCTACATGCAAATTTTGTTTTATTAAAAAAAAATCTGGTTTATTTTTGGTTTAAAATATTTATAAATGGGAGGAGTTTTACGAAAATATCTAAGGTTTTTTTAGAAAATCATTTGTTATTTTATTTGCAATGAAATAAGAGAAGTGTTTTTGTTTAACCATATTTTTATTTGCTACCATTTTAAAATGCTTAATACAGTTATGTAATAGTTGGGAAAGTGTTTTTTCTGTTGAGGGAAAAATTGTAAGCTGATGTGTTCCATTTACGTATTTTATGAACAATCCACCCTATGGATATTGAGAAGAGGGCATAGACTAGTGGTAACTGTCTTGCATGTACATGATCGAACTATTGATGGCTACCAAGCCGCCTGACTACCAATGATGAACGCTTCAGACACTTTGTCACAATCGCCATCGCACCTCCTTGTTTCTGAAGTTGCATGATCATCAACTAGCACTCTTTCCTTTTGGCACCACAGGTTTCAGTTTCGACTTCTGGCGGTGGCATGGATGCTTGTTAGTGGTTCGGAATATACGTTAAACTGAAGGTCCCGGACGAATTAGCCTAAAGTGTGCACAAAATGAGAGCGAGTTAGTGAATGTAGAGTGACAAACCAAACTTTGTTTCTGAATGCAGTGACGGAGGCTGAGGTCTACAATGGATTTAAATCTACATCGTTTTTTTTTTATTTTATAAAACAATTTTAACAATTGGTATGTAATTAACTTACAAATAACATTGTCACAAATGTAAATTATAACAGCCATAAACTATATGAATAAATATGCAAAATTACAGCAGTACAAAAACACTATACATAAGATAATGATCAAGTTATATATTAATGTTTTGTAATTAAAAATTTTCTCTGGAAGCAATTAGTGAGTTGTGACGAATTACAGAAAACCAAACATTCCTTTCTAAAAATGAACAAATAACACTGAAAAGTATTTTACATTGCAGCACGTAAAATGTTGGCTTATTATCTATTTATATTCAGTTACGTTAAAATATTTTTAGTTTCATGAAAATGATCTTTGTGACAATTTGACCAAATAAGGCTACCATCCCAACTTTATTGCATAGAATGCTGCTTTATTATATAGAATGCAAATACCATAAAAAGACGCAATTAAATACAAGCAATTTTAAAAGCAAGTTAAATGCAATCAATATATTTCAGCAAAATAAATTTGTTACATAAAAGTTTATAATGTGGCATTAACGTGATATGAAATCGTTTTTGTTGTTGTTGAACATCAGTGGGCATCGTGTTCTATTAATATATGCTATAAACAGTTTATTAAACGATAATCAGGAAATGACTTATTTCCAGAAATTTTGATGATAACTGCTCACATCTGTTTGTTAAATGAAGAAAACCTTGAAAACTCCACCAAACAGCCTCCTTATCGATGCTCGATCACCATCGAGTCTTTTATTATTTAAAAACAGTGACACAACAAACACAGCCAGTGTGTTTCAAATCTGAGCCCTTTTGCATGTTATCTGCTCTTGTACATGTTATGAGATATGCAATTAATTAAAATACTACTAATTTTATCAATATAATAAGCAAGGTACAAATACTGTTTTAAGATTATTTTAATGTGATTTATCTCATGATTTGTTGTTAATTATCATGGAATTTTCTTTAACAAAAAAATCAAGTTTTCAATTCATTAAGTTAATGTATTATTTTATCTTCTTTATTAAACTTTGCCGCTCATTAAATTTTATCCAACTTTCAAGATGTTATTAATCTTAATTTATCACATTATTGCCTTTAATGAATATATTATGAATTTTCACCAAGGTGATACAATTGCTTTTATTCTTCATAATAAATAAAATGAAAGCAACCTTTTATTTCTGAAATGCAGATAAGTTCTTTGTCTCTAATTTCATTCTAATGCAGCATTGTGTATTATACATTGTATATGTAATTCCCCTTAATTATAGATTTCATTAAATATGTTAGGAAATAAAATCTTTTATACTCATCCATTCAGTCAATTTGCGGAAAATTCTGATTATCATCATAATCAAATGCAATCAAATCATTCAAATAATTTGAAAAGCCCAAATGACCACATTTGCATCTTTGTATTTGATGAACAATTCACTTTTAGGTTATGATTGTAATAATTGTAACAGCTGTCGTGAATATGCAAATTCCAGCCAAGCCTTTATGCATTAGTCTTTTAGATAATGAGAAAACAGCGTGATTCACTTTGCAGTGTATATCCAATTTAATTATTATTCATTCAGCAGAGTTCGCATTTTATTAAGTAGTTTGATTGATCAGTAAGTGTATATAATAATATTACCAGTTACTTCCTTTTAACTATAATTTGCAAATATTTCATTAATTAAAAAGGAATTAAATTTGTAATTTTAAGAATACCAATAACACTAATAACAATATCTATTTAAGAATAACAATATTTGTATTTTGAAAACTTGTTAATTTTTTTAATTAGAAAACACTTTTATCAATTAAATTATTGTGTTTACTTTTTTTTAAGAGTTTGTTGAGTTTATTTTAGTTATTACACAAATATATTATTATTTCAGTTTCAAAATAGTGAATAAATAAAGTAAAAAGAAAAAAAAAATATCAAAAGTTTAAAATAGTTTAACAAAAATCAAATTTGATCTCATTAGCATAAAAATTTATAACAAATAAATTCTGATATCTAACATCATAATTTTCCAATTATCATTAATAAATATCTAACATACAATAATTATTATCCATATACTATTAGTAAATATATAACAGAAAATCATAATTATCCATATATCATTAATACATATCCAACATATAATTATATTTAATCTAAGAAAAATTTAATAAATAACTAAATTTAATAGATTTTTAAAATAACTCCAACTTATTTTTTTAAAGCTTGGATATTTTTCATTAAAAGAGATGCTAATGAAATTGATTCACAGGTAAATAAGTTTACAAAAGAGATTAATCACCTTTACATTTTTTATTTTGAACTTTTGAATTTCTTAATGTAAAATAGAGTAATATTTTAGAAAGAAAATAAAACGTGAAAAAAATGAACTGAAATCTTTTATGAATTACGTTTATCACGTGTGAACACATTATATTATCTTATTTCATCAGTATAACTTGAACGTCTGATGTTAAGCGATCCTTAAATTAACTTCATAAATATATTAGACAATAATTGGAGAAAACTAAAATAGAAGACTGCTTACATTTTGAAAGCAAGACAGTTCTAAATGAAATGCAATATGCATGATTTGATATTGGTAAATCACAATCTTAACAAAATATACACTGAAGTGACAAAAGTCATGGGATACCTCTTAATATCGTGTCGGCCCTCCTTTCGCCCGGCGAAGTGCAGCAACTCGACGTGGCATGGACTCAACAAGTCGTTGGAAGTCTTCTGCAGAAATATTGACCCATGCTGTCTCGATAGACGTCCATAATTGTGAAAGCGTTGATGGTGCAGGATTTTGGGCAAGAACAGACCTCTCGATTATGTCCCATAAATGCTGGATGGGATTCATGTCGGGCGATCTAGGTGGCCAGATCATTCGTTGGAATTGTCCAGAATGTTCTTCAAACCAATTGCGAACAGTTGTGACCCGGTGACTTGGCGCATTGTCATCCATAAAAATCCCATCGTTGTTTGGGTACATGAAGTCCATGAATGGCTGCAAGTGATCTCCAAGTTGCTGAACATAAGCATTTCCAGTCAATGTTCGGTCCAGTCGCACCAGAGCACCAAGTCCATGCCATGAAAAAACAGCCCACACCATTACGGAGCCACCACCAGCTTGAACAGTGCCTTGCTGACAGTTTGGGTCCATGGCTTCGTGGGGTCTGCGCCACACTCGAACCCTACCATCAGCTCTTACCAACTGAAATCGTGACTCATCGGACCAGGCCACGGTTTTCCATTCATCTAGGGACCAACCGATATGCTCACGTGCCCACGAGAGTCGCTGCAAGCGATGTCGTTCTGTCAGTAAAGGCACTCGAGTCGGTCTTCTGCTGGAATAGCCCAAGAAAGCCAAATTTCTCCGCACAGTTCTAACAGACAAGTCCCTTGTACGTCCCACATTGATTTCTGCGGCTATTTGACGCAGTGTTGCTTGTCTGTTAGAATTTACGACTCTTTGCAGACGTTGCCGGTCTTGGTCGTTAAGTGCAGGCGTTCGACCACTGCGCTGTTCATGGTGGGATGTTATGCCTGAAATTTCATACTCTCGGCACACTCTTGACACAGTGGATCTGGGAATGTTGAATTCCCTAACGATTTGCGAAATGGCATGACCCATGCGTCTAGCTCCAACTAACATTCCGCGTTCAAAGTCTGTTAATTCCCGTCGTGCGGTCATCATCACGTCAAAACCTCTTCACATGAATAACTTGAATAGAAATGAAAGCTCTGCGAAAGCACTGCGCATTTATAGTTGCTCTACGCGATGCTACTTCCATCTGAAAATTTGCATATTGCTATCCCATGACTTTTGTCACTTCAGTGTATTTCATCGTAATTTCAAAATACACACTAACAAAATCAAACGTAAATTATTAATAATATAACATTAATCGTAGGAGATTAATCTTTTTTAAATTATGACATTCTTACTTGTTTACTCCTACGCAATTTTTGTAGACGACACAGAGTTTATGCCAGTCATATCGTAATTAATATTATGTTCAGAATTTAATAATCGTCGTTAGTTAGCGCGATCAATCTCATTTGTTTTTCTCAATATCTTACATGAAAAAGCTAAAATATTTTATTAAGGACACGTATGTTCCAGAAATATTTGTAATACTAAAAAAATTATGATCTTAATCACGTCTGCTATTCGTTTCTACTTAAGAATATTTCATTCTTTTTATTTTGTTTATTTTAGCAAATACATCTTGAATATTGTACATAACCCTAAGACAGACAAACAGATGAGCGAATAGACATAGAAGACATAAACATTAAGAGCTTATAACTGTTTTATTGTACAACATATTTTTTTTTTTTTACTATTTTAATGTAATAGTATTTCAATTTCTAAAAATATTAATCATTTCATATATAGAAAGCATATATAGTAGACAAGACATAGACAAGATATAGAAGACACTAACATTATACCCTAATAACTGTTTTATTATATAAAATAAGATTATTATTACTTTAATGAAATATTATTTCAATTACGGAAGTAATTTTTATATATAGTAAGCATTTATGGTCATAATCATAATGCATTAAAAACATATTATCCATTTGACTTTACTAGTTAAGTCTTTTCCTTAAGAGACACTCTATAAAAACTTATTAACGACTTTCATTAAGTTTACAGCTGCATCTAAGAACGCCATTTCATCTGTAACTCACTTCCCAGCGACTTCAATTAGCACCGAATGCATTTGAATTTCAACTATTGCATGTGCCATGTTAGAAGGTCGAATTTCTTTAATTTTTTGCAGCTTCCTCGGCTTCTTCTTGATACAAAATCCTAATTACTTGGCTACCTTAATTAGTATTTGTAATTGCACCTCCCATGATTAACACTTCCCCGTCCATTTTCTTATTTTACGTGCAGCCCAATGTTTGTTCGAGGAGGCTAAGTAATGACAGAAGAATGTACGCTGATTTCGAAGGTTTTTTTTATGCGTTGGCTCTCTAAACAAAAGTAGAAAAAATGAAAGTGCAATATATAAAAAAAGCAGTGTTAGTTTTGTCCAAAATGGAGTGGTGTTTTTCTTCTAAAGACCTTTTCAGGCATTGTTGATGTTTTTATTTTTTGAAATTTCTCCAAGCAATTAAGTCAAACGAAGAAGTGTGCAAGCAGGTAGGTAAACACAGCCTTTTCCTTCCTTTTGTAGTTTTAAAAGAATTATAGTATAATGTTTTTCAAAAGAAAAGATGCATAGTGCAGAACTTCATTTTACAGACATGCTCGAGTTCTTTTCCGAAAATATTTTCCAGTGATTTATCTTAATTTTACAAAAATCGCTTTGTCATTTAATTTTTATTTTTAATATAAGGCAAATAACCATTTTTCTTTGCGTATGAATTTTTTTAAACTGCTTTTCAATTGTACTTCAATCAATAAAGTTGAAGTTGAAGTTGAATTCTGATAGAACCATGGAATTTTTAACAATTCTTTAATAAGTTATTTTAATCATGAAGTTCTATAAATAAAATAGAAAACATTAATAAATAATAAATATTAGAGCAAAATAAATGGATTTGATCGAAATTTTCTTGAATAAAATATTAAAGTTCAATATGAATATATATAATTTAGATATAAATATAAATATAGGAGCATGTATATTATAAAGCATATTGCGAAAATAAAAGTAATTATTACTATTTTATTACATTTACTAATAATTTAGTGAAATTATACATCAAATACGGAAGTAATATTATTTAATATATATAGTAAGCATTTATGTTCGTAGTCATAATGCACGAAAACCATTCTTATACCTGAATCAATTTGACTGTACTAGTTAAGTCTTTTCCTTAAGAGATGCTTTATAAAACCTTATTAACGACTTTCATTAAGTTTGCAGCTGCTAATTCTAAGGACGCCATATCATCTGTAACTAACTTCCCAGCGACTTCAATTAGCACCGAATGCATTTGAATTTCAATTATTGCATGTGTCATGTTAGAAGGCCGAATTTCTTTCCCTTTTTTGTAGTTTTCTTGGCTTCTTCTTGATAAAAAATCCTAATTACTCGGCTACCTTAATTACTATTTGTAATTGTACCTCTCTTGATTAACACTTCGCCGTCCATTTTCTTATTTCACGTGCAACCCAATGTTTGTTCGAGAAGGCTAAGTAATGACAGAAGAAGGAACGTTGATTTAGAAGGTTTTCATTATGCGTTGGCTCTCCAAACAACAGCAAAAAAAAAGAAGTGCAATATATAAAAGAGCTAGTGTTAGTTTTGTCCGAAATGGAGTAGTGTTTTTCTTCTAAAGACCTTTTGATGCATTGTTGATGTTTTTATTTTTTGAAATTTCTCCAAGCAATTAAGTCAAACGAAGAAGTGTGCAAGCAGGTAGGTAAACACAGCCTTTTCCTTCCTTTTGTAGTTTTAAAAGAATTATAGTATAATGTTTTTCAAAAGAAAAGATGCATAGTGCAGAACTTCATTTTACAGACATGCTCGAGTTCATTTTGGAAATATTTTCCGGTGCTTTATCTTAATTTTTATAAAATTCGCTTTGTCATTTAATTTTTATGTTTTTGACATTAAATAAATAACCGTTTTTCTTTTGCGTATGATTTTTTTCGAACTGCATTTTAATTGTACTCGAATCAATAAAGTTGAATTCTGATAGAGACCATGGAATTTTTAACAATTCTTTAAGAATTTATTTTAATTATGAAGTTCTATAAATAAAATAGAAAACATTAATAAATAACAAATATTAGAGTAAAATAAATGGATTTGATTGAAATTTTCTTGAATAAAATATTAAAGTTCAATATAAATATATATAATTTTGATGTAAATATAAATATATGAGCGTGTATGTTATAAATCACATTGCGAAAATAAAAGTAATTATTACTATTTTATTACATTTACTAATAATTTAGTGAAATTATACATCAAATACGGAAGTAATATTATTTAATATATATAGTAAGCATTTATGTTCGTAGTCATAATGCACGAAAACCATTCTTATACCTGAATCAATTTGACTGTACTAGTTAAGTCTTTTCCTTAAGAGATGCTTTATAAAACCTTATTAACGACTTTCATTAAGTTTGCAGCTGCTAATTCTAAGGACGCCATATCATCTGTAACTAACTTCCCAGCGACTTCAATTAGCACCGAATGCATTTGAATTTCAATTATTGCATGTGTCATGTTAGAAGGCCGAATTTCTTTCCCTTTTTTGTAGTTTTCTTGGCTTCTTCTTGATAAAAAATCCTAATTACTCGGCTACCTTAATTACTATTTGTAATTGTACCTCTCTTGATTAACACTTCGCCGTCCATTTTCTTATTTCACGTGCAACCCAATGTTTGTTCGAGCAGGCTAAGTAATGACAGAAGAATGTACGTTGATTTAGAAGGTTTTCATTAGATGTTGGCTCTCTAAAGAAATGGGAAAAAAAAGTGCGATATATAAAAGAAGTAGTGTTAGTTTTGCCCAAAATGGAGTGGTATTTTTCTTCAAAAGACCTTTTCAGGCATTGTTGATGCTTTTATTTTTGGAAATTTATCCAAGCAATTAAGTCAAACGACGAAGTGTGCAAGCAGGTAAGCAAGCATTTCTTTTCTGTTCTTCTTTTAGTTTTTGAAAGAATTATAATATAATGTTTTTTAAAAGAAGAGATGCATAGTAATTTATTTTACAGACATGCCCGAATTCTTTTTTGAAAATATTTTCCGTTGCTTTATCTTAATTTTTGTAAAAATCGCTTTATCATTTAATTTTTATTTTTGACATGAAATAAATAACCATTTTTCTTTGCGTATGAATTTTTTTTTAAAAACTGCTTTTTAAATGTACTTAAATCAATAAAGTTGAAGTTGATGTAGAATTCTGATAGAAACCATGGAATTTTTAACAACTCTGTAATTATTTATTTTAATCATTAAGTTCTATAAAAGACTAGAAAACATTAATAAATCGTAAATTTTAGGGGAAAATAAATGAATTTATTCAAAATTTACTTGAATAAAACATTAATATTCGATATGTATATGTAAAATTTAGATGTATATATAAAAATATAAGCATGTATAATATAAAGCATATTGGGAAAATAATAATAATTATTAATATTTTATTACTTTTATTATTATTTTAATGAAATAATATTCCAATTACAAAAATATTAATCATTTCATATATAGGAAGCGGCAGACAAGTCATACAGAGGGCATAGACAAGACATTAAAATTATACCCTAATAATTGTTTTATTATAAAAAATAAAAGATTTTACTACTATTTTAATGAAATAATTACTAAAATAATGTTCCTTTAATATATATTAAGCATTTATGATCGTACTCATATTGTATAAAAACATTACTTACACCTGAATCCATTTGACTCTTCTAGTTAAGTCTTTTCCTTAAGAGTTGCTCTGTAAAAACGTATTACCGACTTTTATTAATTTTGCAATTGCATCTAAGGACGCCATTTAATCTGTAACTAACTTCCCAGCGACTTCAATTAGCACCGAGTGCATTTGAATTTCAATTATTGCATGTGCCATGTTAGAAGGCCGAATTTCTTTCCCTTTTTTGCAGCTTCCTTGGCTTCTTCTTGATACAAAATCCTAATTACTCGGCTACCTTAATTACTATTTGTAATTGCACCTCCCTTGATTAACACTTCCCCGTCCCTTTTCTTATTCTACGTGCAACCCAATGTTTGTTCGAGAAGGCTAAGTAATGACAGAAGAATGAACGTTGATTTAGAAGGTTTTCATTATGCGTTGGCTTTCCAAACAAAAGCAAAAAAAAAAAAAGTGCAATATATAAAAGAGCTAGTGTTAGTTTTGTCCGAAATGGAGTGGTGTTTTTCTTCTAAAGACCTTTTGATGCATTGTTGATGTTTTTATTTTTTGAAATTTCTCCAAGCAATTAAGTCAGACGACGAAGTGTGCAAATAGGTAAGGAAGCATTAATTTTCTTTTCTTTTTTAGTTTTAAAAGAATTATAATGTAATGTTTTTTCAAAAGAAAAAATGCATTGTGCAGTAATTCATTTTACAGACATGCTCGAGTTCTTTTTAAAAATATTTTAAGGTGTTTTATCCTAATTTTTGTAAAACTCGCTTTGTCATTTAATTTTTATTTTTAATATTCAATAAATTACCATTTTTGCTTGCTTATGAATTTTTTTAAACTGCTTTTTAATTGTACTTGAATCAATAAACTTGGAATTGAAGTTTAATACTGATAGAAACCACATAATTTTTTTAAATTTTTAACTATTTCTTTTATTAAAATAGTTCTATAAAAAATTTGAAAACATTAGTACATCGTAAATTTTGGCACAATATAAATGGATTTAATCAAAATTTAGTTAGTTTTTAAGGTGTGTATATAAATATATAGGCTTGTATAATATAGGTGTGTATATAAATATATAAGCATGTATAATAAAAATCATATTTGAAAATAAATTTAATAATTACAATTTTAAGAAATAATATTTCAATTAGCGAAATAATATTCTTTTATTATTTGTTAAGCATTTATGGTCGTCGTCATAATGTATAAAAACCTTACTTATACCTGAATCCATTTGACTCTACTAGTTAAGTTTTTTCCTTAAGAGAAGCTCTATAAAAACTTCCTAACGACTTTTATTAAGTTTGCAGCTGCATCTAAGGACGCCATTTCAACTGTAACTAACTTCCCAGCGTCTTCAATTAGCACCGAGTGCATTTGAATTTCAATTATTGCATGTGCCATGTTAGAAGGCCGACTTCCGTTCCCTTTTTTCTTTGCAGCTTTCTTGGCTTCTTCTTGATACAAAATCCTAATTACTCGGCTACCTTAATTACTATTTTCAATTGCACCTCCCTTGATTAACACTTCCCCGTCCTTTTTCTTATTTTACGAGCAACCCAATGTTTGTTCGAGAAGGCTAAGTAACGACAGAAGAATGTACGTTGATTTAGAAGGTTTTCATTATGTGTTGGCTTTCTAAGCAAAAGGGAAAAAAATAAAATAAAAAGGCAATATAAAAAAGAAGTAGTGTTAGTTTTATCCAAAATGGAGTGGTGTTTTTCTTCTTAAGACCTTTTCAGACATTCTTGATGTTTATATTTTTTAAAATTTCTCCTAGCAATTAAGTCAAACGACGACGAAGTGTGCAAGCAGATAGGTAAGAATTTTATTTCTTCAGTTTTTTAATTTTTAAATGAATTATAATGTAATGTTTTTCAAAAGAAAAGATGCATAGTACAGTAATTCATTTTAAGGACATGCTCGAGCTCTTTTTCAAATATTTTCCGGTGCTTTATCTTAATTTTTATAAAAAGCGCTTTGTCATTTAATTT
>BPLQ01002411.1:0-10761 GCA_021605075.1 Caerostris darwini | reverse complement strand
AATACAGAAGGAAAGGAATTAAAATTACAAAATGAAAGCATACTGTAGTAAAAAAGAAAAGTGAAAAGTTAATAAAAAAATTAGCACCGCCGTAATGAAAACCAGACACTGCATGGGGTTGTCACTACAACAATAACACCGGCAACACTCTACTTAATTATGCTACTAATTTTAATGTAGAGATATCTTTTAGGTTAGTAGATATTATATAGATTTCTAAATGATGCAGCATAAACCATGTGCATAAATTAGAAATGGTTTTGAGCAAATGTTTGCTGAATTATTTCACAATAATTTCAATCGTTTTTATTGATATATATTCTTCTGATAATTCATGTATGAATTTTAAATCTTTCGTATATGTACAAAAGTGCATTTTTAAACTTAAGCTTTACTTTAAAAAACATAATTTTCTTATATTTACTATTCACGATTTTTAAAATTGGATTTCATTCTTTTTAATAGTTTTAACGCCTTACTATATCATTGTTTGCATAAATATATCATTATATAAACATAATGTTTGCATTAATAAAAGGTAACAACGTAAAATTTTGTACTTTATGTAAGAAAAAAATCCTTCTCACCATCTGACGACTCTTTACAGATAATATTTTGTAATTTGCTGCAGAACGACTCTACTTGATACGTATTTGTGATGAATTGTAAAAATTATTTTAAATAAAGACATTTATTTGTTTTTCTCTTCTGTTATTTCTTCAATGTTTGTTTGCTTCATAAGAAATTACAACGAATTCACTTTACTCATGCAAAGATTCCTATATGTTAAAGTGAGCTATCTGTCATTAGAGAGTGTTTGCATAACGTTTTTTTATCGTCCGGTATTTTTTTCTCCCTAGCGCGCATGCTCATAGGAAGCATTGTACTATTGCGCATGCATATCGGTAATATTGCACTACTGCGCATGCGATTTGAAAACATTTCTAATAAACAAACATGGCTGCCAACTGATGAATGGATGAGTAGTTGACTAACTGAGAAACACGGGAAGCAGAAATTAATCGCTATAGACTTCATTTAAATAAATTAAAATATTTTTAGATTAGTCTAAGATCTTGTACAAAGAAAAAATGTGAAATGTGCGAACAATTAATATTAAATAAAAATATATATTTTTTTTTTACTAATCAGCTGTCTCATCAACGATGATGCAACGAACACACATGTACGATCTTCTACGAATCAGAAAGTAAGTTTTCCAGTTTATTTTTTATATTAAAAATATTCTATAATGCAGTTTAATTTCTTAACATAACTATATTGAATGCTAATTAATTCTAAAATTCTCATGATAATTTGTTTAAACTTAATCAATTTTCATTCATATATATAAATATATTTTGTAGTTAGATACTCAAACATAAGGCATATAGGCAAAACTTATTATGTTATATGAATGAAAATCGATTAAGTTTTAACAGATTATCATAGGAGTTTTAGAATTAAATGCCATTAAATATAATAAAATATACTATAATGTTAAGATATTAAACTACATTATAGAATATTTTTAATATAAAAAATAAACTGGAAACTTTTGTGATTCGTAGAATATCGTATATGTGTCTTTGATGCTCTTCCTCGTTGATGATTCCGCTGATAAATAAAAGTGTTTATTAATTACATCTAAACACATTTCTTCTAGTAAAAGATCCTAGACTAATCTAAAAAATAAGTTAATTTATATAAATTAAGTTTATAGTATTTAATTTCTGTTAATCCCGTTTCCTCATACGTTTAATACCTTATCGTTTCATCAGTTTTATTCGACTTATATTACGAATAGTTTTTAATTTTTTATTGTATAGTGATCTATAAACATTAAGATTAATCCAATTCAAGATCATTTGGATTATTCATGTATATTAAATTTTAGGATGTATAAAATATATTTTTCAATTTACAGGAGCGTAAGAATTCACCCACTCCCCCATTTTTAATAATAAGGATAATGACAACTGGAAAATATTTTTTCACAATTTGATTGTTTTATAAATTATATTCCCTTAACAGGCCTTCCAAGACTAAAAATATATATCAGTTTCTGAATGGAACATTAAATGATATAATCACTGTTTACATATTCATTTTCATGACATAGATGGTAGATTGAGTTAAATAATAAGCTAGTGTACCACCAAAAAATCATTTGCCAAAAAAAGTACTTGTTTTCTAACAGCTAGCTTGCTATTTGTTTTTTATTGACATGTCTTTAGTGAACAATTTCATTACTTATTAAAAAAGATGTATGTATTTTATAGATTTATTTATGTGCAATTTTTTAAAATTTTGATTAAATTACTTATTATTTACATATAATTTTGTGCTAGGGTCATGTATTTAAACACTTCAGATTATATGGAGCAATATTTTTTTAAATCAGCATTTCTTGTAATATATAACCACTATGAAAGAGATTTAAAATACCTGATTTAATTTTAATGATTCATGAGATACTTTAAAAAACAGATTAGTAAAATTTTTGAAAACCTTTACATATTTATGATGAAAATGTTAAAATGGATTTCTGCAATATGCCATTTCTTTAAATAGAGAACAATGTTATAACGAAACAAATTTATTAAGAAACAATATAGTAAATTTATTTTTACTTGTACTTTATTATAAAGATGTATAAAATAAATTAATAATTTCACATGAAGCATGCAAAGAAGAAAAGAAAATTGTAATGATTCATTTATATATTACTACTTAACTTTTAATTTGCAGATAGCAGAAAGATTTTTTAAAAAGTTACAAATTATTAACTTTTATACCATTACAAAAAATCCTCATAAAAAGAGAAAAATTATAAGAAATGGAACAGAAAGTTGTAATCCAAAAAAAATGGCTAACAAATATAAAAATAAACCAAATCTTTAAAAAAGTAACTAATATTAAGGATGAAAACGAATAAAAACATTTTTCTTGTTATATGTTGTTTTCTCGAATAAAGAATAATTTTCAAAATAAACAAGGAAATTTATTAAACACTTATTTAATAGTACATTTAGTTTATCTATGTATATTTTCAATTGATTATAAAGTTCAATTCAAAATATAAAAAGTTCTATTCAGAAAAATTAATCCATATTAATATAATCAACTTAAAACAGGAGGGCACAAAATTGATACATTTTATATATAGTTTATTCTTAATATTTTAATTAATAGTACACTATTAAAAATGCTAATTTCTTCATAGTAACAAATTTAATTTACAAATTATTTCTTAAATAATCATATGAAATACAAAATAGGAATAGAAAATTAAAATATCAACAGAAGCAGATTAATAAATGGAAAATATTTTTATAGTACTTTTAAGTAGCATAAAAATAAAAGAGTTATCAAAATAAAAAATAGTTTAATATTAGAATTTTAATAATTAAAGAAAATTATTTATAGCAAGTAGCTTTTTAATATACTTTTAAATAAAAAATTACTTTTGTTCTTTGTTTTAAATTAATATAAATTTATAATGAATTTATAAAAACTGGACATATGAAAAATAAATTAACATTAAAATTAGTCATGTTCATTCATTGCACATTTGTTTCTAATCATAAAAAAAATTATGTTCACCAATTTTTAAATAAAATTTAAAATTATTATTATTGTTTTTTTTGTTATACTTATAATTTTCAATGAGCAAATACTTTATAAGAAATTTAGGAAGAATGGATTTTTAATTCACTTTTCTTAATGATGTAGTTTAGATTTTGTACAATTATCCTGTACTACCAATGAAATCAATAAACATATGTATATAATAGTCTAATTTCATAAAAACAGAAAAGGTATTGTATCCGTAGTTTACTGGAATATGGAGCTCCGATTTTTATCTCGTCAAGTCATAGAGATTTCCAAATACTTAACCCTTTATATCATCTGGCTTTGCGTATTGCCACAGGTCTTCCAAGGTGGACACTGATTTCAGTTTTACTGAAAGAAACTGGTCAACTTCCACTGTTTCAGAGGTTGCATATGCTTACAGAGCGGTTTTTTTTTTTTATCAAACACATTTCTTTTGATTCCTCTTCTCCACTCACCATTTATCTTCGATCGATTAATAAAACTCCAAAGTTCCATCTCATTACAATGCTTTTTTGCAGATAATTTAGACATCCAGCCTTCTAATTTAATTCCTAATTTTCCGCCAGTTAGAGTGAATTCTAAAGTCACATTTCATCTCGGTGATTTACCTTTACAAACAAAACAGTTAACTCATCATATCAACAAACTCCACTTTGAACAATACAAAAATGAATACTGGAAAGCTAGAATCCTTTTAGCCTCTAAGACAGAACTTAAGCATTCAATAGCAATCATTAAATCCTTTTCACAAGAGTCTTTATCTGGACAAATTTCAAATTATAATAGTATTTTCACAGGAGAAGCCCTTGCACTCCTTTTAATCCTTTCGACTTATGTTCTTTCCGCCCATATATTAAACTCACAGATAGTCTATCCATTCTTCCGGCGCTACAGAATTGTAACATTCCTTCTAATCGTATCATCCAGCTTCTGGATAATAAACTTCAAGATCTTTGCAATAGCCTTTTATTCATTGAATTCATCTGATTCCCCAGGACATGTTGGTATTACGGAAAATGAACTAGCCGACTCCCTCGCGCAATCCGCAGCAGATTCAATAACATTTCACTGGATATCGCCGGAAGATCTCATCTTTCAACTAAAAGCGACAGAACAACTTCATCTCCACTATGTTCGATCTGCAAAACTCCGGAAACGGTGAAACAAATCTTGTTCCAATGCAAAAAATATGAAATTGCATGAAACAAATAACAAAGTGTATATTCATTTCTCAACACTTTTGGTTATAGAGTTCTTTCAAACTTATGGTTATTCGATATGTCTGAAGATGCTTATTATAAAACAACAGTAATTCTACAATTACTATGAAAAGTCTTGGGGTGCCCCATATGTTTTTCTTGTGTTATCTCATTTTCACTTTTCGTTTCAAGTACTAGTTAGTGCGTTCTAAATCATCGTTTAAATGTTTGATCAGTAATTTGTCTATTCCTTTCATGTCCAAATATACTTCTTTTATTATTGTTGTGACTGAAAAACATAACTTCTTCTTTGGTTATAAAACACGTTTATTAATGCAACACAAGAAAGAAATGATGATACATGATGAGGCTATATACAGATGAATAAATCCTTATACATGATTAACTTATATAATACGTACATCTTATTGATGAAAAACAATATCTTAACAGATTCTACATTCTGTGTTATTACTACGTATTAGAAATAGGAATCAAAACCAAAACCCTTTTTACTGTAGTTGCCAGGTTTCAAAAGTGAAATACGTGATACAGGAAATAAGAAACTTATTAGGAGTGGCAACATCCTCCCACCTTTTGTATTGCAGGCATATTTTGCGTAGAGCAATACAAAATGAAATCAATACATTTATATATATGCAATAGTAATGAAAATACAATATTAGAAAAACTTAAGTAGTAATTATTAATGAATAACTAATATAAAATTATCCATTTCACTGAAATTAAATTCATTAGTTCAGTCTATAAGTCCAATCTTTTCACAGGAACAATTTGTCGACCAAATCGTGATCTCTTTAAAGTTTCTAATTGTTATTTAGGGGGATCCTTGGTTTCAAAAGATTGCTCATTCGAAACAGTATGCTGATTGTCATTATCAGAAATATCGGAAGAATCTTTATCTCTTACAGGCACATCATTGAGAATCTCGGAAGAGCTCAATTCCAAGGGATATATCCTTTGAATAGGACGGATAATTTCTCCTTTAGCCACACGCAATCTCGCCACTCTTTCGACGTTGTCTTTGCCTTTAAACAATTCGATGATACGCCCCAAAGGCCAGTTTAGCCGTTTTGTGTTGTCTGAGCCCACGAGAACAATATTTCCTGGTGACAAGTTACGTCGTTTTGAAAATGACTGTGGACTCCGAATAAGCTCTGATAAATATTCCTTCTGAAATCGTTGACGTAGTTGATAGCGTAGGTTTTGCAGATAACGAATACGTTTACGTAGATGTTTAGCGTCTACAATGTCCAAGTCCATAGTTTCATTGCCTTTTATGTCTTGGATGAAGTCTGAAGGTTTGATAGCTCTCAACTCATTGGGATCATCGTAAATGTAAGTAAGTGGACGTCCATTAACGATGCTTTCACATTCGCACAGCAAAGTTGCCATTTCCTCGGAAGATACAGAAACACAACCTAAAACTTTTCTTAAAAGTTGCTTGACAGTGCGGATCATTCTTTCCCACCAACCTCCATACCATGGCGCGGTTGGGGGACTGAAATACCATTTTATCTTTTGAATGGCACATTCAGCAATAATTGCTTGCCAGTTGAGTGTGTTGAGAGCTCTTGTTGTTCCCAAAAAATTAGTTCCGTTATCTGTATACATAACAGAACAACGTCCTCTTCTCGCAAAAAATCTCCTCATAGCTTGCAAGAAAACTTCAGTAGATAGAGATGTCACTAATTCTAAGTGAATAGCACGGTAAACTGCGCATGTAAATATCACTATCCAAGCTTTCTGACCTCCTTTTAAAATAACAGGACCTGCAAGAACAGTGCCCGTTACTTCAAATGCAGCAACACGATTAATTCTATTAGCAGGAAGAGGAGCGGGACCGTCTGGTACCATAGGCCTTAATGTATATCTCTTGCATGTGACACACTTTTGTAAAACTTCTCTGACAATCCTCCGACCCCGAGGAATCCAAAAACGTTCACGGAGATGAGACAGAGTAGTTTGCACGCCATCATGTTGAAGTTTCTGATGAATGTAATCAATAAGTCTTCTCACAATGGGATGATCTGGTAAAACGGTAGGTCGCACAAAATCTTCCGGATCTTCTCCTAATATAAGCCTGGATTTTACCTTCAATATCTTATTTTCTTCGTAAAACTGTATTGTTTGGGCGTATTTCTCCTGAATATCAGTTGGCCATTCTGACTGTATTATTCGTATCAGAGCTTCTTCGGCACTTTGAATTTCTTCGTATGACAGCTCTTTTGTCAGCTTGTGAGAACTTACCCTAATATTCTGGCAAAATCTCAATATCCAAGCTATCATGCGTATAATTCTTGGATAACTCGAAAAATATAGAAGTCTGTTTCCAAAATGTTCTTTGGTATCAATATTAAGATTCACAACAACAGACTTTCGTCGTTCTTTCATTGCTTCTTCAGGAAGAGTTATCTCAGTGTAAGGCTAAAATTCTGGAGGTTCGTAGAGCCATTTTGGGCTCTCCCACCATCTACTTTGTAAAAGTTCAAACCAATTACATGATCGCGAAGGTAAATCAGCTGGATTAACATCTCCTGGAACAAATCTCCAATCTTCCATTTTTGTGAGTTCTCGTATTTCCTTTACTCTGTTACCCACAAATGTATTCCAAGGCTCTGTATTAGTAATCCATCCCAGAACTATCATGGAATCTGTCCAGAAATATGTCTTCAAAGGCAAATCAAGAGCTTCTAATATTGTCGAAGCAATTCTAGCTCCAATGGCAGCTCCTAAAAGCTCTAATCTGGGTATTGTTGGGCTCTGAACAGGAGCTACTCTAGCCTTCGCTGAAATCAATGAGACTTTCACCTCTCCTTCATCTTCACATCTTAGAAAAGAACAGCAGGCATACCCATGAGCCGAAGCATCAGTGAATATGTGTAAAGTAGCTTTTTTGAAATTTCCGTACAATATCCTGCGAGGAATTCGACATTTCTCAATAATAGCAATATGTTTAGCCCATCGTCGATAGCGTAGTTGCATATCAAGAGTCAACTCCTCGTCCCAGTCCAGTTTATTACGCCAGGCTTCCTGAAGCAATAATTTGGGCAATAAAGTCGCTGGTGATGTGAAACCAATAGGATCATATATACTATTTACAATGGAAAGTAATTTCCTCTTAGAAATATTGTCACTTATTCCCAAATCTGTTTCAGGACTAACACAGTAGAGTTCATCGGTTTCTGTGTCCCACTTCAGGCCAAGCACATTTTGAGTTTCTGAATGCTTCGTTCCTGTATGAGCCCAACATCTTAATTCAAACGACGCTGCATTCATTATTTTCATCGTTTGTGCCTTAAACTCTAACATTTTTTGTTGGTTTTCAACGCTGATCGTTAAATTGTCCACATAGAAACCTCGCTTAAGTTTCTTGACTGTCGTTTGAAGAGATTCAATTTGATATTCAGTTGAATTAAGATGATGACGAACACTAGCATTCAAGAGGAATGGACTTGATGTCACTCCGAAGACAACTCTACAATGTCGAAAGAATTCAAATTTGGTCCGATCTTCGGTATTCCACCACAAGAATCTCAAAAAATTACGATCTTCAGGTCTGACACTCAATTGTAGAAAAGCTTGCTTGATATCAGCAATCACTCCTATAGCATTAGTGCGAAATCTTAAGAGGAGTGGAGAAATTTGTTCTGAAAGGCTGGGTCCGGCGCTTAAACATTCGTTTAGAGAAGAATATCCCGGTTGTTTGAAGGATGCATCAAAAACTGGGCGAACCTTAGTTGTAAGGCTTGATGATTTGATAACGGGTCTATGAGGAAGATAATGGCCTGGCATCGAAATTTCATTCTCCGGTATAGTTTCTATTATACCCTCTTTCTGCCATTGCCTCAGAACATCATCGTAAACTTCGTAGCTATTTTCTTTCACTAGACGTTTTATAACTG
Organism: Caerostris darwini; assembly: GCA_021605075.1. Classification (NCBI taxonomy): domain Eukaryota; kingdom Metazoa; phylum Arthropoda; class Arachnida; order Araneae; family Araneidae; genus Caerostris; species Caerostris darwini. The sequence continues at coordinate 2,018 of BPLQ01002411.1, read as the reverse complement.
AGCGTAGTCTAGATTCAGCCACATCATACTTATCATAAACAGGTGGGTGACCAGCCAGCCAAGGTAAAGCAACTTCAAATCGTTGGTCTTCTTGAAATCTTACGGTTTCCTTGAAATGGATCAGGGTTTCTTCTTCTAAAAGGGTCTTATTTTTCTTTCCACGGGATCTTTTATGTCCAAAACTTCTAGATCCCAAATTTTTGGCAGTTCAAAATTTTGCAAAGATAATGTGCCCATGTTAACCACTTGTTTTTTCTTTCCTAATCCTAAAATTGTCCAACCTAATAAAGTTTCTACAGCCGACAAACCAGATGCAAATACCTCTATTCTTCGGTCAAAATGATTTCAAGCACATCAGCTCCTAGAAGAATTCTTATAGGTGGTGTATCTCTTCCAACATCAGTCAATACAATCCCTCGTGAAGCAAGTTTGGTAAGTAAGGTTTTATCACGTATTCTTGGTAAAGTTGAGCAAATCTTCGGTTGATCAAGAAGAGCCACTGATGTCGAATATTTGCGATACAAACTTTCAACAGTTACTGAAAATCTGCCATGCTCAGCAGTAAGTGAAATTCCACCACCAAACAGTCCTTGAGATAGCACTTCTGTTCCGGAGGGAGAAAGATTTTACTCTGCAACTAAACTCTTTTCAATATAGGATCGATGTGATCCATCATCCATTAATGCTCGAACACAGACTTCTTTTCCCTTGTGTCGTAGTCTGACGATGATTGTTTTGAGATATATTTCATATTCCGAGGAATGATTTGTTAACAAAATTTCCGTAGACTTAACTTCCTCATCAGCTACTTTTCTCTTCGGTAAAGAACTATTACCTTTTCTTAAATCAGGGCAAAGTAATGCATAATGCCTCCGTTCACAAATCAGACATCTAACGTTGCTATGGCACTTTTTGGCCATATGACCAGGCTTAAGGCAAACTAAACAGCATCTCTTGAGCATAACTTGTCTCTTTCTATCATCATAATTCATGTTCGAGATTTTCCGACATTCTTGACTTGGGTGAGAACGATCACAGAAAACACAATTATTTTCCCCAGCAGAAGAATTTGCAATTAAAGTTGCAGCAGTAGGTTCATCTTTGTGCACTGGTTTATGGGTGTCCTTTCGTTTTATCCCATTTCCAAATGCAGTTTCAGCTAGAACACGATGTTTTTCGCCTTCTACTTCATGACGCAAGAAAGTCATAAGATTTTCTAGAACCTTCTATGTCGTAAAAATAGAATCCTCTTACTTCTCTGTTGAATCTATGTCTATCCCAAGCTTTTAAAATTTCTACTGGAAGACAAGATTCAACAACAGGATACAACATTGCTGCACAATTGGAAGTTGTCACACCTAATGTCTCTAATGCCCGTAAATAGGAGCCAAGTTTATCGTATAAATCACTTAATTTTATGTTCGTCTTACTGTTGACTAGTGCCAAAAGATCTCGGATGTAAACTTCATTTAATAAATCTTTCCTACCAAATCGGGATTTCAAATGTTCAATAACTTTTGAATAATTTTCCTTAGATGGTGGATAGCTTTCAACAATATCACGAGCTTTCGTATTTGTTTTTAACGATGACAGCAAGTATTGAAATTTATCTTCCAATCTTATACTTTCATCTTCGTCAATACGACAAAATTGTCCCCAAAACGCAACCCATGATCTAGGCATAAGATCATATTCTTTCAGACGTAGTTTTGGCAATTGCAAATTATCAGGTGTGCATTTATTGGAAACTACAGAGGAAGTTTCATTTTGTTGGTTTTAATACTTCTCGTATATAACTCGTATTTCCGTAAATCTGTCTCTGTACGATTCCACCGTATCATATTCTTCATCAGTTAAATCGATCAAATCTTTGATTTCTTCATCAACTTTAGATAGACGTTCAGCTTTCTCAATTTTATTATACTGAACATGAATGTCCTTTTCTATATCAACCTTACGATGAATTTCATCGAATATATTTGCTGATACTGTAAAAAGACGTCGTAAATTAGTTCTTT